>CM057002.1:97473305-97575805 GCA_029891345.1 Dryococelus australis | reverse complement strand
CACAGAAGGATGATTAAAGAAGGCATCGTTTTTAAATACCGCACACATGTTTAGTGCGCAAATTGCATTCATCTGCTTTATATGTGCATACTATTTACTTTCTTTATATAGACAGAAATTTATGGTTAGAGATGTTTATTTATAAATAAAATGAACGTTATGATTCTGCCCATGAATGAGTGCCACTACCATAGCGATTTGGTTAGTTCAAATCAGATTCGTACCTAAAACAATAAATATTGCTACTAATTGATTTATGAATCGTGTCATGCTGTGAACAAAATATCTATATACAATGTGGAAGCGATACATCAATATACAGTTTATGTGAAAGAAAATGTACGATAATGACTATTATAGCATCAAAACTTTTTTTTTTTTTTTACAAATTAATTTTAACCACCTCAAAAGCAGATACCAGTATTATAAGTTTAATTACACTTTATTTTACGAATTTTACCAGTTATGGTTTATGTAGAGTTAAATATGTAGCAACAGCAAAGCCAGCCATATCAGTTTTCGTTCGATTTCAAATCACCTGTTACTAAAAGATAAAAGTAAAATTAAGAAAATAGTTTTTCGGTTGCAAAAATTAAAATTATTTTGTGAAAAAATGTCCTGCAAGATATCCAAGTGCGGTAATTTCCGTGATTAAATCATTTGGGTTGATGATTGCCCGATTGATTGGGTTGACCGATTGTAAAATATATTGATTTTGGGTATATCGGCTGATGTATTAGTATCAGTATCAGCTAAAATGTTTATATAGACGCCATTTTGAAAACATTTCTGACCCTCTCAATGTTTATAAGTTTTAATGGCCTGTCATAGCGCTACTGGATTGCCAAATTTGCTAGAAATTGGTTGTTTTTCAGAGATATCATATAATTTTAATTTGTCATTTAATATTACTTTACAAAATGGCGGACAAAAGAGATTTTGTGTGGACACATCTGATGGTTGTAATATATACAGCCAGCATACAAAGTTTGGTTGGAATTAATTACACAGTGGTCATTATACAATATATAAAATTAGAATTGCTGTGGCCGCCATTTTGATAGTAAGTATCTGACATACCTAAAACATATCAATTAACATTACCTGCTGCAATACTATTTGTTTGCCATATTTGGTAGAAATTGGACAATTATTTTTTTGAGATATGACATAAAAACTTTATTTGTGTGGCACTATCTTACAAAATGAACAAAAGAGGCTTCATAAACATATTTTATGTTTTATATATATATATATATATATATATATATATATATATATATATATATATATATATATATATATATATTGCTAGCATATAAAGTTAATTTGGAATTGATTAAATGGTTTCAAAGATATAGCTAGATGGGTGCCATTTTCAAAGTAAGTGTGACATACTTGAAATATATTTGTACGTATCAATTGCCACAGTACTACGTTTTTGCCAAATTTCGTAGGAATCTGCAAATGTTATTACACAAAAAACTTTATCAATTTACATAGCACTGTCTTACAAAATGGCGAAAAAATGTGTTTTTTTTTTTCTTGCATATACATTGCTTGTTATAGATACTGTCAGCATACAAAATTTTGTTGAAACTGGTCAAACTGTGTGATAGTTACGTCAAATATTCCTAAAATATTTACAATGGCCACCATTTTAAAAATAAGTGCCTAATTAAGTTCAATTACTTATATTTACCTGGCCTATCATACTAATGTGCCATAATCGGTTGAGTAGTTCTAGAGATATAATGTAAAAGTTTAATTTTTTCATGTGGCATTTTTTTCCAAAATGGCGGACCTATAACAATATTCACCGCTGAATTCAATGCTTACAGTTTGTGCTGTCAGCATAAAATTTGGTATAAATCGGTTGAATGGTTCCTGAGATTATGACATCACCCTAAATTTTTAAATGGCTGCCATTTGAAAATAAGTGCCCGGTGTGGTCGAAAACTATAAAAGTCCGGTGTCCTTACTTGTACGACATGTGTACAGAGTTGGGTGAAACTCAGTTCACATGTTCAAAAATATGATAATTTAATCAATAGGTTTGATGAAACGATTTGGTTGGACCATGGCTGATTGTAACACACCGATTTTGGGTAAATCGGCCGATATATCGGTATCTGTCCAGCCTTAGTTTTTATGTTGAAAATATAAATTTTGCTTCGTTCTGGTTTTATAGTACAGCCTGTCATCCCTTCGTCCAGGTTTTATGGATTATTATGGTACTACACATTAAAAAGTTGATTTTAATATCTTGCGAACCATTGGACCTAGGTCAAATTTTATGGATGCATTGAAATGCCCGAAGGACACAGATTAAATTATGGTACCTTGTGGAAAGTATTGTACACATTCCAAAAGTTATGGTATGCTTGCACAATAATTATGGCACAAGAAAATGTTAGTTAAATGCAAATTAAATGATGGCATATCTTTTAAAGTATTGTAGGCATTAGGAAAGTTATGGTATGTTCATACCATAATAATGGCATGGGAAAATTGGCGTTAAAATTTGATACTCTTGGATCTTCTCATGCGATAGTTGATGCTATGAAGTATCGCAGCATCAATGATCCCATCTCTAGAAACTAGCCTGTATTTTTCCGTTAGGGTTCTGTTAGCTATATTGTAAACATTTATGCATGGTTAGCTATGAGAGGGTGCCGAATGTTACAGGACAATTCCAATGAGTGAAAAGTTCATCATGTGGTGTTTATGATATTGAAAGTTTATGTAGAACCAATGTTTGCTAGAAGCTTTGAATGGCTGTTTCACCTCTGTGAAATGGTTGGAACCATAATGGGCTTGTGAACTGCCAAATTAGGCTGATCCCCTGTAATCAAATTGAAAATCCTATTAAGCTAATGTTGAAAAATTGATAACATTTACTAGGTTTCAAATATTTTTCAAATATTTCTGTATTTTCTAAATACTTTCTAATTTCTATTATTTTGCCACAACAATTTTTTGACATACAAATTCCAATTTTGTGTGATGTTACGACTTCAAAATGTAAAGTGGGAACAGTATTGTTACATGATGCCAGAGGGACGTATCAGAGTTCGTGAGGGATGGAGGTCTTAATAAAAATATAACAACTAAATTTGTTGTTAATTTATTCGCATAGCTAATATTTACAGTATTACTCTACCTCCACTATTACTAATTTAATTTCTCAGTGAGTGCAGTCTATAATATCTATCTCAACTTTAATTAAAGTCCTCTATGTCTCTGTTTGGTTATAGTCAATTAACTCTCACTCATCAACACATGTCCAATCTGTACGTTGCAGTCATTTGGAATGTCTTTCACTCATGTATCCAGCCCAACAGTCCAGCCTACCAGTCACACTCTTCACTGCTTCAATGGTAGCAGTTGCAGATTTTCTTCCCACTGGTCACTTACTGTGTCACTTGTTGCTCTTCTGGCTCATCGTCTATCGCTTAAGGTTGCAAAATCACCCAAACTCCCAACTCTCATAAAATTCTCAGCAGGGAGGCCGATTGCACTTAAATGCTATAGCTGGCCTTGACCTGGAAGGTTTGCAGCATCGTGAGTCATGAGAGAAACTAGGCCATTAACAGGAATTTTCCTTCAGATAAATGCAGAAATTTAATCAACTTATGGTCAGGAGTGTGTGAGCTGCAAAAGGCTTATCACGACCACATGCTTCTTGGATTATCGCTCGCTGACCTTTCAACATTTCCTCATTTTCACCGCCTCATTTTCACACACACACACACTCTCTCACTCACTCTCACACTCACTCTCACACTCTCTCTCTCACTCTCTCTCTCACTCTCTCTCACACACACTCTCTATGCTCGGATGATGTAAAGGCAACATTTAACAGTATTCTTCACTAGGTTGTGTTTATATAGATATAATTTAGTCTTGAAAATTGTACAATTTGGAATGTCCTTGAATTTAAAAGTAACAGGTTTGTGTTGAGAACCTTGTGCATTACAGTAATTCGGCCTGTGTTGCAGCTCTTACTTATTCGGTCCTTGTGTTTTTTTTTCAGCTTCCTAAGGTAGGCGAAACATCTCTTTGCAATTCAGATCTAGAGCCAGTCTTGGAAAACATATTTTCATCATCTCAGCAGTTGACCAAACGTCATTGCAGCCTCGTGGGGAAGTTCCGGCAGCTGAAACAGATGCGGAAGTCGATCAGGCAGGGCCTGAGTGAGCTGCGTCTTTGGCTGGCTGAAGGGGTGAGCGCTGATAAATGCATTATCATTACTACCATGAAGACCTTTGCAATGTTATCATATTTGTGTTGTGATGAACTTGCAGTTGTAGGAGGTATAAAATCTTGAGCTAATTCCCACAATGTGTGGGTGACAAATACTAACTTCAAATACTATAGGCTCATTATTTGTATTATGTTTAAGGTAATTCCAGATAATACAGTTGGTGGCTCAAGCAAAGGGTGGTTGTGTGGATTGGAGGAGACACTGCAGTGCTCTCCGACAGCAACAGGTAATTTTACAGTATTGTAGTCAGATATTGTGCAGTACAACTAGACTGAGATCTGACTTATTGTTTTGTTTTAATTTTTCCAGTGAAGTTAAATACTGGTCTACAGGTCACTGGTTATGAACAACTTCTGTTTGTTTGTAAAATGGCTCTATATTTACATCAGAACAAGTAAATATAGTTTGTGTTTATAGGCTGTTCACAGTAAAGAAAGCACTTTTGAGGCCCTAGTTATAATTCCGGATGCTTGATGTATTCCCACATCTAGGATGCGTACTCTACTTTACAACTTCGCCCCATCTTTGAGTGCAATGTTCATGCAGAGGCAGGTTATTCAATCACAATAGTACTGAAGAGGCGAGACGTGCCTACAGGGTACCATGTGGCACACATCAGAAGATACTAACTACAGACATGTGATCCTTGTTTGTACTGTTCGCCCAGACTCGCCAAGAAGCCACCACACCAACATCCCATGGCGAAGATTGTACTGCTTGACTGAGCCACCACTCCCTTCAGTGAAGGCCACGCTTGTGTCAAAGCACGCCACCTGAGGGCAGCACATATTTTACCTGCGCCTGTGGTGGTCGTGGTAAGGGATGATAGCGCTGCCCACCATCCTAGAATTCTCAATCCCTGCAGCCGAGGCTATCTTACCTCGCACCCTCCATCTCCGAGCACCTAGGGCTGACATAGCCAACACTCTACATTCTCTGCACCTCCACTGCTCGCAAGGGCCGGAGGTTGCCATCGGAGTGCGTGACCACTTGCAAGGACCGGGATCTCGACCCAGCTAAAGACATCGCTGACTAAAAGCTCAACACTTCTTCAGCAGCTGCAGACCTTTTGCAGCCATCGCAGATCCTCTGCAGCCACCACAGCTTCTGGGAGACTGGACCTCCTCCAGAGGATCTTGGTAGACATTATTCCTCTATCACCCCCTCCTGGTGTTGAACCCCCCCCCCCCCCCCTCATATCACCCCTTTTTCCTTTCTTTAAGAATTACAATATTAAAATGTACTACATTTTGACAAATTTCTAAACATGTTTTGGGTGAAAAATTTTCAGTACAATTTTGTAGTCATTTTTTTTTTGTAAATATGTGCGGCCTATACACGCCGAAATACAGTAGATTGTTTTAACCGTGAAGAGTTGTCACTGACTAGAGTAATTTTTTAAAGGTAAGTTATCACAACTTTTTAACGTTTGTTTGCGGGTTTGAAACACAATGATGAATTAATTTGAAATTCTGGTAGGTCACATCAACGTTGCTTCAGGACCTCCTTACGCCCACCGGATGGTGTGGCAACGCCAACAACTACCCTTCTGGTAGCTGTACCCTTTAGGGTTCCTTCAGAACAACCCCTGTTGGTTAGACGTTGTAAGAGTATGTACATGCTGTGACCTGTATGGTTAGTTCAATCGCTTTCGCAACACTGTCCATACCGTTGATTGAAGGATTTGCATTTCCCAGCTAACTTGTCGAGTTGATTTTCTTGGACTGTGTGTGAACGCTTGCTGAATTCGTTGTACATTCTCTTCGGACACACGTGGTCGCCCAGAACTTTCGCCTTTGCAGAGGCACTCTGTGTCACAGAATTGATGAAATCAACATACAATACTCCACCTATTGGGAGAACTACGTCCGCATTTGCGACGTAATTCACGTTGAACAGTCGTAACAGATTCACATTTAGGTAATTGAATAACACAGAACGCCTTTTGTTGTTATGTCACAATCGTGATTGCGGACTAACACACAACACACGCCCGTAGTGAGACGACGGATGCTCCCAGTGCCATCTTTCAGCACATAAAAGAAACATCAGGCCACTCCCTTCACACTGACATGTCGAATGCGAGCTCGCTTCCCCCTCACCACCTCAAACCGAGAGTTATGGATGCCATCCAAACTGTAACACTGGACATGCTGACAAGAGTGTGGAACGAGTTTGAGTGTCACGTAGATGGTGTTCTGGCTGCTTATGATGGTAAGATTGAACATTTATCAAGATATGTTAAACAAACCTCATGGCCCCACAGTTCATTTCATTGGTCAACCACGGTTGTAGGTTGTTTGGTTTTGATATTATAGAACTTCAAAGTCAGGGTATTCTTTTATACTCATCCTGTACATTTGGTTAGCAAATTATGTGTAGTCAGTCATTTGGTCTTGCATAGAAAATTTCAAGACACTTAAGTGCTAAAGACAAAATCTCTATCTTTTTGACATTTCAAACTTGGCAGGTATGTAAACACAATAAAAATGGGAATTTAACAAAAAAAATAGCGTTACTGTGCTAGTATAACTGTAAATACTCATTTTAATTAAATACGTAACATCTCAAAATACTGTTTATAATTGATTGTATCCAACACTGAATGCAAGGTTATCCAAAACTTTCAAACCCTCTGAAAATGAAGAATATGGCACCGAATGCAAGCCAAATTTAAATGTACCGCAGACACTCAGTCAGCTGAGAGGCACGTGGAGAAATTGTTGACCGGTAGTGTGTTCACGGCTGGTAAAAGTGAGAAGGTGAAGCTTCAGTGGCAGAAGGAGTGAAACAGTGTACCCCTCCACTTCCAAACCAGTCGGCATATAGAGGGAGTGCGCAATGATTTCATATAAGCTAGGGCGTGTGGCATGATGGCACAGCACAAAGTCTGATGTGGGCTTAACTGTTGTTCGCAACACCAGTTTACACACAGCCACTGGTTTACCTGGAGTGGGTATATACCGGGGTGGCTCCTGACTCAACTGCTGTTGCTGCTAGTGCCGACTGGAACTTGTGCCCAGTCCTTGGGTGGAGGTGGTGCTGCGACTGGCGGTAGCCCGCGGAGGGCTGCTGGTCCTGCTGGTTTGGAACCACGGGTTCGCTATACCCAGTGGAACGTGGGCATCCCTGGCCAAAGTTGACTATGACTTGATGCGGCTCTCCGGTGGTCTTTTAGGGTGCTAAATAGGGAATGTGGGGGAACTGGGGGAGGGGGAAGAGGAGGGTGAGGCCTCTCAAGTTGTTGGGTAGCTTGAGCTTGTTCCTGGGGGTTAGACTGCAGTTGGGGCTGGGTTACAGCTCATGTTGGATGTGGGGGCAGTAGCTGCCTTCCTAGTTTGCCACTTTGCACCACTCCTATGGTGTATGGCATAAAGGAAGGTACTAAAGTTGGTCACGCTAAGGAAGAGCAGACGACAAAGCTCCCTAGCTAAGTGTACAGCCAGCCGTGACACAGCCAACCACAGCTATACTTGATTACTCTGACTGGCGACAGTTCAGCGCTGTAGTTAGAGCAGTGGGTTTACTCTGGATATCTGACAGCGATGTGGGTGTGGTTCAAAGAGGGGCAGACTTCCAGAACAAGTCTTATCACTCCTTCTGGCGACAGCTCAGCACAGTGGATGTAGTGAATTGGCTGGGCTGGTTGACGAGCCATTTTGTGAATTGAGTTCCTAGTGGTTGTGGCTCTACAGTACGTGTGCACCAGGTACCTTGCTGTACCTGATCCACAGTTTGGGTGGCCGTCTAATGGGTGTGTTTGAGACGTACATGCACCCAATTAAGGGAGCCCACAGTCCTACAGTATTGTAAGTGGGTTTTTTTGATAACACAGTTTTCTGCCTTTCCCTGGTGGGCTGACGTCTACTGGGGTTAAAGTCACAGTCACTCTTAGAAATAAGTACTCTGAGGTTAGATAAAAAAATGTGTTTATTCCTGTGACTAACAAGAACTGTTACAGAAGTAGACTATGATAAAACCAGGGGAAGGGGACCTGGGTTTAAACTTGACAAGAGCAGATGCAGATGGGTATTTATGTTACAGAAGGGACTCGGGTGGTACTACCAGAAGGGTAGTGGGTGTTAAAGGGGTGAAGATTTCTTCGGGGGTTGCTGGTGAAGGTCTTGAAGATGTCTGGTAGGTAGCAGTGGTCTTACTGGTGGACGTTGATGTCTGTAGAGAGCTCCTGCACACGAGGTGGTGGAGCGAGCTGCGGAAAATGAACTGTCATTCTGCGGCTGTGCACGGTCACCTATTCCTCTTGCCTGTGGGTTCTCTTGAGGTGCAGAGTGACTGGGTGAGCTCCTCCTCCCTTGGGTGGGGCTAAACTCTCTTGTGCCATCTCTCAGTCTGTGGCAAAAGCAGGCTTCTTTGTTATGCAGAGTTACATTGGCTGTGCTAGCTCAGGCACAGTGTTGGGCCACGTGGCTGGCTTTTCTTGCATGGGGGGGAAGGCAGGGGATGGCATGACGTCTGATATAAAGGTGGAAACATTCTTGGCAGATGTGTCAGTGGATGCCCCATGCCTAGGGGCATGATGGTAGGCTCTGCTAGCAAGGCATGCATGGTTGAAACCTCGCCTGGGGTGATGTAATGACACATGAAGATGAAGTGAAGTGTGGGTATATGTGTGGTGTGTGTGTTGTGTATGTGTGTATATATATAGACACACGCGTCTTCGTTTGTTTTAGCGAGCTCGCGTATTACCCTTCTGCTGCATGTTCTGTATTCATGATGCTTGTTTGACCTGGTGGGTCGTGGCTAGTTCACAGGGTTGCCGGTTAATGGACTGAATTATTCCTGAGTGGAGGGGAATCAAATCCCAGGGTGAGTTGAAACGTAATTGACTCCCGCCCAGGGAGTACAACCTTTCTCATCAATAGGGTTGCCAAAATGCGGGATGCCTGTTGTCCCGGGTTACGTATCATGGTGGGAACCGTGGGTGTTAATTAGATGGCAACAATAGTTCTGCTTCAGCCCCGTCGGCCGACGACTAGGAATGTAATTTAAGGGGGTGGAAATTACACTGGGTTTTGGGGTTGCTTTAGGTGGTAATTTGATCCCAGTCGCCTTCCCGGATGCGAGATGTATTGTGCACATGATCTTTGGGCTCTTACCCTTGTCTTGCCTAGGAGGTGATACGATTGCGTAAGGTGGGTGAGTTTCCAGTTGGAAATAGCTCACATGATCTAAATCGTGCCACGGCCAGCAGATGCCTAGATAAGCGCCGAGTTTGGAGGTGTGGTCAAGTGGGATGCTGGGTGAAACTGGATGTGGAGTGACCTCCGGATTCGCCGGTGGGGGTGTGTCTTTGCAACTAGTTTCTACCTCTGTCTGCATGATAATTTGCCTTTGTAGGGCCCGCCGATCTTTACACCTATTCCGGCTCTCCTATTATACATTTGAACCAGCCTTCTTCCCTTCCTGCTGACGTGCAGTCCTGGGGATATTTCTTTTTCAGACACACCCAAGGCATTGACGGCGGGATGTGAAGTAGGGAATTGGGGTACTACTGCGGGTGGGCGAGGGAGCACCGGAAACCCAGGAGCAGTGAAATGTCCGTTTCGGACTATAGCCTTATTCAAGCTCCGTCTCCTGCAGAGTTTGGCATGCTCACACCTAATTCTCAGTGTGGTTTTAAAAATACACAACAATCCTTCAATTACAGAACAAAACAGGAGGGGGAAACAATAATAAAATATGGTAGTCAAGCGAATGTAAATTTGACGTAATATTTATTGTCACGTCTAGAAAACAGTGGGGAATCCTGGTTGGATTGTACACACTAACTTTAATCCTATAAATAATTACGTAATTAATTATGCAGGTGAAGTTGAGCTTGGACAATGAACTTTTTACAAAAATACATTGGTCTAAAAAATTATTTACGATTTACTTTACGCAATTTACAGCATTTGCCTCCTGAGAGGTGGTTGTCCTTAGGGGGCATCGCGACGACCTGCTACGGTGGAGTCAAAAGAGTGACAAGGGTAAAGGTGTGCAGGGTTTGGGACGTCAAGGTTACACTGTAATCTCTTGCCGTCTCTTGCAGTCTCTTGCAGTCTGCTGGTGAAGGAGGAACCTTGAGAAGGCTCCTCCTTCACCTGTAGGTAAGGTTGAGCCTTTCCAAGCTGCAGGTGAGGTTGAGCCTTTGGAAGCTGCTGGAGAGGTTGGACCTTTGCAAGCTGCAGTAGAGGAGGAAGTCTTGGTCAGACTGGGGAGAGCTCGCTGACCTATGGGGCTGGCGAACTCTGGCTAGAAGTGTTCCTGTGCCTCATTATATAGTCAAAGATTTGTGGTTCAGGCCTCTTCTGGTGGTGTGGGGATGATTGCCTTTCTCCGCAGGGGCTGGTTAACATAGGGTTATGGCACCGCCGCCGCACATTTCTTATCGTCTTGAGTAGAGGCTGCTGACAAGTTTACAACATCCGCTCAAGGCTTGGCAGGTGTGACGTCACTGGGTAGCAGGGGTGCTGCGATCCTGTGGTATCTCTGGTAGCTTCCTTCTTCGTTTTCTCTGGGCAGTGGCTCGTCGGGTAAAACCATCTTGGTTCAAGTAGGTGGCGGCTGCATGTCAAAATCTGGGCAGGCAGTACAATTTTATAATCAAACACGTTGATTATGATTGCGTCCGAGGTTGTCCAGCGCATGGAGTAAATTCTACCTGCACGTGAATTGTAGACTGCCACTGTTATGACTTGCCCTGAGCTCTTCCGAGCCAGGAAGAGCTCAGGGCAAGTCATAACAGTGGCAATCACTGTATGGGTCCAAGGGATCCACAGTTTTCACAGCGTATTTAATAAATACGTTAATTTATCAGTACTTGTGTGTACCATCTTTTACCTAGTTCTGAGTAGATTAATGTATTTAAATTTCTCATAAACGGTCCTAGGTAATACTTGCTTCACTCTCTGATTAGTGCAGGTGGAACCAATAATATTTGATTTCCTCCAACCTGAGCAAGGCCAAGGGATCCAAGGTTCATTGCTCACCACCCAAACTTCCAGAGGGTAGAACTCTCAAAAACCGCCAGGTCAATATATCGCTCACCATCTCGACCTAGGAGATAACGGCTGGCATCCCGAGTTTTTGAGAATCTCTTGTTTTAAAGGATCATTTTTAATTTCTAACTTTAAATTTCTTTTAGTGTCTCCTTTTAATTTATTCTGAAAGGGAAGTACGGAGTGGAGGTTTTTGGATTGCCCTAGCCTGAACAAGGCTGGGCTATTCCAGGAACACCTCGAGTCGCCCAGCCCTTCAGCAGGATATAACCCCGGGACTACAGGCCTGTCTTATATCCCTTGCTTAAGTCCTAGCCTGAACAAGGCCGGACCAGGGAAGCATCTGATACTGCTCAGTACTTCTGGAGTATCCTAGCTTATTCTAATTAATTGTTTGAGATTCGATATGATACAAAAGGATGTCAAAGTAACTTAAGAAGGTTAGCTCGATGAGCGTTGCAAAGAGAATTGGATGTCCGACTTGCTAATATTCCTCCGAGCAGTGAAAGTGATCCTCCTAGTGCAGATATGAATTCAGAACCATTGTTTGGACCAGGGATTAAATTAGACAGTCTATCCCACCCTGAAGTTGAGACCATATTGGAGTGTGGAGAGAGAGTGTTAGGAATATACTTACCATACCCTGCAATTAATTGTTCTGAATATTCTATCTAGAGCCATCTACTGTGGAATCAATCCATTTGGTTCTGACCCCTCTGAAGCTAAGACCTGCTGGCTCTACGTGCCAAGTACGCACAGCAGCAGGAAAGCACATCACACCATCCACATTTCCCCTCAGGTGCCTAGTCGTTCCAAAATGACAACTACACCTGACTTTGTGCCGACATGCAAACCATCTAGAACGGCTCCCTATAAAGGACGCAGAAAGCCGGGGCCAACCAATTCTGCATAGAGGCCCGTATTTCTTGCTAAAATCTTTCCCCTTCACGTGACAGCTGCAGTCACCTATTTTGACAACCTTTACAGTAAGCATAACCAAACTCCCGGGTTGGGAGATTATTTGCTTAAACTTGCCCTGGGGTTTGAATCCCCATCTCCTGTCAAGGTTGCCCAGTCCAAAGGACACAATTTCTAACCTTGCAACGTGGGAAGATCTACAACCCAGCCAGGCAAGCACATTTTGCATTATACACACCCCCAAAGGAACCTTGAACTACTTCATCCCAGGAGGGAATTCAGCTTCCCAACCTCATGGAATTAATTTCATTAATTGCAGAGAGAGGGAGTTTTATCAAATGTAATGTAACACATGTATTTTCGGTATGGTCAAACATTCTCAGTAGCAGTCAAAGGAAATTGTCTTGACACTGATGGGTGCTAAAAAATAATTTTCCCCACTTTATGTAGAGTAGAAGACAATCATAAACTGCAAGTCCTATGGCTTTCATCTTAGTTATGTTTCTTGATGTAGGTTTGTATTTTTTTTTAGGGATGGTCGGTTCGGTACTTTGGTTCCAATTTATACAGGTTCTTGAGGTTTGACTCGGAACTAGTTTTAGGTTAACAACAAATACTTGATTCTCGTTTCTACACATCAATAAATTTAGTAATATTTTGAGATGATGATACACTTAGTACGAAACATTATAAATTAATCTAGTTAAGGCAAAAAAAACTGTCATTACAAAAATAACTATAACGAGAAACTTATCAAAACAAACAAAAATTGCAGTTAATTCACCTGTAAAAAGCATTTTTTTCCTTGGTCGCTCTACTTCTTTGCAGTGAATTACTATTGCCGTTAAAAGTAAACAAATATTAATTTATTTAGCACCAATGTTTGCAAAAGTAGTTTTTAGGACAGGTGTTAAACGAGACAACATGTAAACAATCTCGTGGAGGAAATGTCATAGATGAATATACCAAGAAGATAGTACACTCAGCATTGAGCGAAACAAAATGGCTGATGTTTATGCATTGATTTTTTAGCTTTGAATGGTTCTAATTATTCTGTGTACGTCTTCTAAATACGGTATTCTAGTGTATTTCTGTCTCTGTTGGATTATACGAGAGAAAAAAACGTAAACAAACCAGGAGTAGAGTACGCACATTTATTTTGTGAGTGCATTTTAATTTGATACATGAATGATGTTTAGCATGTGACACAGGTTTTTAAGGTATTGAATTCTAAAATTATTGAAGTGTCATCCGTTTGGGAACATTTTATTGTTGACAGCATGGACAGTATGCATTTTGCAATTACTGCAAAAGTCGTATATCCCAAGGATTTTGCAAGTCAACGTCAAATCTGCATAAGCATTTGAAAACGCAACACTCAAAGAGACTTGAAGTTGAATCTGTGCAAGATATGTCAAGAGCTCTTTATTTGCCAGCTGCCTCCACATCTGTAACTGAGGTTATTTCAAGTCAGGGCGAGTCCCATTTGCCAAACGTGGCAAGTGCATCTACATTTGCCACTTCAGAAATGGACAGCCACAAAAAGGCGCCTAAGTATCAGAAGTCTTCAATGCAGCAGACATTAACACAAGTCATTGATAAAACTAGTAGATTTGAACATGTGACAAAAAGACAATCAACAATCACACATCTTATTGCAAAAATGGTTTGTGTGGATGGCGAGCCACTCAACATAGTTGAAAACAGAGGTTTTACAGAACTAATTAATCACCTTGAGCCTTGCTTCACAATGCCTTCTCAAAAACATTGAGCAATGTAATTATTCCGTCTATGTATGATTTTACTGTCAAAAATGTTGAAAGTCATCTACTTGAAGCAGACTTTGTTGCAATAACCACAGACCTATGGACATCTGTGGCGAATACTGATTTTTTAAGTGTGACTGCCCACTATGTAAATAAGGAATTTGTATCAGCACCTGTCTCTTAATGTTGTGCCTTTCCCCGAAGTAAGCCATACAGCTTAAAACATTTCTGAATTTCTCACTTCTGTTTTGCATAAATGGGGACGAGGACAAAATGTGGTGGCTGTTGTACGAGATAATGCCCGAAACATTGTTGCTGGCTTAGAATTGTCACCTTTTAATCGCACTGCATGCCTAGCACATACCTTGCAAGAAAAGTTTCTTGAGCAACAAAATCAACAACTTAGTTTCTTCATGCAGGATCATTTCAAGCACTCTGCACGACACTAAAAGTGCTGAAGACTTGTCAAATTAGTGCAGGAGTAGCATATCATAGACTTATCCAAGAGGAACCCACAAGATGAACACCATGTTGCACATGCTCAAGAGGCTGTACAAGCAGAAGTAGTCTTATTCTGTTAGCTGGTGCAGAGCTGAATATACCAAAACTGTCCAACTGTCAGTGGACTTTGATCGAAAACATAATCCCTATTCTTGATGTATTCGATTCAGTAACAAACCACATCAGTTTGGATCATGTGACTGCTGCAGAGGTTGGTGTTAAATAAATTTTATGCACTGTTTTGTAATGTCATTCAGTGAGTGATACTGGTTTTGTATCTCAGGTTATTCCTTGTATCTATGTCATTGAAACTGAGCTACAAACACCTGCTCCAGCTAGTTTTGATTTGTAGGGACTGAAAAATGACTTGTACTCTTCCATGAAAATAATATTTAAGAATTATGAAAACAGTGACATCTGCCACACTGTTGGAGCCAAACTTTAAAGAAGTACCTTTAAAGATAAGGCAAAGGCAGGTGCTGCTAAACACAGATTGTTGGAGGAAGCATCATCTCTACAAAGTCCTAAGCATTTGGTTAGATCACTGTTCTAAAATTTTAAAAATTAATCTTTTTTTTTTTTTTTTTTTCAGTTATCGTCAAGCAAACCTGATCAAACTCAGGTGCAAGCAGGTACAGGAAACTTAATTTGGTCCCAATATTCCAACCTGTTTGCACATTCTAAAATTAATAGTGACAAAGATGATCATGTGTCTATAGCAGAAGAATTAAAGCAGTATTTTATTGAGGAAATGATGTCACCTGATTGTTCTATTACTGAATACTGGAGAAGAAGCGATCACTGCAAACCACTTCAGACATTTAAAAAAAAAAAAAAAAAGTACTTGTGTGCCACGTGCAACCATTTGCAGTAAGAGACTTTTCAGCACTGCAGGTTTCCATTTGTGACTCAAAGAGAAACCGTTTAGATCCACATAGAGTGAAGATGCTAAATTATTTTTTTATGAACATTAAATAAATTTAATACAACATGTTTATCGGTATACATTAAATCTCATCTACACACTTTATTATTGTTCAATTTTTCTGTAGGTTCAATAAAACATTTGATGAATTTTAACTGCGTTGGTTTGATGAAGCTGCAAGCAAAAAGGCAAGTATTTGAAAAAGAATACTTGAACCAATATTTAAATTGTGGAACGGGAACCAATATTTTTTGTTATTCAGCCCATCCCTAATTTTTTTTCGGTAGAGTTCCTTTTTTTTTTTTTTTAAATGCAGAAAGACTGAAAATATCTTCATTGTTTCCTGGAAAAGTCAGGGAAATTTAATTATGAAATTTTGTAGCAACCTTGTCCTAAATACAACATCCTTGTGAAGTTGTGTGTTGGTGCTGCTAGCAGGTGAGGCAGAGGCGATTGCTGCCAACACGAAGGCATTGCAGGAGACACGCCAGCAGATGGAACGATGGCACAGTCTGTACATCAAGGAGCTGCGGGCAGCCCTGCAGGGTCAGCGCAGGCGGGCAAAACTTGAGGAGCAGGAGTGGAAGGTATGCATACAGTCTGCTGAGCAGGAGTTGGACAACCGTGAGTTGGAGTATGCTGTCCTGAGCAAACAGCTCGAGTACCAGAGGGCATGCAATGCCAGGAAAGGTGGCAGCACCGTCCAGGAACTGCTTCCTGCATCGGAGCAATAACTAGTAAATCTCTACGACTTTTTATTTATTATGTACTTTAAAGTGTGTTTTATATGCATGATCATGCCTGAAAGGCAGACACTGGGTCATTTTGTACAGATTTAAAAATAAAGGTACATTATTATTATTTTCCGATTATTCCCCTTTAGGAGAGCGTGTGAACTTGAGCCAATCACTGCTTCTCTTATCCTTTCTTCCCTAAACCTCTTCATTAATTCACTATGTTTTCTCTGTCCATCCTCTCCCTATCATTTCATTTTTAGATTCTTGTTCAATTTTTTATTTCTAATTATATTTCTGAATTTTTTCCTGTCCTTAATTTCTTGTTCAGTCCTTCCAGGTCTTCTTGTGTTTCTTTCATCTAATTTGTCTTTAATTTACTTGCATTAACGATATTGAACATGTTCTTTGCGAGTCTGTCTTCACCCATCCTGCATAAATATGTCCGTAGAACTGTAGGCGTCTTTTCCTAAACTTGTCTGTTTTTTTCGTATGTTGCCTGAGGACATGGATTTTCCTAAGGATCTTTCGGTCTTGTTTCTCAATGTCGTGAATTTTAGTCATTCCCTTAATTACTGTGGTTTCTGCCATACATTATAGTTATGCATTTTTTGTTTTCATAAATGTTTGAAAATAACGCCAAAAAAAGAAAATTTCCCTAACCATTTGAAGAGTCATTCTGTGATTGGATATGGATTACGAGTTTTTTTTTTTTTTTTTTTTTTTTTTTTTTTTTTTTTTTTACATCATTGTAAGATTAGAGGGTGTGGGTAAATATAGTTTAGAAATATGCACGAGATTTGAAAGTCGTATTACTTAAATTAAATTTTGAAATACTGTAATGAGGTTTTCTCGCCACCTTCATAGTTTTTCATCATCCTGTGTAGCAACAAAGTGGATTTGGTAAGCACTCTTACTTAAAGAGTGTACGAGGCATAAATTAATGCTAAACTTGTGTAGTGAAATGTACAATTCTGGGAAGCCAGAATTGAAAACCTATAAAATAGCAGTTGTCTATAAAACTTTGTGAACAAATCAGAGTGATGCATTCTTTTAGAATGATAAATATCTTGTGCTGCAAAGAAATGTAAAAATTGATGTAATAAAAAATAACTGGACAAGAATGCATCATCCTATCAAAGTATTTCTTCACAAAGTTGACAAAACTGCTGCCTGGATCTTTTTTAGTGGCGGCCAGAAATGTGTTAAGTTAATTCTGCACCCAGTAATTGCAATCATGTCCCAAACCCTATTAAGGATGGTAGGCAAGAAAATTGCCACGACTATAGTTAGTTACTTGTGATCCTATGGAATATCTTTGATTTTAACTGAGAGCATCATTAAGCAGAAGTCAAGTGTTTATCTGAATAATGATGCATAACCAAGCTTTAAATTCTTATGAAATGTCAAAACTGTGGTGGTGCTTCTTTTTTTTTTGTGTGTGTGTTGTGCAGTATACACGAGTGTCCAGATGCATACACAAAGGCTTTCGTATAAACAAGACCTGTGACTCCTATATCCTTCTCTCTTAGTTTCTCATTTGAATTCCCCAACAGCTGTGACAAAATTTTATTTAAGAACAGTATGATAGTAGGTCACATTTGCATAAATTTTTTTTTATGTAACCAGCTATGTACATTAAGTTTTAACACTACTGAAGATTGATTGCAAATTTCAGTGGATCAAACATATGTATTTCTTTTCTGTTAATTTAAGAAGAAAGCTTATGTAATTGTTAAATGCATGTTGTTTGCTGAACGTTGGTGTTTTTATTCCTAAATATCAATATCTATGCCCGACTATGTAGTAATTTTCTATTTCACATGTAAAATTAGCTCTTCTCCATCACATGTTATGTGCAGCAATAGGCATACTAGTCTGATTGCGAGAGCACAAACCTACTACGAGGAAGTGTAACGAAGCCATGAGCACTTAAAAACAAACCCCTCCAGGCAGAGCCAGTTGTAACTAAACATGGGCCAATATTACGGCTGGAAACACTGCTCCAGGAAGACGTCCAGAGATGCCAATCAGGACAGAGCACTACAGGTTCTCCTCCAGCCTTTGCAAGCTGGGAGTCGAACCAAGTACCTGGTCTGGTAGTCTCTCATAGGAGGTGCAGAGTTTCTAGTGTTTTGCGCAGCCGAAGGTCTACCTGTTGGCAGTATCTCGGTCAGCCTTTTGCTCTCTGGGTTTTCTGCCGTTATGGATTTCTTTACAAATTCCGGGTTTACCTTTGCAGCAGAATGAAAGTTAATAAGAAATTCCACACAACACTGATAAAATATTAAAAAGGGGTAAAAAATTAACATTGTTTTTAAGTTTTGACAACGTAAAAAAAAACGTATCAGATGCCCTAGATTAATACATACATAACATATGGCAGAACTGCAAGCAAGCATGTCACACCTAACATGCGTAGCACTCACAGATGCTACCAAAGCTTAGATCACGTAGTTTGTGATATCGATAGATGCTCATGCTCGCAAGCACATATTCTTATGTCTTTGTTCCGACTATTTAAGTCGCTTGCAGTTTGTATGCACAGAAGCACGCAACTTCATCAGCAGTGAAATCTATGCTGATGTTTTGTTAACAACACAATCTCTCGTAAGGTTATGAGCGTGCTTTTGTTGTAGTACATAGTACTGATGTTTACATTGAAATAATCTTATATACTTCTGTTTTCGTCGCATCTAAAATGTTTTTTTTTTTATATTGTGTATGCAACTTTAACGTGATTCAAACATTGTGATAGTCATGCTTAAAGTGGGAGTGACAGCAAAACAAAGAGCCACACAATTTTCTCACTGCTGACTTGAGCACAATTTTTTGTAGCTGCTGCAGTGTTTGTTTCTTGGGAAAGAAAGACTCTCCCCAAATAGATAGAAGAAAAAAAAAAGTGTCATTGCAAGGTACTAGTGCACCTGAACTCCAGTCAATATCTTCTGCATTTCAGGCAGGAAAAAAAAAATAGACAAGAGGTTAGAATTGATTAGGGATACTACAGAGGTATTCATAAAGGCAAAAGTACCTATTGAGAAACTTGATGACCCCAATATTAGGTCATGGATGAACAAATATGTTGAAGGTAAAGTAGTATTCTTTGTGACCGTTTTGAAAAAAATTTGTCTTCTTTGAAATTTAACTACAGTGAATGTTTCATGTTCAGAAAAATAGGTAGTTCACTTTGATACAGTCCATCTCATATAAGTGGATTAAAATGTGACCAACATACACACTATGTAAGCAGTAAATGCTCTCATTTGTTAAGTATTGTATCAGCTGATGAACTGTTGAGGGATACATGTTAAGTTGGTGGTTTTGATGATGGCTTTGGAGGACAGTGATACTCTGAACTAAAAGTTTTATAACTTAAAATTTTAATTATACTTAGGCGTACAATTATGGTTTAAATTATGTTTTTAAAGCAATATTTATTTGTTTTTGCCTTTTAGTGAACGGACTTTAAACATGTTTAGAAGTTATGCCGACATGTACAAAAAAGTAAATGTTTCCAGTCAATGGCTAGCCATATCTTTGAAGTTACAATAATTTAAATGGTATTTCAATACAAGCAAAATTTTCCACTGCTCCATGAAAACAATATGCAACACAAAATGCCACATACTCTTAACATCAAAACAATGTATACTCTTAACATCAAAACAATGTATACTCTTAACATCAAAACAATGTCTCACGAAAGACGTTAAACTAAAGTGAGCCCCCACCCCTTCCAGTTTCTGGTTTTTTTTTACCCTCAAAATAAACTAAACAGCCCCAAAAAAACTTGACCATTACAAAAAAAAAAGGTTGGAATGCCAACTTAGCTGTAATAGCCTACGTTAATTTCAGCATGGAAGTTTACAAACGTACAGTAAAACCCCTCCATTACGACCCAATCCCAGAACTGTAAAGTTTGAAATTTGAGGCACATCTAAAAATACATATAGTAATCCCTCGTCAACTGCAGTATCTTGAACCGCGGTTTCAGTTATGGTCCAATTTGTTTTGTAGATGTTTTCACCAACTTTTTTCTACTAGTTTCTATTATCCACAGTTTTCAGTCTATGGAAAACTAGGCCTTACTGATGTTAACGGTCGCACATTTCTCAAGCTATAGGATGTTCACAGTAAAGTGAGCACTTTTGATGGCCTGGTTACTTTTTTCCTTTCAGCCATTTTTTTATCCTTTAAACATCTTTTTAAATAAATATTGCCATGCAAGTAATAAACACGGTATGTATATTCCACCGCACTTGGAAGTTGATGTCTAAGGCTAAAGTAAAGCATACTTATTGACTACTATTTCAAATGAGAGGGTTTTCAAAAGTTCTCACCTTACCGTGAATGGCCTTTACCATTGGTTGTCCCAAGCAGCGTGAAGCAATAAATTACTTAATGCCAGGAGACACTGGTGTATTGTCCGTGGAAGTACCTGGAAGGGGAGGGGAAGCAGGCCGGGTCAGTAAGGATTCTTTGTCCTGGCCACGTGCCGCAGCCTCTGCCCTACGCTCCCCGACTTTTAGCTCCCATTACCCCTCTTTTGCTGTAAAAACAGCGGCACAATGGATAGACTAGTTTCTTAATCAGTGTATGTATGATAGCTTCAAATTTAATTCAATTCCCTTTTTTAAAAATTATTATGAAGTTAATGTACGCCTACGTAATATGCTAATTTTTTTATGGTGGGCAATTGTTTTGTTTTCTTGTGAAGTCAATTTTACGTGTAAAGTGAATAAAGCTAAGTGTCTGTAAATAAAATGTTTTCTCATGTTACCGGTACCATATTATGGTGAGTGAGGCCGTGTGCATGTATAGGCAACGTCAAAAGTTTTTGATGAAAAATTTGGGATAGTTAATATTTCAAGTAGACCGCACTAAATATTTATATTCCCGTAAATGTTTCCGTGCCTCATCGTTCCAGTGCAGAGGTCAACACGCCGCCTACATTTAGTATAAATTAAACACATTGACGTGAATTGCATCTATCAGCATGTTTTCCCAATGCCAGGCTTTTGTTAGGAAGTGAACTGGCCCTGTAATGACAGCAGACGGCCGCCATCTTGTAGCGACCAACACGACCAACAGCTGCCCATCCTGAGGCTCTAGGGCCGAACTTCAGCAGCAAACCACCACGCCCGCACCGTAGAGGATTTAGGCGCTCGCCCAGACCAAAGCGAAAGCACTGTGCGCACACATGCATTATGCAAAACCATCTACGTGCCTCATAGCAATGTATAACCCACAAGACCTGTGTACTAGCTCTTTAATAACAACTTGATATTTTAATAATACTTAGTCTAATCTTTCCCCACACTTTCAATGGCCTTCATTTTTACAAGGAGTGGTCCAATATGCCTTTCTTGGGTATCAAATTAATCACGAGTCGTCTAGCTCTTAAAATATACATATTTATATTTAATTACGACCCTATTCTCAAGAACCGTGTAAGTCCTACTGTGTAAGTTTTATTGCCTGCAGTGAGAGAAAACATGAAGAGAAAGGAAAATGCAAATGTGCATTGTATTCAAAACATTTGTTTACAGACATCCTTTCCTTCAGTGACAAAAAAGCTGTGGCGGAAGTACACATTATGGCCATGCTACTTTTCTATAACTGTCAAAATTTACCCTACTTACATTGTTTAACAAGTAGGCTAATAATGTAGTCAGCCTTAACACAGCATTGTAGAGCCTACTCTTAACTTGAAAATAATTAATTCTTGGCAAATTTAGACAAAGGGGTGTCAGTCATATATTTAAATTTAGTTCTACTTAACGTCTGATGTTTGGTAAGTAGGTTTTTCAAAAGTCTGTATTATTAAGGTGCTGGGGAATTACCCCAAGCCAGAACTGGTCGTGAGAAGTATGTATGAGATCTAGCAAAATGTAGAGTTGAAGATGTAAAATCTGTGTTTAAGGACCAAAAAATGTATATATTGTGCAACGAAACAACAGATAAAATGGGCAGGTGTGTGTTTGTTGTTTTGTTTCGCATTCTGAATCTTCAGCAGGACAAACCAGACATTGTAGCAGGAGTTAATTTTCTTGAAACTGCTAATGTTACAAACTGTGTGAGGGCAATTTTAGATTCCCTGAAAATGTTTGATGTGCAGTATGGTGATGTGTTCTCTGTAGTAACTGATGCTGCTCGTTACAGGACCCACACTGTTGGTACTCTTGAGGTTGTTATTGGAGACCAGTTAACACACATACAATGCTGGGCACATAAATTAAATATGGTTGGCAATGTCTGGGTGAAGGAGGGACAGAAGTGTCCTTTGTTTCTGCTTCCAGTTGATACCAGATGGAATTCTTGGTTCAACAGTGTCTTCTATGTAGCAGACTACATACAAGACATTAATTCATCTGATTTGCAGAACTCAACAAAGGCTACACAAAATGCAGGTCCGGATTTTCTGTGTGCTTACACTGAAAATGACATTGTTCTGATTCACTGCCAAGCTGTTTTTGTTAAAAGAGCATGCTAAGGGTCTTGTTGATTTCATAAAGAAACTGGCAGGCTCAAATTAGCTAACTACAACACACACTATGGAAATTTACAACAGGAGAAAAGAACGTTGGAAAAACCCCACACATGGTATATATTTTGAGGAAACCAGTAGTGCCTTAAAATAAATGAGTGCTGCCATAGCTGCTGAGGCTAAAGTTTCTATCACCAGCTCTTTTCAAATTGAACTCCCTAATGGCCACTGACCCAAGCAAAAAAGAGATTCGAAGGAATTAAAATTATTACTCAAGAGAGTTTGTTGCTGGCTGAAAAGAACCCAGAAGTGTTGCAAAAACTGCAAACTGTCCCTAGTCTTTGTTCTGTAAGCACTGAAGAATCAACAGGTGGTTTTTGTCAACTTAAGGACATTGTTAAACAGCAAGTAGCATCTGACAGTTCAGTGGACATAGTGAAGGCGTTGAATGTAGAGAAGCTATCACAACCATTATTTGCATCAAGGTGGCTTGATGCCATCTGCTAATGTCGACAGTGAAACATTTTTATCGTCATACAACACAGTCCTTGCAGACCACAGAACAAAATTAAATGGAATTAATGTTTGTATCATGGCTACTTTTGCTTTTGAAAACTAAATATTGAGACATTTTGTTCCTCCCATTCATGCTACAACTGTAGACAATTGTTCATATCACTACTAACTTATATTATAAACTAAATATTTATGTTAACCAGCTACACAAGTAGATATTTTAAGAGTTTAATAATAAAATAGTGTCACAGAACGTAGGTATTAGCTGAGAGTGCATCTGTAAAACACAAGGAGCGTGTTGCAAATTTCAAGGTATGTTTATCTTAATTTTTGTATTTATGATACTAAAATTGCTTTAAAAAATAACACCACTTTTGATGCAAAATAACAAATTTTGATCTACAATAAACCTTAAAATTCCATATGTCTATTTATACGTATCGAAAAGCAGTGTGATGTGTAGCTGACTCCTGCTTGTTAAATGGAAGCTATCAACTTTAAACAGGCAAAGGCGACCTGCCTAAGAGTTAAGCGAGATTTGATAAAATCAGATTATTATGATGATGTCGCGTGGTGACTGGAGGAATATTATAATTAAGCACTGCACAAGTTATACACACAGAAATACAAGAATTTTACGTAGATCAGAGCTGAGTCACAAGCCCTTGAATCACACTAAGTGTGTTTCGTTGGAAATGCCTGGCTGGGCGTGGATTTTGCCAAGTTGGACAGTTACTGCGGTGTAGGGGTTTGCAAACATCTGCTTGGGGGTTCGAACCCGGATGTTTAGTGCCAAAACAAATTGGTAAAGTGAGGTAGACTTATGTGTGGCTTGTCTTTTAGCCAGAGCAGTAGGCAAACCATCAGGACGTCAGCGTCATTACGGACATTTGTAAAATGTCAAACTAATAACTGAAGATTGCCACATTGGGGTACTTCACCCATGTACAAATGTGGCCTAGTTGGTTTCAGGGTCGGAACAAAGTCTGGAGTGGAAAGAACTATGCACGGTCGACACCTTAACTTAATCACGCCTGGTCATGGAGCTCTCTGCAGTGCCATCTGGCTGCTTGCAGGCAAAGGCAGCCAAACAGCTGAAGAACTCCTCGTAGGTGATAGAGAGTATTTGATGATGAGGACATTGTGTTAATGTGAAATTGAAGCCAAGAAATGCCTCCTGATACTTCAATATCTCTTAAGTGTATTAGATGCAGCCCTTGTGGAAGCCTTGTAGGTGGCTCAAACAATGCAGGTGGTGTGTCAACTTGAATGTCTATTCTTTCTAATAATTTGTTCACTACATTCTGGACATTTAATTTTCTATAGTATTATGGCGTCGGTATGATAGCTATACACAGAGCTGAGAAATAGCCAGTGTATCACGCATTTCTGCCGTGTGGTACTGGGCACTTTACTTTCCACCAGGTTCGCAGACACTGATATTCCTGCCTTGCCTTTACAGCGGTAGGTGGAATACACAGGATGCAAGGGCACCGTTGGGTAGGAAAAAAGAGGCGAGGTTTCACCATGGGTTCAGTGGTCAGTGGACTCCTCATACCATTCCACAGCTGTGAGGCAGAGTAGGGAGGTTATCTAGTCACTAAAAGGCCCTTGTGAAAGGTGTTTGTCTACCGTGAAGGTTTTTACGTAGGTGCCTGCTATTCCTGAATAAAAGAATTATATACAACCTTAACTTCATGTATTAAATATTATGTAATACAGTCGACTCTCAATCTATTGTTATTCAGGGGACTGCCAAAAAAAATGTCCATACGTGCAGGATTTCTGTAGGTGAGGGTTTTGAAGTAATGTTGTCTACTAAAACAATTTGTTCTAGGTTATCTCGCCATAGTAAGGCAGAACAAGCCTTCAATCCAAGGCCTTGCACATATTGTTTTGATTTACATTATGAATTTGGAATTTTTTTAGTAGCCTACTTCACACACACACACCCCTCCCCTTCCCCTCGTATTATTACATGTTGACAAAATATTGACTACGACTTCACATGCAAACAAACTTAACATAATCTTACTACTTGGTGTTTATGAATGAACACCAAAGAGCTAACATTTCAGGAAATGCACAAAATACTTCTCAATGCATGCACTTAACTGCCAACAATCCATGCCTACGCGACATCTACGGAATTATTCAATGTGCATGCTCGCAAATGTGTACTGAAATGTTAAAAAATTCTCAACTTTTTCCCTCACCAAGCAACCAAGAAAATTCCTTACCTCCTTGTTTCGCCATATAGCAATCACTCTTAAGTGTATAACAAAGACATAAGTTAAATGGGAAAGTGAGGTGGTGCAGAGCAAGGAATTCACCAAGAATGGGGATAGAAATCATGGGGAAAAACTGTTCACTGTACAGTGAGTCAGGATAAAAATAATATGATTCCTTGCAACAGCAGAGTTGCAGGTACAGTGAAACTTCTATCTATAACTTGGATGGATTGAAATCCTGCATCCATGGAACATATTCTGTGGTCCCATTTTTTTATTTATCTGCTTATCAAGACCACATTCACTGAAAGTCCACATGTATTGAAATTTTTTTTTTTTTCAGTCCCCTGAGAAACTATAGATGGATCAATAGAGAATCAACTGTGTTACTATTACTTTAACATAAAGATGGTACATTTACATCTTAAAATATATCTTTCGTATAATATGAAACTTAAGTGTTTATTCGGTTAATTTATTCCTGGAATAGTTCACATTATGTTAATATCACAGCAGCAAATAATAACACATTTGGGTTACACAAAGACCACACTTATTTGTCACAATACAGACAGTCCTCAACTTTCAGAGATACGACTTTCGTACATTGGTTTCTTTCACCATAAATTCGACTTCCGCATGTTTGCTTCGCACTTGTTTACATAACCAAAAAAACATATAGTGCGCATACCATCACAAGAGTAAACAGCAAAGAAATATGAATTGTTCATATTCTGTATTTGTCCTTGCAAATAATATTGCGGCAAAGTTGATTTACACATAAGAGACCTCTGGCCTAGATATATGTAACTATGTGTTTAACATAACTGAACACTTTGAAAAACGTGTACATAACAAACATGTACGTATGAAAATAAAAGTAGGTATTCTCAGACTTGCCAACTTTTAAAGTTTCCAATCAGTACAATGGATAAAAACTATTAAAATATGTGTAAACTGCCCACGGCAATTTCACATACACTAATTTTCTTATCATCCACACGTAATTTCAAGTAATAAAATTTCCATAATTTCACAATGAAAATTTAATATAATCTAACATTTGTTCAGTGTTTTAGGCCAGAAACTATTTCTCCTAGACAAGACTTATACATCAACAAAATTAGTTTGCTTAGTATGACATGCAAAGCAAAAATATACTTATTCCTTGCCTTGGCTGAAATATAGATTAATTTAAGATAACTTCCACGCCATTAAAGTATCGCGAATTCACCACAAAATCCCTATTCTGCAATGATTTAAATTTTAAAATGACATTTAAAACAAACTTGTATATAAAAAATGTGCATGTATTCGCACGTTAACTTTCTAAGAAAGATTACACATTTTTATTTAGAAAAACAAGCATTCCTTTTTTTTTTCTGGATTAAGTCAGATAGAGGAAATGTGGAAATTATTTATCGCCAGATGAAAAACAATAGCAATTCTACCGTTATCTGAAGTAAGATTTATTATTTTGTGTTTGTAGTTTTCACGTATTGTACACACACAAAACATGTAAAATAAATATGAAATACTGATTGTGAACACCAATGGCACGTAAAAAATTAAAATATGTACTTGCATTCAGAATATCACAAGATCACTAAATTTCGACAGTTTTAGAAACGTAGCGCTGCTGCAATGTATCCTTGTTGAACAGCAATGAGTGTAAACAAATGCTGTGATCAATGCAGGTTACCATTCCAATCTACCTTGTTTCTGTAATGGCTAAGTCATACTGCTGGGCCTCCATTAGTTTTATTGCCAGTGGATCAGATGCGGTTGGGAGATACTTTGGTTTAACGTCTTTCACGAGACATCGTTGTTTTGCACCTCTTCTTATGAGACTATCATTTTTAATAACACATTGTTTGAATGGAAATAAAAAATTTGCGTTATTTTGTAAATTTGATTTGGTCGGCATCAACTGTGACGTTGTCGACAGTGACTTGTGTAGCACTTGCGGCAATGCATTATTACATTAACAGTGAAATATATTTTTACCTAAATTTAATGCTTAAAACGGACATAATATTCTACAATTACCACTGTAACAGTATAAATACGTTAATAAATAAGAAAATATAAATTATGCAATAACATCTTTTTAAAAAATGTGGTTGCAGAATATATAAACAAAGCACATTTACTTGCTTTTCAAAACATGCCTCGTGTATTTTACGTACAGTTAGGCCTAGGCCTATTTGTTTTTTAAAAACCATTTTATTTATGCATTCACATGTTTTTTAAAGTAAAAACAAACATGACACTGATTTTGTCATTTTGTATTATTGCTCACATCCGCTGAATACAAAATACGAAACACCAAATATGTTACAGCTTCAAATTATTATATAACCTATCAAGTTTTAACCATACCAAAAGAAAATGTGATAAATATGTAGTTACAATTCGAATATTAAACATGCTTGAGACGTAAATATAATTTTGGCGAAGTTAGTTTTCCATAGAATAAACATGTTAGGCCTACTTTCACACTGCAAAACAGAGCTGAAATAATGGTTTTCTACACCATGTACATTTCAAATATTTTAACAACAGTTTCAAAATACGTTATTTACAATACATACTGACTTACTGTTTGTAATTCATATTTGTAACGCCTGAATACACGTTGTTCTATTACATTTCTTACTACACGTTTCTCTGCCATTGATGCAACTTAATTAGCATTCATTAAATAAATACGACATTTCACCAGCTTTCCGAAACTATAGCCCATTCCCCATTGGAAGTAACTTTCTCGGAGCCCTGCTAAATATCTTCCTGCAGGCCCATTTTGTATCCTTCCGCCAAATGTAAACAAACATTGCCATGTGACTTCCATGTAGCATCTGTCAAAATCAATGTTTACATTCCACTGTGTGTGTACATATGTTTGTATACTTTTGCTACACCTAAAAATAAACATTGAAATGTGACTTCTACTTTTATAGCTGTCAAATGTGTTGTTTACTGTTTACAGCTTTTCAAAGAATTCTTGTCATATTCCATAAACCATTCCATATGAATATTCACTGTTTAGGCCTCCAACATTATTTAGGTCAGCTTTTTGACTTTTTAAAAAGGCATGAATTGAAGACAGTTCTTATGATTATTTTTCATTAACATATTTATTTTCCATGATGTAGCTCCGTAAATGTAATGCATGTTAGTATTTTGCTGCGACTGTGTTCAACACTGTTACAACTGCAAGGTAAAGGGCTGTACTAATTGTAATTAACCTTTTGCTATTGATGTGTTGGGTCATTTCTCTAAAAGGACAGCCTCAGTTGGAATAAATAGTAAAATGAAGGCACAACCAGTGAGAGAGGCACATTAAATTCATGCACGCAATTCGTGTTGCTCATTTTTGTCATACAAACGTTAAAAGAAATGGTGAACATGCACACAAATAAGCCTACGATAACTTTTATTCTGCTCATATTTCTATGTATTGCTACTTACTGTGTATTAGGTTTATTGAAATTTATCGAGCTGGGCTTGGTATTTTTCTTCTAGGATTGTGGCAAATTACGTTACACGACTGTGTTTCAAACCCCTTAGGGCAAAGATACAATGTTGTGATAAATAAACAGACGTGGATGTAAATAAATAACCTCATCAAAAAAAGCAGTTCACATTAAAAACGTACAAATAGTGCTAATCAAATATTTGTAATCATGCACAGACAGGGCCAGCGTATCGACAACAATGCACAAAGGCATGCCATTTCATAGACGCAATGATTAACGAAACACACGTGTCAGTATATTTATTACTGCCGTGGAAACACAGATTTATCACATCATCGTAACTTGCCTAAGGAGGTTTAAAAAAACACATCTACAAAGTGGTAATTTGAAGTATTTTCCGGAGTAAGAATAATCTATGTTTCGTCAACACACCATGTCATGGCTCTCCATGTCTGCCAACTTCACTTGGTAACTGCCCCGTCATCATATCTAAATATATTAAAATAAGTATCCAAACATTAAAATCTCTTTTCAGTTGTAAATTACAAATTAAAAAATAATTATTTTACTGTAATAAGTATGAAATATACTACAACTGAAAACATGCATAAAGGTTCCTGCTAACTAGCAAAGTGAAATTTCCCAAGTGTGAAAGAGACTAAGGGAGAGAGAGAGAGGGGACCAGCCTCATCAGCAGACAGTTTTTCAATTGCTTTCTTGCACGATAAAACAATACCGTACCATTACAGCCCAATTACAATATTTTCAGCTGTTACTTTAAACTGTTAAAATGAGATATGTTGCCATCGGGACTACTTAAATATTTTGATAGGCACCGATTAATTTACAAATAGTATACTAAAAACCGAGGTTAAAATAATATTTTAACAGTGAACTATTTCTTACCGGTCGTTGCCAACACGTCACTGCACTCGCTGTTAATTCATACTTCAAAAAAGATATAAATATTACAAGTTATAGAAGATATTAAGGTAGAGGTGAATTTTTTCAATAATACAATACTCTAAAGTTAACCACAGTGTTATATATTTGTGGAATACAGGTTATTGAAAAAAACAGGTGACATGTTATGCCTAGAGTGTTCAAAGGTTGATTTTCATAAGTCGCTTCCGATTGGGAATGGACTATAGTAAACTCAAATGCAGAATGAAAACACTGTTTCTTCCAGACAATTGGGAAAATGGCGGACAAAGCCATTCACATTTCAATAATATAACATTTCACGCATCAAACAAATGTATCGATATGCACAACGCAATACTCAATATTTCCCGATATTGAGGTATCAAAGATTCGAATGTCCCGTCTCCAGTAAATGTTCACTCAAAAAATTTTTCTGTGTCGGGATTCGGAAAAAATCAAGGCATTTCCATAAAATCGTAAAAAGGATATGATTTTGGTACATTTTATGGAAAAATCGTAAAAGTTGGCAAGTCTGTATTCTTTGACTTCGTTCATATGTCAGAGCTGTTTACATACATGATGATCATGAACTGTGCCATAAAAAATACCTACCTACATTCATTTTGATACGTACACATTTGTTAAGTACACATTTTTCATCATAAATCAAACTTGATGTGCATATGCAGTTGTATAGTCTGGAATGTTACTATTCTATGGTGGTTCTATATATTTATTCCGTTCTTGTTTAGAACTTCCATTATTATGGTGGTTAATTTTCTTTGAGGTTAATTGTGTAACCATTTTTTATTTATCTATTGGTGCACATATATAATTATTTTCACTTTGCAATGAATAAGAAACGTAAAAGTGAAAGTTGTAATGAAGACTTAGTGTGTAACAAAGTAAAAAATGTTGAAAATTGCCTACAAACATAATTCCAATCCCAACTGACGGTCGTATAACGCAGGCTAAAAATAAACTTAAATTATAGCACGATCGGAAAGTGGCGAATCATTTGCAGCTATAGGACAGTCATTTTTTTGAGCAGACCCATTGTAAATAGTTTAATATTTACGTGTGTAAAATGTGTCTTTTCAATTGTTTTAACAGGTAGATGTATATTTAAATAACTTTTAGGCATAATCTTGATTTTTAGTGTGTAAAATATTCTGTTTCGAATATTTATTTGTTTAGTTAAGTTTTTTTTTTTGTAATCTAGGAACTGATGCATGCCAGCATGCTGTGGCTACAGATATGCATATTTTACGGCCGATTTCGCCCTATCTGAGCACGCCAAGCGCAGGACAAAATCATAATTCATTGGTCGCAGACTTTGAAATAATAATATAAAAAAACTGCATGCATTGGTTAGTCATCAACGTAATTGAACTGCACATCTGAAATTATGATCTTCCACATCCAATCAAGAAGGAACGTGCCAGGGCAACCCCGACGGAGAAATAATATTATTATTTAAAATATACTACGCTACCCTGCCTGGCCAAGAAGTTCCAAACCACCCTCAAGATAGCAGCTCCCATGATCTTCTGACATCACGGCCCGTCTGCCTCAGTCCAGGATGCACGTAAATGTCATTGCCTCCACCAGAGGCGATAAGAAATTGAGATGTGTTCCCGCAGTAGATATACCAGCCCCTGTGTTGGAAGGCTACGCTAACCCCCCCCTGGAGAATCCCTGATACAGCAGGGTGATTTTCATACAAATAGAAGTCCAGCCCCATGTGGTCCAGCAGAGATGCCGAGCTCGCTGGCCGCATAGGTTCGCGAACTCTCCTACAGTCTGCGGAACTCTCTCCTCTCCTCAGCAGCCCCCCCAGGGCTCAACCTCCCTCATCTCAGCAGCCAGAGGCAGGGCTCGAACCTCCACCTCCAGCCAGCAGCTTGAAGAAGGCCGCCAGCACTCCAACCCCAGCTTGGACAAGGCTTCCTTCAGCTGACAGCACAGGGACAGATCTCCACATTGATTGGTAAATCCCACACCTGCACCCACTACCCTTACCTCAGTCAACTTCCCTTGACTCCATGGTAACACGTGTTGCGCGATTATGCACCTCTAAATAGAGCCCCTGATACGCTCACACTGTAAATAGCATACATTGGTTTTATTATTGACTATGAATTTTCATAGGAATTAATTTTTCCCAGGCTTGCCTCCGCCTGTTGATTAGAGAAATTTGCGAATCAATACGATTGACAGTGTTTTAATATTTCGTTACATAGCTTTTAGTGTGTGCTACATTAGCCGGGTCTCTGCTAAACTGTTGATTTAAGCGTAGTAAAATATTATTTTACAAACTTACCCCTTTTGTGTGTGTGCTAGATTTTAATTTTAGATCCTTTGTCATTGTTCTTTATTGCTTTATTAATTTTGCCTTTAATTGTAGCGCTGTATGTTCAATCAGTTGTGTAATCATTCTAATTAACCTCATGTCTATCTGGCTGTGCAGTGTGCTGTATCCCTCAGGAGGTAGGGCCTGATAAAGGCCCAATCCTGAGATTCCAGGGCATCCCCCGCCAATACGAGACACAAGGTCTAGTTACTTGGGTTGCCCTTGTGAACGGCAGGTCCGCGGGAGCGACTGCAAATTTCACCCCGCTTAGGACTGCTCGTCCGCAACCCCTGATGACCTTATTTTATTTGTTGTAGACCAGCAGTGATGCAATATGGATGCAACTTGTGAACCTTCCTATTGTACTGACTTAGAAGTCAGCCAATATATGTATATGTGTATGAGTGTGTGTGTGTCATATATATATATATATATATATATATATATATATCTCTGCGCGTGTGTTTGTGTGTATGTATATAATAATCTTGCAACTCTCTACATAACGCTTTACAATATATTTATTATGTTTAAACATGAGAGCAATACTATATATTAATATAGTAGAACCTCTCTATTATGACCCCTCACGGTACCCGAGAATAGGGTCGTAATTGAGGGGGTCCATAATAAAAATTTGGAAAATTTTGAGCCAATTTTGACAGCCCCCCAAACATGCCATTTTATGCATGAAATTAATGTTCAATCGTCTCCAGCGCATAAAAAACCACTTTTTAAATGAAATATAAATATGTATTTATATTTTAATAGCTGGACATCTGATTAATTTGATACCCAAGAAACGCATATTGGACCACCGCTTGTAAAAAGAAGGCCTAAACACAGTGTGACACTGCCATTGAAAGTGTGTGAAAAGATTAGACTACGTATTATTAAAATATAACTAAACATTGTCGGAGATACCTTATGTTTGAAGCAAAACACAGAACTTTATTTATTGATAATATATATGAAGATACATTGACTCACTCGTGTGATGGGGCTAGCAGCGAATATATTGCCGTGCACACGTAGCTGGGCGAGCGCCTAGATCCTCTTCAGTGCGGCCGGGCACGACTCACATCTGCCGATTGGTCCTAGATCCTCGGGGATAGGCAGCTGTCTTGTCGGTCACTACATCTGGCGGGCGGGGGCCAGCCAGCCACCACCAGTGCTGTCATTACAGGGCCAGTTCGCTTCATAACAGCGGCCCGGTGTTGATAAAACATGCTGATCGATGTGATTCACGTCAATGTGTTGAATTTATATGAAATATAGGCGGCATGTTGGCCTATACACGCACAATGAGGCCCGGTAATGTTTACGGGAATATAAAAATTTAGTGCGGTCTACTTAAAATATTAACTATCCCAAATTTTTCATTAAAAACTTCTGACATGACCTATACACACATACAGCCTTGCTCGCCAAAATATGGTAACAAAAGAACACATTTTATTTGCACTCACCTACCTTTATTCACTTAGACATAAAATCAAATGCCCACCAAAAAAATTAGCATATTACATAGGTATGGGCGCACATAAACTTAAAAAAAAATCATTAAAAAGGGGACATTAAATTAAATTTGAAGTTATACATACACCTATTAATAAACTAGTCCGTAATGTGCCACTGTTTTTACAGCAAAAGAGGAGGGATAATGGAGGTGAAAAAATACAGCGAGGGTAAGGCAGAGGTGGCGGCATGTGACTAGGACAAAGAATCCTCACTGACCCGGCCTGCAGCCTCCCCCCTCCCCCCCCCCAACTTCAACGGACAACACATCAGTGTCCCCTTCTGACATGAAGTAATTTATTGTTTCATGCTGCTTCGGACAACAAATGTCAGTCTATACGGCAGCTTGAGAAATGCACGACCACTAACATCAGTAAAGGCTAGTTTCTCATAGACTGAAAACCTAACATCAGTAAAGGCTAGTTTCTCATAGACTGAAAACCGTTCCTCGGAATTGGGTTGTAATAAACGTGAGTCATAATAGAGGGGTTTTACTGTACGGTTACGCAAAGCCACTCTGTCAATTAACTATTTATTGTCCTTATGACGTATCACTGGAACCGTTTCACCTTGTAAGATGCCGAAGGCTGCGTCCTGTGACGTACCACAACTGCGGTTCGGCACACCCCTCTCATTGCCCTTCGTGATGTCGGCCACTGGCTGACGTCCAGACAGCGCCCTCATGCTTCTAGCAGATGTCTGGCCACGCAACGAGCCTTGCTGCCCTATATTTTCTTCGTTAGAGGTCTCGATAAATGTTTATAATCACCACTTGATGCAATCCCCTGTACCCTGCTTTTTGTAATGCAGGGTTCATGTACGGGCGTTAGCTAAGGGCAGGTTCAGCCCACTACACTATGGAGACTTGGCATGTCAGCGTTAATCCTGCCCCATCTGATAACATGAGGAGACAAGAGTTGCTAGAACGCTGCACTGTGAGGGAGGTCACTCAGGATTCTCCCTCCCTTCCCCCCTCGAAAGATAAAAACTTAATTACTTATATCAGCAGTGCCAATGCCTACTGAACAATCGCTGTTTCCACTAACTCTTTATCCTGTATGCCATGCCATCGGGGCTGGGCAGTGGAAGGTGGCTAGATAGGCCTTTGCCTTAACCAGGGAGACTGCCTGTCTGGAGCCTGGGCCCAACAGAGCTTCCATGCCACTACAGAAGGGAACAGTTTAGATTGACACTGAAGCAACATCCCCATAACAAGGGTTTCCCTGCCCTTAGTTAGGCACTTTTCTCTTAGTGGTAATCAGCAAGGTGATAATATTGCCATACCTCAATCCGTATCATAAAGAGGGATGCTCCTTTGTACAAGCCTGAAGGACATTGGGGGTTTGGTAGCTTGTGCCTGCCACCTCCTGGAAGTGTGATTCAGGTGGTCACATCAAAAGAGGAAAACAGTGAGATCAGGTTTAAGAAAGTACAGAAAGCTGGTAGTGAAAAGCTGACCACGTTGGAGTATAACTGTTTTATTGGCAAGTCAAGAAAGTACACATCCAGCCTGTATCCTTTCCAAGACCTGAAGGGCTGGCTGGACTTAGGCTGCAAAAATGCCTATAGTCCATTCCCTCGAACAAACTTTCTCTGAGTCCTGCTAAATATCTACTTTCAGGCCCGCTTTGTATCCTTCCGCCAAATGTAAACAATCATTGCCATGTGACTGCCATATAGCATCTGTCAAAATCAATGTTTAAATTCTGTTGTGTGTGTACATGTGTTCATATACCTTCTCTACACTTAAACATAAACATTTAAATGTAACTTCTACTTTTATACTTGTCAAATGTGTTGTTCTTTATAGCTTTTCACAGAATACTGTCACATTCCAAAAACCATTCCATACGAATATTCACAGTTTAGGCCTCTAACATTATTTAGGTCAGCTTCATGACTTTTTAAAAATGCCTGAATTGACTATTTCTAAATGTTATTTTACATTAACATATTTGTTTTCCACGACATAGCACATTACATGTAATGCACATTTATATTTTGCTGTGACTGTGTGTAGCACTGCTACAACTGTGACGTAAAGAACTGTAGTATTTATAATTTTGTTATTGATGTGTGTTGGGTTATTTTTTTTAAAAGGACGGTCTCAGTTGGAATAAATATTAAAATGAAAGAACAACTAGTCAAACGAAAAAGGCACATCAAATTCAAGCATGCAACTCGTGTTGCTTTTTTTTGTCATACAAAAAATATAGCGATGAACATGCACACAAATAAGCCTACAGCAACTTTTATTCCGCTCATATTTCTATGTATTGCTACTTACTTTTTATTAGGTTTATTGAAATTTATCGGGCTGGGGTTAGTATTTTGTTGGGACTGTGGTCAATCTCGATACACAACTGTGTTTCAAACATCTAGGGCAAAGGTACAATGTTGTGATAAATAAACAGACATGGATGTAAACAATTAACTTCATCATAAAAACAGTTCACAGTTTAAACGTATAAATACTGCATATCAAATATTTGAAATTACGCACACACAGGGCCAGCTTAATGACCACGATGCAGCCAACCCACGCAATTTCACACACAGCGGTTAACGAAACACACGTAACAGTATAATTACTACTGTGGAAACACAGATTTATCACAACATCGTAACTTGCCTAGGTAGGTTTAAAAAACACGTCTACAAATGTGATGTGATAATTTGAAGTATTTTTTGGAGGAAGAGAAATCAATACTTCGTTGAGCACACAGCATCAAAACGCCTCGTCATGTCTGCCAACCTTAAGATTTGCAAGCCATCCGCCATCACTTCTAAATGTTAAATGTATCAAATTAAGTATTCAAAGATTAAAATCTCTTTTCAGTTGTAAATTCCAAATTCAAAAATCATTATTTTGCTGTAATAAGTATGAAATATGTTACAATTTTAAACACACACAATTTGCTTGCTTACTAACTATGGGAAATTTCCCGAGAGGGGGGGAGGGAGGGAAAGAGAGAGAGCACGTTAAGCTCCACCCAGCGGACAGTTTCGTCAATCCAAAAAAACAAACACCAGATCACTACGGTCTACGCACGTTATTTCGCGGTGTTATTTTTAACTGTAACAATGAAATATGTTTCTATCGGGGCTACCTAAATACTGAAATATTTCAATAGCAATATTTAATTTTCAAACAGCATACCATAAAACTATGTTGAAATAATATTTGAACTGAGAACTATTTCTTATTAGCCATTGCCAATACATGGCTGCTCTTGCTGTTTTTAATTGGTATTTAATACAAAATAAATATTACAAGTTATAGAAGATATTAAGAAAAGTTTCATTTATTAAAAAATACAGTACTTTAGAGTTAAACACAGAGTTATATATTTGTGGAATACAAGTTATTGAAACAACAGGTTGACATGTTATGCCTAGGGTAACTTTTCAAAGGTTTGTTTCATCACGTCTCTTCCAGTCGGGAATGGACTGTAGCGGGGGATGTGCGATGGAGCAAGGGCAACTCCTGAGTGATGCAGAACTCATACTTGAGTAGCTATCAGTGGCATAGAAACTGGATGGTTGGTATGTGTACTCAGGCAGGATAACGGTGTAACAGCTGTTAAAAGAAAGCATAAAACCATGGTCCATGGCCTCATGATACGTCAGTGGCTGTCTGAACCTAGCAAGTTGCAGCATTGGTCCATCAATAAATCAGCTCAGACTTTGAGTGGATGTCACGTAACATGGAAATTGTTGGCAGTTAAGTGCACATATTGAGGACATGTATTGTGTGTGTGTTGTATATGAAAATTTTAAGCTTTCGTCTAATCCTGGACAAACGAGGTGGGGGATCGCGAGAAGAGAGCAGAGATTCCGGCTGCGCAGCTAGGATGCATGGGAGTGGTTGGTATCCATCTGCAGCCGAGGGCCAAGGCGTGGTTTGGTGCAGGCAGCTAGTATACAGGTGAAAACAACAGTACTGCGTGCTGCTATAGGTTGTTCACGGTAAAGTGAACATTTTTGAGGGTCTAGTTACTCTTTAAATAAATATTACCATGTAAGTGATACACAGTAGTGATGGCCCAATACTGATGCAGGTTCCGATACTTATGATTTTACCGATCCGATACCTGTAAACCAATATTTTAAATTATCCTATTGTAGGCAGACATTTGTCACTGAAGTGAATGAGAGAAACCAGTTGCCTGGGAAAGTTAGGTTTGTATTAAGCTAAAAAATTCTCACTGTTAGGTGGGATTTACTTTATGACTGGTATATCAAAACAGCAGAAAAAATAGTTCGCAAAAAAATAGTTCAACATTGTACAAAATTATAGCTTGCTATAACATATTATAAAGCTAATTTTAAGTTGCAAGTAGGCCGCTAGGCTACCAAAAATATGTAAAGGACAGGAATTCAAGTACTGACAGAGTAGTACTTGTCAACAGGCATATGCACTAAGATTAGTAATGTTGAATTCGCGAGACGTTTTGCTACCGCGACCCACTTCTTTAGTGTGATGGAGGCACACAGCTTTCATTTTATCACTGCAATCAAATATCGCTTTTTGGTGCCATTGTACATTTGTATAGTTCAGTAGTGATGATTCACACAATCAACTTGCACTAAAACATTTACACGAAAAGAACTATCATTACGAGGATGATCTTAGCAGCAAAACACTGAAAATAATTTATTTTATGAAAGAGGCTAAACTCGTGCAAAGTTCCAACCTTTACCACTAAATATTACCAAATGTAAACATGAAAATAGCTTTTCGGGCAGCAATTGTAAATAATGAACTCTGAAGAACTGTCAACCTATGTAACCTTACTGAACAAACTACTACACTCATCGCTGCACAGCGTTAATAGAAGAGGCTTGCTTTGGGTATTTTTAATTCTTACATAAATACTAAAACATAATTAAATGAAATTTTCTTGTAGGTACCAGTAAACTACAATTTAAGCACATAACTAATATTCAAATACCATTGAGTCATAGATATTACTTTTTAAAACAAAGTGAAAAATAGTGATGGGCATATACATTCTAATTTTTTTTTATCTGAAGGCAATAGCATTTTTGCAAGCAAAATTGCTGTGGTCATCTCCAAATCCTTACAGTTTTTTAAAAGACGCAATTTGTTGTTAATTGCTTACCAACATTTCAAATTAATATTCTTTTCAGTCACATTGCCACATCCAGATGTTAAGAGTTGAGGAATTAAGTGTGCAGCAGACGAGCGAAATACTTTAGGTTGGGGTTAGAATGGCCATTACCGATGTGCTGATATTTTAGTGCCAATCTCCGATAATGGTAAATGTACCGATAATACTGATTTGGGCTATTACTAAAACACAGTGTATATTACACTACAATCAGAAATTAAAGCCCAAGGCTAATCTAAAACACACTTATTGACTTACTCAAAATGAGAGGGCTATCAAAAGTGCTCACTTTTCCGTGAATAGCCTATACATTGGCCTTAAACCAAATACTACTACAGTAGAACCTCTCTATTACGACCCCTCACAATTCCCGAGAATAGGGTCATAATTGGGGGGGGGGGGGGGGGAGTAATAAAAAAAATTGGGAAATGTTGGGCCGATTTTGACCCGCCCCTGACCCCTATGCCACCAAACTTGCCATTTTTTGCGCATGGAGTTCATGTTCAATCGTCTTTAGTGCATAAAAAAATACACTTTTTAAACTAAATATAAATACATATGTATATTTTAATAGCTGGACATGTCCTGATTAATTTGATACCCAAGAAAGGCATATTGGACCACCCCTTGTTATAAAAAAGAAGGCCTAAACACAGCATGACATGGCCATTAAAACTGTGTGAAAAGATTAGACTATGTATTATTCAAATATAAAGTTGTTATTAAAAATCTATTACAATATCTTAATACGATAATAAACCTTTTTCCAACGTACAGTGGAAGCCCACAATATCGCAGATTCGGTTATACCGCAGGGCAATTTATGTCCCCCGGCCTGAATAAATAAATAAGTGGAAACCGTAAGTCATTTACAGGCCTATAATTAATCTCCTACAATCCAAATCAGATGAGAAAGCGACATGTTTCACATCACGTGAGGCACTGATAGATCCCATCTACAGTGCAAGCGTGCATTCGACCTTTGGAAGCGAGATTCCTTTCTCAGTCTTACTTCCTCCCAACCAGACCCAGCAGGTGGCGTAAAAGCGCAGCGTACGGGAGGGGGGGGGGGCGAACTCCCTTCTCCAACCTGCGTGACAAACAACTCGCAGCAAACACCGCCCTTGATGGGATAAGTACATCCTTTGCCTGGGAAATGTGGTCTTTTTTAGTTATTCTTGCTTGAATGCATGTGACCCCCTTCATCGCAGCGCTTTTCTCTTCTTGTGTTTCCCTCCCTTGGGTGCTGTCAAGTCCGGTGATGCAGATAAAAAAAGTTAAGTTCCGATAGCAAGGTGCTAAACGTTTCACGAGAGATAGGCGCAATGCCCCATTACAACTTTGTTTTTGCTACTGTACTCGGCCACTCCTGGAATAGTGCGGAAAGCTATAACGCAGGTAAGAGTTATGTCCCCCAACAGCTGCATTACATCGGCTTTTACTGTATCTGTTTTTGGCATGGTATCAGGCCGATACATTAGTATCGGTTATAGACAATGAAATTGGGTTAATACTTCCTTAAGACACAAAAATTATATGGTGTGGTTGTACATTTTACAGTACAGTAATCCCTCTTCAACCATGGTATCTTCAAATGTCGGATTTCTCCAACCGCAGTACAAGTTTCTATATCTATGGAAAACAAGCCACCTTTATTGATGTTAGTGGTCACGTGTTTTCTCAAGGTACCATCATAGACTGACATTTGTTGTCCCAAATAACGTGAAGCAATACTTCATGCTAGAAGGGTCAGTGGTGTTTGGCATGGGGGGGGGGGGGGGGATTTGCAGGCCAGGCCAGTGAGAATTCTTTCTCCTAGTCCCATACTGCTCGCTGCCCTTGCTTTACCCTCCCTGTTGTGTTTTACTTCTGTCATCCCTCTTCTTTTACTGTAAAAACAGCAGCACATTACAGACTAGTTTCTTAATCAGTGTATGTATGATAACTCCAAATTTAATTCAATGTCCTTTTTTTAATGATTTTTTTTTTGTTTATGCACGCCCACGCATACGTAAGATACTAATTTCTTATGGTGAGCAACTGTTTTTTTTCTTGCAAAGTAAATTTTATGTGTGAAGTGAATAAAGGTAAGTGTGTGCAAATATAATGTGTTCTTATAATACTATATTTTTGCAAGAAAGGCCATGTGCGTGTATAGGTCAAGTCAGAAGTTTTTTGACGAAAAATTCAGGATAATTAATATTTCAAGTAGACCACACTAAATTTATGCATTCCCGTAAACATTGTCAGGCCTCATCATGCCAGTGTAGAGGCCAACCAACACGCGACCTAAATTTTGTATAAATATATAAGTATAAGTATAAAAATATAAATACATATATATATAAAATAAAAAACGTATAAAAATATAGAAATATTTAAATAAATAAAAATAAACTGGCCCTGTAACGACAGCAGTGGCGGCGGTCGGCTGGCCGCAGCCCACCAGAGTAATCTTGTAGAGACCGACAGACAGCTGCCCAACAACCCCGAATATCTAAGCCCGAGCGAAAGCAGCAAGCCACCGTGCCCGCGCTGCGGAGGATCTAGGCGTTCGCCCAGCTATGTGCACACTGCAATGTATTTGCTGCCAGCCCCAAGTACATGAGTGATTTAATTATGAATATATATCTTAGTATCTATTATCAATAAATAAAGTGCTGTGTTTTGCTTCAAACGTAAGGCATCTCCAACAGTGTGTTTAGTTACTGTTTTGTGCGTAATACATCCTATTTTCTAATAATGAAACGCGAAGTAGTCGGCCGACTTAACCTACACCTCTTTGTCGCAGAAAAGCTCATATTCTTCTACTGCAGTGTTTTAAAAACTTATCCCCCGCGGCTGGAGAGAAATTGCTGTATTGATCACACGAGCAATAATTTGTTCATTCATGTTCAAAAAATAACCTTCACATCGCACACGTAAAATGTAAACAAGTTCAAGCTCAGTCATAGAAGCCATACATCCTGTGTTAAGGAATGCCATAAAATTAGACGTGTACGACGACAAGTTAGTGTAAAAAAATCTAGACATTCGGTGGTCTGACAGCGGCATTATGTAATGACCAGCCGGCACGACCTTGCTTTAACCTCCATTCTTCTCTCCCCCCCCCCGTACTTGTTTGCAGTTGATGTGAGGGAGTTAGTTGCCTTCCAACCAGCGCGCTACTTCATTCTTTGTATCTCTCTCTGTCACACACACAAAGCCCGGATATCACTGAAGTTCCCTCCTTAATTCCCTCTGTTTCCTACTACACTATTCCCGTCTCTCTCCCCTCTCATAATTCTCTTTCTCCTCCTGTCTCTCCGCCCTCTACTCACTTCCCCCTGCCCTTAGCTCGCAAATACCACACCTCTCTTGCGCACTCACAAAGCACACAGCAGTCCAATGTGTAGACACAGTAAATTTTCGTAGCGGGAAGGGCTGGCACCATGAACGGATGTTACTTTCTTGTTCTGTTCCAACCCACGGACAACACAGGTATCTATTCAAAAGTAATCAAATTAGTTTTATGGTAGGTTATAAAAATATTTGGATAATCAGGAATAACATTTTGAAGGAAATGAAAAATGTCAACATTGAAAACAGACATTTACAAAAAATGAAAAACTTACGATTTTAACTTGTTTTACTATAGAAAATTATGATTTACCAGCATATGATTACAATTTGTTTACTTAACAAAATTTATCCTTCAAGGTGGCGGATAGCAGTTTGCTGCCTCCTCGTCGCCCACTTCACGCCTACCCCTCCTTGCAGCAACCTTCTCCAGGACCAATCCTCGCCGGATGTTCCACCCCCCCCCCCCAACATTCACCATGTCGCCACGATCTACATTCAACAGTAACCCTACTATTCCCCTCAGCCACCCCTCAGGGAAATAAAATATCCAACATCCCACCCTGCCTTTTTCTTGTCGTTATCTAGCTCCCATTCGTACCTCTCCCCTTCGAACCCCTCCCCCTTTTCTCTCACTACTATACACCAGCAGGCACCTCTTTGCTCGCTTCTACATCTGACACGACTCGTGTTGAGTGTCGCCACGCGTCTCATTACATACTAACAAAGGTTGGCTCGAGTGTGGCAAATTGGTGGATGTCACTTGCAATGCAACATGTTTAAACATTTAAAAAATACGGTTTACAAAGGTTCATATCGCTATAGTAAATTGTCTCATTAACAGGTTTTCATAATAAACTAAATTAAGTACCTTTCAAATGATAGTTTTTTTATTCACCATCATTTTCCCTATTGCAATAGCGGAAGTGATGCTATAGACTATACTCGCAATAATGTGGTTCCACTGTATTTTACTACAAAGCCCCCTTAAAAATAACATTTAAATCTACCATATCACATTAGAGGGTGCAAAAAGAAACATTAGTAAGCGTTTTACACTTCAAGAGTTTATTAATGCACACATACTGCTGCCAGTTTACCTGGATGATAAGCAATTGTTTTTATAATATATAATTTGGATGGAGAAAAATTATTTCATAACAGCAGTCAAATGAAAATGTTGTACTTTGAGATGCAAATGCTTACACTAAAGCAAATTTGCAATCAGGTGAGCACTTTTGAATTCTACCTGCTTGTAAACACACACATTTGAACCAACATAGCTTACATCCAAATATACACGGAATTACATTTAGTAATTAATACCTTAGCTACTAATTAAAAGTAAAATTTAAAAATTGGTTGCCACAGTTGCTTAGCACACCTATGGAGATGCTAGTAAACAAGTCTAGGTCTATATGGCACCATTTTTGTGAACTCTTACATTTGGCGGAAGGACAAATGGCATGCTGAGAAAAATTAAGCAGGGCTTTCTGAAGTGCTCAATCAACTGCGACTCAACGCTACTCATCTCTGAACTGTGAAGACCAAAAATAAAAGGTGCAAGAAGTACAGTTGGGAAGTGGCCTGGTCAGCGGCGGAAGAGACGACGCAGGCCAGTGAAAGGGGTGGGCGGAGGCGGAGGGTGGAAGTCCCAGCCAGCCATCTGCGAGTGGAGGGATGTGGCCCGCACCAGATTCAGGGAGGGTAGCCGTGCCCGCAGGAGCTCTGCAGCTTCATGAGTCATCTTGTCGCAGTAGCTGACGTCCAGGTGCTTCAGGCAACGGCATTTCTCCCCCAGCGAATCCAGGACTGTATCAGTCAGTTCCTCGCAGTGCTAGGGGACCACATGACAATGTTAACACCACCGTATTTCAAAACAAATCAAGACCACTGTACTATTAGCTTATAACCAGTTTAAAATGCACACTATCCCCTACAATTCTTTCTTTACTGTATATACAAAGCTTATGAGAATATACCTGCCACAAAACGTATTTCTCTGCAAACTGTTATTGAATTAAGTCTTAAAATAATAAAAAATATACTCTGTTTTCTTAAACAGAACTTCTTTAATTCTCTTCACTTTTCTTGTTTTTTAATAGCATAGAGTAAACATGTGTACTGCTTTTAATCTTTAGGAAAAATAATTAAACTGCCCGGCAGATTAAAAAAAAGAATAAGAACTAGTATTTTAATGTAAGGTATGATCACATCATAGCACCAACACTTTCCTTCATTTAATAATTATTAAAAACACTAAAAAATCCCATCCTGATACATGATGTCTTACAGGTTTGGTTCATCAGAGTAAAAGAGGTTTGTTGTGTTGGAAATGGATCATTGGGGTTTTTAACAAGGGCACCAGCATAGAGCATAAGAGATGCAGGGCATGCGGTCAACAGCCTTGAAGTGGCCTCCTCTGATGTCCAATGTCAGATGATGGTGATGCTATCTGCAATCTATGCCTAGTGTAGTGAGAGGTGTTATAGCCCCTCTGAAATGCTTTGCTCACTCCTGAAGAAATTGTTATAGGTCATTTCTACGCCTTATAAAAATTTACGAAAATCATGGCTTATACAGCCATTAAGTGGCTGGAGCAAATAAAAGTGTGCATAAAATGACAGAACATGACTTTGCTTCCCCCACTGGGGTACTGACATGATTCTCCAGTTTAGCACAGAGAACTCTACACCGATATAAGATGTATGAAGTCTGCATGAATTACATTTAGAATTAAACTCGGCAGTGTAGCAAAATGCAACGAAACGTGGGGCGGTGCTCTCTCCAGGTTAAAACAAACAACTAATGTTCCGGTATACTACAATTACATGATGAGACAAAGTGATGCAGACCAAGAGAGGCCGTACGTGACGTCCACCCCACGAGATGACTAAGACACTATTAACTGGGTGTTGGTGCAGAGCTCGCTGACTGGCTGAGCGTTCCTGCGTGACGTGTGGAAAAAATTGTAAATACAACACTCATGATGGTAAATGAAATGAACATATATAGTGCTGGTGAGATGAGGACACACAAAAACATTATGCTCTTTATATCCAAATACATACTCAAACAAAAATACATATAAACATTAGCACATAAGACTTTTGCTGTTAATGCGGCACATAACCTCAACTGGCAGGCATTTGCAAAGAGAGCTTGTGTTGATCTTAGTTCATTGTTTATTAAGTTTATTATGCCATAACATTAAAGAATGGGTGGCATTTAACTCAAAATTACTTTACACTGCAATGAAAACATATTTCATATCCAACACTGGAATGTGAGGTTAGCTCACCACATGGTTAATACGTAAAGTATTGCGTGGGGAGGTTCACGCTCGGCAATAACACTGAAATAAATCATTTTAAAGGCCATGGAAAAGTAAACAAATACTAAATGCACTGCATTAGTGCATGCACTGCACCACACACGCACACACATGGAACACACTGTGGATGCACGCTGCTGTTGTGTTGTCGGCGACGTGGCAAACGACTTGGAGGGCTTATAAGTCTTGGCTCGTGAATTGGTTTAGTCATCATATCTGCCACTTGATCCTCAAAATCTACTCTTCTGATGCCTATCTCATCTTTGGTGACTAGTTCTCTCACAAAGAAATGCTGAGTCCAGGCGCGCGCGCTCTCTCTCTCTCTCTTGTCTCTCTCTGTCTCACTTTCATTCTTCAGTTCTCTAAAATTTTTTTGTGGTAGTATTTATACTAGTTAATTGTTTCTCTTTAAAAACATCATCTCGTGATTGAATAAAACTGTTGTTCTCTTTGCACTATATTCTGTAGCCATCATCTCCTTCATACACAATTAGAATACTTTTCTCCGTCTTCTCGTCCATTTTAATTCTCTGCTGCTTTGAAATATGAGCATAGCAAGTAGAACCAATAATTCTCAAGTGTTCAATTTCAGGCTTCTCTTTTATCCAGAGCTCGTATGGAGGCTTGCCATTCACACTTGAAGGGCCAGTTCGGTTTAAAATATATGCTGCAGTATTTATCATCTCAGTCCACAGAACTTGAGGTATTTCTTCATATGCATGCATAACAGAATGAGCAGTCTCCACTAGAATGTGGTTTTCTTTTTCACTATAACCATTATGTTGAGGGGTGTAGGACCTTGTTAATGTTTGCCTAATCCCAAGTTCTTTTAATATATCTTGTAGGTATAAAATTACATACTGTCAAAAAATTCTCCACCACTATCACATTATTCTTTAATGACATGGCCACATACTTATGCAGCCTTTAGAAATTGCTTCAACTTATGAGACACTTCAGACGTACATTTCATGAAATAAATTAGTCCACTCTACATAGTCTAAAATCATCTTTAAAAAGCACACAGTATCTATAATCAGAAATGGAATGTGCAAAAATGGACCACAAACATCTAAGTGAATCAACTCTCATGGAGTTTTTGCGCATTCACGTAAAGCAACCTTTATTATGTGTGATTTCCCATAAACACATCCTTCACAAACTTCACTGTCTAATTCGAGCTTTAAACCCAATTTATCAAATATTTTCTTTTTCACATATTTCTTGTTTTGATGACCCAGTCTTTCATGATAAAGTTGAAGCAGGTTTTCTTCAGATACAGCAGTACCCACCTGCTTCATGTGTGTGGACACTTTTTAGCAAAATTTTAAAAAGGCCACCACATCTATTTACAGTTACAATCCACTTTAGACTTCCATTGATTTGAAAATAGCACTTCTCCATAGTAGAAATAAACTCGCTCTGCATTTCTATATTGCACAGATAAAACTGAAAACAAATTTCTACTTAACTTTACAATATACCAAACATCACAGAGTTGTATTTTCTTGATATGTCCATTAACATAAACTTTTATTATAATTGTGCCCTTCCTTACAGCTTCCACAGTGTTTCCATCAGCGGTTTTGATACTGTGTGGGACGTCAAACCTTTCAAAATATGTAAACATGTTCTTCAGATTCATAACATGATCAGTGGCTCCATTATCTACGTACCAATTATGTTTATCGCTGCTACTAGACTGTATGCATGCAGTCATAATAGACATGCTAACCCTGACTGTGTCTAAATTATTATAAGGTTTAGATGGCATTCCATCTGCCATCCCCTTTGGACATTTTCGAACTATATGTCCAACTTCCTTACAGTAATAACAAATAATACTGGACTTGACAACTCTTTCTAACTCTACAGATGTTAGTTTATTTTTAGCATTCTTCATATTTACAGCCAAAGTCTCATCACATGACTCAGTGCTTTTTATTCCTATAGCTTTTTCATAAGTGTATACCTGGTTTGTGAGATTTTCAACAGTTCTTTTGTGTTTATTAATATCCAACTTGATTTGTAAGAAAAGATTCTTCTGGCAAAGTGCCCAGAATTGTGCAAACCAATAAGATACTTGGAAGTTCACATTGACACACTATATTCTTAGCCAATTTCTTAGACAGTGAATTCCACAAATTTTTCAACTTTTGACATACGTGTATCTATATCAAAATTACTTTTTTTCTTAAAACTGAAAAATTTTACACAGATGTCATATACAGTATTTTAGCTTCACATATTTCATCAAACAGTCTGTGAAGTTCCAACCACACTTCATGAACTGTTGGAAATCTCGTGACTTTTTCAGAGTCTCTTCAGTCATATGTGTAGTAAGAACTAGTAAAGCAATACTATAAGCTTGTTAGAATTTATCTAAATTAATATTATACAAAGTTACCTCCTTTTGTTTATCATTCAGGCCTGGGACTTCTGGTCTTCGATGACTTCCATTGCCCCTGAAATGCCTCGCAAGAGCATGCATACTTTGTGTACTTCTGTGTTGACCAATTAGAATGACATTCCAAATGTCCGAAAGAGATAAATTTTTATGCTTTCCATATTTATGAATTGCTAAATTATTTGTTTTCAAGTTACTTTCTACATAGAACATGCATCTGGGCCCATAACCTTTTGAATGAAGTCTTAAAACAATCACTACATATAGTATAAAAGGAAGTCCCTGGCGCACATTGTATGAATGTGCTAATCTTGAGAATCAATTTACGATTTTATGAAAACGCCTTGATTTTTTACGAAATCTAATACTGGAAAAAATTTTTCAGTAAATATTTACCAAAGACAGGACATTCGATACCCTTCCATACTGGGATGTATCGAAACGTATTGAGTATCCCAACGTGCATATTGATACATTTGTTCGATGCTTGAAATGTCTTATCGACCAGTGTATGGTTTGTTCCATCATTTTCCCAATTGTTATGAAGCACCACTGTTTATTTTCATCCTGTAGCTTACTAGTTTTTGGAAAGCTCGTGAAGTGTCGTATTTATTTAACGAGTCAGGGAATTATTTTGTATCAATGGCAGAGAAACGAGTAGTAAGGATTGCAACAGAACATGTATTCAGGAGTTGCAAATATGAATTACAAACAGTAAGTCAGCATATATTGTAAATAACGTATTTTGATAAAGTTATTAAAATGTTTGAAATGTACATGGCCTAGAAAACCACCATTTCAAACTCTGTTTTGCAGTGTAAAAATAACACGTTTACTGTATGGGAAACTAACTGTGCCAAAAATATTTACGTCCCAAGTGTGTTTAATATTCGAATTGGTACTAACTACAAATTTCCTCAGTAAGGTTAACTTGACAGGTTATATAATAATTTGATTGTGACAGTGTCCTAATTGACAAATTCATTATTTTTGTAAATTCATGATTTGGTAGGTATCAATTCGTACGTTGTCGACGGTCACTTGTTTAGCACTCGCAGCAAAGCATTATAATAATATAAACAGTGGAAAATGTTTTGATCTACATTTATTGCTTAAAATGGACATAATATTTCTATAATCATTGGAATGCTGCGAATACGTTAATAAATAAGAAAATAGTAAATTATGCAGTAGCGACTTTTATAAAATATTGTTGTGGAATATATAAACAATGCACAACACTTACTTGCTTTTTAAAACATGCCTATAGTCCATTCCGATTGGAAGCGACTTATGAAAATTAACCTTTGAAAAAACACTCTAGGCATAACATGTCAACCCGTTTTTTCAATAACCTGTATTCCACAAATATATAACACTGTGGTTAACTTTAGATTACTGTATTATTGAATAAATGAACTTATAATATCTATTTCTTTTTAAATATGAATTACCAACAGCAAGAGTAGCAACGTGTTGGCAACGGCCGTTAAGAAATAGTTCACAGTTAAAATATCATTTTAACCTATTTTTTTAGTATACTATTTGTAAATTAAACAATGCCTATTCAAATATTTATATGTTTATGTAGCCCCGATGGCAACATCTCATTTTTAAAGTTTAAAATAATAGCAGGAAATACTGTGAGTAGGCCGTAATGGTACTGTGTTGTTTTATTGAGCGAGAAAGCAACTGTCTGCTGAGCGAGGCTTGTGTGTGTCCCTCTCCCCCCCTCTCTGTACGTAGTAAGTAGCTGCAGGGGTGTACTTGAAAGTAACAAGCATGGAGGGTGGAAAATTGAACTAAGTGATGTCTAATGTTCCATATTTGAGCAATAACTTAATATCTGGGAAACGGCTGGATGTCAAGGGAATGGAAATTAGAATCATACATGGATGCGAGACAGTGTTGGATGATAATGTTGAAATCTTTAAGGCATTAAGTGGTAGTGAACATAATGTATATATTGTTGAATGTGAGACATATGTAGCAGCTCAGGAGATTGTATGTGCAACTGCAAAATCTACAGTAACATCTGAAGCTTGGCACAGAAGATTTGGAAATGTACAGGTATTGCCACAAGTTAGGCTGGGAACACACTGCAAGCTCCACGGGCCGAGTCCGGCCCGTCCAGTTTGATGATACATGGAGAGGCATTGGGTAGCATGCATGGGCACGGACCAGGCCCGGCGCGTTGAAAGGCTCGAATGAGCCCGTTCGAGGGTAGCGGACCGCACGTCAGATTCGCTACAGCTCGCTGGGCACAGCCCGCGACTAGCGCTGCTTACACTCTAGCGGACCATTGTGGCATAAAGCGCAACACACACGGATCGGGCCTGGCGCTCTGTTCACCGGGTGACAGCAATGACCGATATGGATAGTAATTGAATTATTAATTGCCAACGTACAAGAAAAGCCTGAAATCTTGGACAAATTGAGTGAAGTTTACAATTATCGAGGTTGCCACAATGTTGTTTTACTATGTTAAGTTTGATATTAACCCTAAATGCAGATCTGGTAAACGACTAATATTAGTCGTTTTAAAAGCCCCTTTTCACTGGAAAATGACTAATAATAGTCTTTTTTTGCAATTCTTTATTTCTCCTAGAAAAACATACTAATACCACACAAATGTATGTAGGCTATTTACTATAAAGTGAGCACTTTTGAAAATCCTCTCATTTTAGAATAATAAAAAAAATATATTTTAATTTTATCCTTAGACGCTAACTTCAGAGTGCAGTGGAATATACACATTGTGTTCATTACTTACATGGCAATATTTATTTACAAAGGTGGTTAAAAGATAACAGATGGCTGAAAGGAAACTGTAACTACGGCTTCAAAAGCGCTCTCTTTACATTGAGCAGCATATAACAATTATTGATAAAGTTCTAAACTTTCATTTTTCATGTGAAAATATCCAACTGAGCACATCTCTGCCGATTAAAAAAATTAATTAATCATGCAAAAAATATAACAAAATTTGTATTTGTGGTTCAAGTTTCACAATTGTTTACTGTAATATTCTAGTATGTTCAATTTAAAAACGTGTTATATATAATATTTGCAATAACGTAAATTTAATCGCAAAGGGAATGGCAAGCAGATCTACATTAATTTTAACCAATTTAAACCATTTCCTTTTACAAACAAGTGGAAAAATAAAATTCTTAAATATGAAATAATGTAGGTTTATAATGTTGTAGATGTACTACAATAAATTCAATTATAATTATTATACAATAACTATCAATTTAACACAAATGCGTCCTTTAAATACAGCTTAGTAGGTCTGCAGTGAAAATTTTTTCACATAAATGTAGGCTTTGACTGTTCGTTCCATTATTAAGTAAATGCATTCAAAAACATATAAACAATATTACAATGGTAGCTGTGATTTTCATTCTTTAAAACTATGCGTAAAGGGTTATGCATAACACATTTAAAAGAACTCATTTATACACTGGTCAACAATTGTTTTTCACTTCAATTAGTTATAGAGTTCTTCTTTCTTCAGTGTCGTAGCAAACCAATAATTATTAATTGAAGCCTTTCTTCATCTATGACTCTGTACAAATTGCGTGAAACGGATCAGGCACATGACACCCATCAAAATGGTTTTGGGACATTACCCGTCCCCAGGTGCCCATGGATGGGCGCCGGGCGCTTTCTGGTGCCATGTGTTCATGGCCTTAGTGGCCTTCAAGGGATATCTTTAGAGAGATGTGTGCCTGGAAGTAAAAATGACAAGCCAAAAATTCCAGCAGTAGTAGGACATTGGAGCCATTAAATCGTGTCTATTCAGATGTTGGCAAAATTTCCCCAGCTTCACTTGGAGGTGCTGAGTATTTTGTGAAATTTGTCAATGATTACTCTAGGTATACTCATGTTCCTGTAGTGAAAAAGAAAAGTGACACATTCAATAAGTTTTGCAAGTTCCAAAGTAGTGTCGAGAAACTGCAGGAAAGAAAACTGAAGGCATTGCAGACAGACAATGGAGTTCTACACAGGCTAACAACACCCTATACTCCACAACAAAATGGCAGAGCAGAAAGAGTAAACCAAACACTCATGAGCATGGTTAGGTGTAGCTACTTCATGCTGGCCTTCTGTTGAGATTTTGGGCAGAGGCTTTGTCAACAGCATGTTATTTAAAAAAACAGGTGTCCATCAAAGGCCATTGGGGGCAAATTCCTTATGAAGTATGGTTTGCAGAAAAATTAACAGAAAATGAGGTGAAATAACTAAGTGTGTTTGGCTGTCAAACTTGGGCAGCAACTCTGGCAAAGGACAAACTACAACCTAGAGAAGAAGAATTCATCTTCCTTGGTTTCCAGGAAGGTCTTGAGGCATATTGTCTTTGAAGCCTAAAAAGGGAGAAGATAATTGTTTCAAGAGACATGGTTTTTAAAGAGACTGTGTTTCCGTTTAAAGATAGCACACCATACGCACAGGAAATGCACGAAGAACATGAAATTCTGCATATTGATGCTGAAAATGGAATATTTTACCTAGGGGAAGAAATACCCAAAGAATTGGGTGAGAAGAATCCAGATAACCTAACAAAGCAAGCTAGAAATGGAGCAAGGGAACTCTGTGTGGAAACTGAAGAAGATAATATTTCACAAAGCGACAAGTGACTGAGCATGCAGACAAAGAAATAGAAGTTAGAAGATCAAATAGGAGAAGTACTTAAAAAAACTTGTGGCTTTTGCAGTGTTGCAAAAGGTGCTGAGAGCGAGAACCCACAGAATGCAAGGAGTGCACTGCCAAGCCTAAATGCAGACAAATGGCTCGAAGCTATGAAATTGGAAATGGAGACTTTGAAAGAAAGCAATAGTTGGAAATTGGTCAAAAGCCCAAAGGAGAGAAATGTGATAGGTTCCAAATGGGTTTTTTTTCAAGGTGAAGAGGAATGAGGATGGAAATGTAGAAAGATATAAAGTAGGCTGGTGGCACAGGGATTTGGAAAGGGACAAGGAAAGGATTTCAAGGAAACCTGTAGTCCTGTTGTCAAAAAGGAGACCATACGAATGGTGATGGCTGTGTGTGTTGAAAGGAACTGGGAACAAGAACACCTAGATATGATGGCAGCATACCTTCACAGTCCCTTGAAAGAAGAGGTTTATGGAACAACCAGAATTTTTTGTAGGAAATTCGAGAGAAGCATATGTGTGGAAGCTAGAAAAAGGCTTATATGGCCTATACCAGGCAGGAAGAAACTTGAACACATATCTAGATGCACATCTTAAGAAATTTGGCCTTAATCAGTCTGAAAATGACACGTGTCTATTTTGAAAAAATTGGCAGTCTGGTGCTTGGAGTATACGTTGATGATATACCTATGTGAGGAGAGAGAAACAAGATCAAAAAGCTAAAAGTGTATTTGGGAGAGAAAATGGACATCAGATCTCTTGGAAAAACCACTCACATTTTGTCAATGAGGGTGAACAGACCTAGAGATGATGTTTTGGAAATAGACCAGAAAAATTATGTCAGGCAAATTCTGCAATAGTTTGGCATGGAGAATGCTAGGGAGCTACCTACCCCTTTGGAAATGAAGCAGACCAGTGAGATGCAAAGTGAGCCAACCTTTTCCTGAACATGTATACAGGAAAGCTACAGGAAGCCTCCTATACTTGGCAAATGGTACACGCCCAGATATTGCATACTCAGTAGTCAGTGCCAATCTAACAGCAACGCGACACTTCAACACTGGCAGGAGGTGAAGCACATCTTCTGCTATCTCAAGGGTACAGAAGACCATCATATGGTATATGAGAAGCAGGGGAAGACCATAGAAGTGTATGCAGATGCTGACTGGGCAAATAGCCCAGAAGACAAAGTCCTACAGTGGTTTTGTGATAATGCTGGCAGGTGGAGCAGTGGTGTGGCAAGCAAGAAAACAACATAGTATTGCACTATCGACTGTGGAAGCAGAATATGTCGCAGTAACAGAAACTGTGAAGCATGTGTTGTGGGTCAAGGGTTTGCTGGAGGAGATAGGACAGAGTGACTTTGTAAGTGAACCTTGTGAAATACAGGTGGACAATCAGGGAGAGTGATGTAAGGCATAATTTCATTAGGGAAAAAGTAGAGAAGGGGGTAATCAGTTTAAAGCACTTGGAAACTAACAAGAATGTAGCAGATGTGCTGACAAAATCATTGCCCAGAAGAAAAACTGAGGAATGTGCAAACAAAATGGGACTTAAGAAAATGTCAATGTTTGAATGCTATGTGTATTTGTTATAGTCATGTGTTTATGCTTTGTTTCTTTCTATGTAGGTGCAACATATGTGGCCATGTTCAGGGTTAGTTATGTTTTGTGTTCACATTTGTTTTGCAGTACACAGAGCACTGATACACAATAAGAGGAAGTGTTGAAATGTGGTATGCATCAGTTGCCGCATTTTTTTTTGTTTAAAGTTGGCTACACCCAAGCATTGTTTTGTTCCTGACTATACTGTAGTTGTGGTTATGTAATGGCAGGTGCTTTGTTACTGTTCTTATGATGCGGAATTATTTGGAATTTATTAAATGATAAGACTTGTACTCAAGCTTTTATTACTAACAAAAGCAATGGCAAAGTGAAGGAAACCCTATTCACTGCACTTTATCAATAACTATTGAAGTCTTACATGAAAATTTTTTTTGCTGCTACAAGAGTAAGATATCTTGCATAGTTCACACAGCCGCCACCGCCGCGCCACAAGCACATATTGCTAAACACCATTTTGTGTAATGTGTTGCCGTGGATTTACTTTCTCAAGTCACGTTACCATCTGTGGAATAGTAATTGTGCAACGTTTATTTGTAAACATTGCAACATATATCAAGTTTTCTGTCTCAAATGTATTGTAGTGGAGAAATTAAGTTGGAATTTACTATCTTTGTATGGAATCATAACTTAATATTTACAGGAATACAAAAATTTTGTGTGGCATATACATGGAAGATTAATTATCCATAATTTTTCACCAAAAACTTCTGATGCTGCATATACACGAAAAAATACATATATAATGGACGCAAGTGGAGAATTTTAATCTTGCTGTGCTATTGGTGGCGATAATATTGGGAAAGTATCTTTTAATTTTTATTATATTTTATACTTCTGCACAATAATAGTTAGCTGGAACAACAAACGGGAGGGTATCAGTGTCCAGGTATTAGTAATGGTATCAGTGTATCGGCAATGGTATCTGGGAATTGGTATCGGAACAACTCTTGTTTTTACTGTTATGATCTGCATTTATCGAGGAAGGTTTGAGTGTATTAAAAATTTCTGTAGCACTTATAGCAGCTGAGCATTAACTGTATTAGTGAATTTAGTCAGGGAAAATGGGCTATTTTGCTGCTTTCTAAGCATGCTCTACCAAAACTGCAGGGCTGATCGTTATAATTATTTCAGTGTTAGCAAGCTATAGTCTGCCATATAGCTATAGACATATATCAAGTGGGTCCGCAGTGGACTAGTGGCTAGAGTAATCCCAAGTGGGGCCGTAGTGGCTGAGTGACTAGAGCACTCGCAGTGGCTTAGGGGGTAGACAAATATTAAATAATTAAATAAATTTATCAATTGATGCACAACAAAGCGGGCGAGTGTACAGCTAATAAAAAATATACCTTATCTTTCTTTAATTCTCTTCATTTTCTGTGTTTTATTAACAGTAGTGAGTAAACATGTATGCTCTTTTTTTTTTTTTTATCTTTTAAACCATGAATAAAACTGCCAAGGAAATTTAAAAAAGAATAAAAACAATTATGTCAATGAAAGCTATTCACATCATAGCACCAACAACTGTGTCACTCATACACTGGTTATGCCAAATAGTTCTAAATTTTCTTCAAGTAAAGTCAAATCTCATTAATAAAAACTTCATCAATACAAAGTTCTCATTAATACAGCATTTTCTTCTTTACCCTTGCGAAGTGATACAATATTTAATGTTAATTTGTATGCATAATAAAAAATATTTGTTAATTTGTATTACAATGTATTATGAAGTCCACTGGTACAAATAAGTATTTATTGCTGTTGATGATGTAATTTCCCAATATGCTAAATCACAGGGTCAACTTTTCAAATTTTTGAGATTTCTTATAATCATCATAAACTCCTGTTAATACATACAAACATCCTTATATCAAACTGCAAAAATTCAGGTCCCTCAAGGTTTCTATTAACCCTTTTGCTGCTACATGCTTATTAATGGTGTCATCTCTGTAGTGCTAGCAGTCACACAGCACCAATTCACCCCTTGTGCTGAATACTTTTTTTTTTAAAGCAACTCATAAACTTATAGTACACAGTAATGAAACCTGATTTTAAGTTCTCAACCATGCAAAATACTTATTTTCAAAATGGCGTACATTTTTATTTTATTTATTTCATTTTGGATGGTACGGCATATCTCAGAAACTATTCAACTAATTAAAACCAAATCTTGTATGTTGACCATTCAAAGTAGCAGCTTAAATTCAGAAACATTCGTCCTGGTTAATGGGCCATTTTGGAAGATAGCAGTACTTGAAAAAATTAAGATTTTGCATTAAATCTCAGGAACTATGCAACCAATTCCCATGAAATCTAGAATACAAGTAGATATACGGCACTTTTCAGTAATAATTTATTTCCTAACTTTAAAAAAATAGACCCATTCATTGGAGCCAAAATACTATATTTACTATAGTGAAATTACACTGACTTTTTAAAATATATATAGTAGTTCCAAAAAAACTAAATTTTGATACACACTCAATAAATTAACAAGATTTGTACACTAACATATGAAAGTTCAAATAAAATTACCTTGGTTTGTATTACACTTATTTTAGTCTAATTATATTATTTAGACATACTGAAATTATATGTTAATACACCAACATTTAGTAATTTTTTTGGTGTGGTAATTTTCAAGACACGGTGTGACGCACAGTGCAAAATGTCTCTGAGGAGCGTTAGATGGAATGTTGCTTGAGGCAATGTTTTACCAGTAACATTTTTGTGAAGAGCATTGGCATTCAGAACTGTAAAATCCAATACATGAAAGAACAGTATTTTATACCATTTCACAGTTTTCCTCACTGATTCTATAAAACTTATAACCTTGTCAGTTTTGTCGACAGATCCCATGCTAATGTTGTAGTCCAGAACACGTGTGGGTTTCATTATTTTACATCCACTCCTCCTGTCAATCTTTTCACTTTCTTTCATATCTGCATTGTGGCAGGTGCTGAACATCCATATTTACAGTTTATCGCACCCCTTCATTGCAAGTACTCACTCGATGACGTGAAAGAAATCTCTCCTTTCTTCAGTTTTTAGTCTATTTTCTGCATATTTTTTCGTACTGTGCCACATGCATTTGGTATGCAATTATGAAGCCAATAAAACAGGTTTAGACTAGAATACCAGTTGTCTACAAATACCATGTGACCTTTGTCCAAGTATGGTTTCAATAAAATTGCCACAATATCACTAGACTTTCCCAGACCTGCCTCATCAATGTCATTATGTGAACCAGTGTATGCAACAAAATAAAGAACATCTCCAGTCAGACAGTCACACAAAACAAAAGTCTTTATTCCGAAACGGCTTCGTTTTGAAGGCACATATTGTTTGAAAATCAAATGGCCTTTGAAGAGGAGCAGGCTCTCGCCAATGCACAGTTTTTTGTAAGGCACACATGAAGTATGAAAAGCATTTAGAAAACTATCGACAACAGCCCAAATTTTGAATAGACGATCGCTATCTTGATCCACAGTGTTGTCATAGAAATGCAGCATTCACAGTAAAAGTAAAAAACTGTCTCGTGACATTATCTTTCCAAACATTAGTGTTTGCAAAAGAGCATCTATTGATCAGTATTCACTTCGCTTCAGTTTCTTCACACGTGCCATTAGTAAACACACTGTCAGAAAACAAAACAATTCCTCACAATTTGTGTCTGTCCATTGCTTCACATGGGAATGGGACAGCAAAATTTGTGGTGCATTTTCAATGGCATACTTGTAGTATCTGTTACATTCATTTGCTACAAATATCATCAATGATACATAAAAGAAGACTAGAAAAAAATCTATGATAGGACTGTTATTATTTACATTTGCTTTACATCCTGCATTTGTATCATCATAGGGATGAATGATGGCAGTCAAATTATTCAAAGACCACTGAAATGTATCACACTTCCTTTTTGTACCACAATTTTCATTTCTTTCTTCATCGCTACTATCTTCCTCCCATTCAGAAGACAATTCTTCAAATATTGTTCTTGAAGTACTATGTGTAATCCCAATGGATGTAGTTGGCTGAGGAGAGTTTTCTTTGTTGTGTGGAGTATACTATACATCTGAATCACTCGACATAAACACATCATCTTCAGTGCTTCTTGGTCTGTCAGATAGCGGTGTCTCTTCATTTCAGTAGTTACAAATAAATGTCATACAATCACAAAAAGTGTCAGAAAAAAAGACTAAGACTTTAGTATAGTAACACTATCCAAAACGTCCGCAGTCTGCAGCAAAACATACAACACTAAATAGCTGGTAGGCTGTCCCACATTTTGCCATACAGGTTTTTTCCTTCCTTTCTCCACCCCTCATAAAATTCCCCGCCATACCTGTTTATCTTATTTCTGTAAGTGGCGGGCAAGTGTTCATCTTATCTCTCTAAGTGGTCCAGCAGGGGCTGGGCAGGAGGCGGCAAGACAGCTGGCCTTTCTCACCGCCTGGCATTTATCACCACGCATATCACTCTTGCTCTCGGAATAGGAACTACAGTGTCTGCAGACACACTTCCCCTTGACATTGCTTGAAACAAGACTATAGTATTTCAATGAAATTGGACCCTTTAAGACACACTTATCTGAGACTAAAGAATGTTGGACTTTATCAAGCCACGGGACGAGATATTTCATCCTTCGCACTAGTGGCACGCTGAGTTGAGGACGGCATATCTCGTCGATAGCACACCCGGCTCCTACATGGAAGGATGAGATATCTCGTCTATAGCAGCGAAAGGGTTAAAGAGGTTTTACTGTGCGTGTGTGTGTCTGTATGTATGTACGTATGTATGTATGTACGTAGAGTATCGCAAAAAAGAACTGTTAAACATTTTAATGGCAGATAAAGAATATCAAGACAAATGGAAGAACGTGTGTGTAACTTACTTTTTTGCACATCTATACCAAACTGCCAAAAAAATTGAATTTATAGCATCAGCGGCAGATTGTGTTGCTGTTTTCACGACAAAAACCAACCTCAAGAATTTAAGTGAAATAAAATCATTTTTATTTATATTTTTTATCCCTAATAAAAACATATAAAGTTTTTGATACTACATCTCATGCATATTTCTTTGTTTTTTTTTGGGTGGGTACACAATAATGTGTAAAATGTGGTGTTGCAATAAAACACTCTACAGACAACTTTGATGCAGTCGGGTGAGGCACGAGATGAACAATGACACAAATACTTACTGGTAATATGGGCGCCAGCGGTGCTTCCCAATCACAGCACTATTGAGACTCAGATTTCTCAGAGATACTGTGGGTTCTGTGTGTTCATCTCACCCGTGCGTACTTATAAACACTTTGGCAATACTAAACTTTTACTAAACATCACTTTGAAAATAAGTACTTGATAAAATACATGTGCTAGGACACTGTCACTACTGAATAAAAGTGGTACGTTACTGATGCTTGCTTTTATTGTTACTACACATACATATCAACGTGCCAATGAAATAATGATTATCTCTGTCATGACTAGCTAATTCTGCTTGGGTGCTCCCCAGCCCGCAATTAATCTAGCACATGCCTAGATGGATGATCTCACACCGAGGTGCGTGAAAGCAGTCTTCACAAGGGAAGAGGGCCGACAGCCACTAGGACGGACGGACTGACTGTTTCTTCCTGAAGACAGGACATGGTGAATTACAAATGAAACCTTTGATGACAACATTTTAACATGTGTGACTACTTGGCATCACTAACGTAAACTCGTCTGGGCTCGCCCACCAGTACGTGCATAGGTGACGGCCTATACACAGAGCCAGCTAGGACGGAAGTTATTGCACCATACACAAATTGCAAAATTACACAAAATACATAAAGACCCTTAAAAGATGATGGGGCACGAGATGAGTATTCACAATAAACACACACATGTGCCAAAACAAGCTTAGGTGGCGCAGATGCCGCTGGATAATGTTCGTAGCGGACCACGTAGTGCAGATGCAATTACAATATTTCTTCTTGAAAATGGCAAATTAAATTCAGACAAAATATTATTCTGAGAAAAAATTATCCTCTTTACGATTTAAGTGATTGTAGGCATGTAGCAAGCCTGATGGCATTAAAATCTAATATTAACATGACCGCATGGTCAAATACAAAAAGCATCAATTACATGAAAAATACAATGAACCCTGAAGGAAACATTCATAGAACCTTGAAATAAATTGTAGCGCACATGATTTTATGCAAATAAACTCGCAAACTGCATGGATGGCGCAGATATAGACTTTGCATAGGTTAGCCACGTGGTTGTACATGAAATTTCCGTAAAATATTCAGACATGAAAATACCCTTAAAATACATACTTAAAAACAAAGCCCTTAAAATTGCGTGTAGCAATAATACAGAAATTACACTGGAATGCAGCTAACATAGGCGGTTGGCGTCTGATTCAAGTTGCACCGGTCGCATGACCTCTCCGACATCTTTCTCCTCTCTCCTCGATTAAGTTTGAAAAATACCACAAGGGTGAAATAAATTATTTAAACGGAAGCATAATGCTGGGGAATTGTCTGGTAAAACATATGCAAGCAAAGGTTGACCGGTAAACTAAATTGACTATGGAAACCTACATCAGAGAACAAAAGTTGTAGTGCGCACGTGACAGTGTCTTACCTCGCTGGCTCCCTACGACAGACTGTCCAGAGGCAAGCGTCGCACGGATTTACCAAGGCCACCTACAGGGTTCACATAAGTGGAAGTGCTATGCACGCCGAGTAAAATATTTATACTGTGAAAAATAGAAGTGGCACAAATTAAATGTGTTTTACATATTTATAATTTTCTAATGGATTTTTCATATTCATTCAGTGTCTCTTTATTACAGTGTTCACGCCAGAATATCAATGTTCATAATTTCTCCATAATTTATAACCAAAAATTTTCACAGCAACAAACACTTTAAAATATTTCAAGACATATTAAACCCTGCAAATACAGATACAAACACATTTTACACTGCAAAATATTATTGAGAGTTCAAAAATATTGGCCTCTTTCCACACGTGCATGAACACGTGACATGTGCGTGGTGAGCGCCATCATGGGCTCTAGCTGTTAGCCATTGTCAGCTTATATAATTCCTTTACAAATTATAAAAATAGAAGTCACAGCATTAACATTTTGATACAATAACATAGCTTGTAGAAAGTTTAATTTTCAGTCTCTTAAATCACTGTCAAGAAGTTTACATATAGTCTATTTCATATAATAATTCCTTTTTTTTTTCTTCGATGAATCATGAGGTAGTAACCAGGAAAGAAACAGGCTACGTATCCTTCCGCCACCATGTGTTTTCCATCTGACTCAAAACATGTTTTGTCTTCTGTAATGACAGACATTGAGACGTTAAGCCTGCCTGCCTGCCTGCCTGCCTGCCTGCCTACATCAAAACATAACACAATGCTGCTCATGGATAGATAAGAAAATAATTGTGATTTTGCTATAAATTTTTTATCGCCAACAGATGTACGTTGATTACAATCCATAGTTTACTTAAAAATGTTTGAAAATTGCAGCATTCTTGCCTAGTCTTAATAAGATGTTAATTAAAGTGCTCATGGAATAGCAGTTTGGAAGTTACAGCTTATATGCAAGACTTTGAAAGTATTTTGAATCAGGGAAATTGCCAGACAACACATTTTCATTCATAACAATAAAGTATTTTGCGATTGAAAGTGGCATCAGTTCATCAAACAGACGAGATCGGGTAGTTTACAGTTTGTACATGCAACGAGGCTATTTATAAATTAACCACAGTACTGATTCCCCCGGATGACACTATAACACATTAACATAAATATTATTTACCTTAAAAATGGTTACAAAGCAAAATGCTGCGTGGTTGTAATAAATAAACAACATTTATTTTCGCTTTGTTACTATAGCCATCAGAAACGCTTGGTGAGCAAACATTGAATCAAAATAATTAGCAACCAGAATTGCTGCACACTGAAAAATGTTACGTTAAAGAATATATAGAGCTCACAGAAAATACAAATTCCTGGAAGTATATTTGTATTTTACACATGAAACGTGAGTCACTTCATGAGGACGTGGCTTCTGAAGCGAGCCACGGATGCTGGCCAACAGATGGAAGCACAGTGGCTTGAGCTCAACACCAAAAACAATCACGATTGGTTGGCTTATGTGCCACAATAAAGAAGGCTTTGGCAACCACTGACCCGCCCGAATGGAAACCAAGTCAAAAACTACTTTCTACGCACTCAACTGTTTCCTCCTTCCCACTTCCTTGTTCACACTCCTACAAAGGTTTACCAGCAGTGGTGTAAACAGAAATTAAAAAATTTTTCAATGAACTTTGCACATTAAGTTACGTATTTGTGCCATTTCAAACAGCGGCCTGAACATAAATACTGCACTTCTTGAAACAGTTTAGTTCAAAAACGACTCATTTGACACGTCTAAACTGAATCACTTTCAACTGCTGTTGTTTACTGTTTCACCCTTCACAGTTGGCAGCCGGTCGGACATGACTAACGAGGAGTGCTGATAACGTTACTTTTTTATTGCCGGCCCTTCGCTTGGCGCCCGACAAAGCAGTGTGGATGTGTGAAAGGTACTGGTTTGTAAGATGAGAATGACAGCTCAGTTCCTGTGTATATCTATGTTTGGTGGTATGCGCGGAATTAGTTAACTCAGTTCCATTCAAACAATGCACCAATCTTGAGCGTCATGTGCCGAACATAGCTTCTAAAACATCACAATTTGCAATAGAAAATATAATTTACATTGCACTGTGAGAATTTGGCATCACAAATTGCAAGGCGATACTGCTTAAATTAAACTCTTGATATTGTTTGAGCTAGACTTGTGCATTAATCAGTTACTTTTATACCTAAATAACTTTGAACTTCAATTATTTAGTATTAATGACTTTAATTGAAAACACAATTTGAAGTTAGGACCATCGTTGAGTATCTATATGTCAATGGTACTTTCTGATGGTACCTTTTGAAAAACAGCTTTTGTTAAATAGTAACTATTGTATACGAGCCGCATGGCACATCGTACACAAGTCTGGCTGCCCGGAAGACTCTGTCGACTGTATTTCTCTCCTGTCCCCCTTGCCTCGACGATGGATGAAGTTTAATTAGGGCAGTCTGTAAAGACCTATTCATTAACATTTCTGCAGGGGTCTTTGATGTCTCTGTACTGGGTGTTGTTTGCAATGACAAGATACATGCCAGACGTGTTCTCCAAAGTTCTTGCTTTACTATCTGCACTGTTTGCTCTGCCAAGCCATTACAAGGATGGGAAGGGAGAAAATAACTTTCTTACCCCATTTTTCTGCAAACAAAATCAGTTCCAATTCCTGTGAGCAGAATGCCACATCGAACAACCCATGGCTACTAAACATGTCGCGCAACTCATGTACTATCACATTTTCCGACATGTTTGAAACGTGTCGCACTTCAGGCCATTTTGAAAAAGCATCTACTACAATCAAGGAGTTCATTCCTCAAAAGGGTCCAGCAAAATCCATACGTATCCATCCCCATGGCTTGTCTACTGTCCGCCATGAAGACTATATCTTTGGTGGGTTATTACAGCTTTGACACTTGTCACAACGCCCTACTGCTTCCTCAATTGCGGCATCAAGTTTAGGCCAAAGCTTATTTGTCCAGCTATGAAGAATTTTTTTTCACTCTTCTGCAATGTTCTGAACCCAAAAACAATAGGTGCCTCGGAACCACCTTAAAGTTGATAAGCCAACACAGCTCCCACACCATGCTCAGCGGCATCACATGTCAAGATTACAGGCTTCGCCAAATCATAATAAACTAACACCTGATCAGACTGCAACAGCTATCTGGCACTTTCAAATGCCTCTGAATAAGTGTCCATAAATTGCCACCTGGCATTTGCATCCAAATAACTGAGGTAAGGGTTCTAACTTCTGCTCAATCTTTCAGACACCTACCACAAAAGTTGAGCAACCCCAAGAAAGCCTGAAGTTCCTTTTTACAATGAATGGCTTCAACTTTGCTTGGCAATGGATGGACACCCTTGCCATCTACTTTATGACATAAGGTAACAGCATTCAACACAAACAAGCACTTAGATTTTTTTAGCAATAGCCCTGCCTTTTCCAATCTCCTCAGTACTTCCTGGGCACATGCCATCAACTGCTCATCTCCACAACTAACCAAAATGTCATCAAGCACCACAACTGCCCCTGATGCTCCCGCTAGCAATGTTTCGATTAATCGCTGAAAAATAGCTAGACCACTGCTACCTCCAAAATGCAGCCGCCTCACCCTAAATAGACCCTTAATTGTATTTACTGTCAGTAACTCTGTGATTGCATCGTCCACCGTCACCTGCAGGTAGGCCGCCTCTAGATCAAGTTTCAAACACCTGTCCACCTTCCAGCACTGCAAAAGCTTCACTGACTGTAGGTAGTGCATACCTCTGTTAGTGATACACTGCTCACAGTACTTTTGTAGTTCCTGCACAACCTTACAGAACAATCACACTATAATATCAGGACCAGTGCGGTTGCACACTTAGAAAATGCCACTGGTACATATATTCCACACTCACCAGCCTAGCAATTTCAGCACTAACTCTTTCTCTTAGAGAAAAAGCACCTGGCCAACTCTTCCTGAAGATTGGTCCACTGTCTGGCTTTAGCGTTAGTGACACATTCGGTCCAACCTAAGTTTCTAATTCATCTGTTCTGAAAACTAAAGAGTATTTACAAACTAGTACACTTAATTTGTCTGGCAATCCTATGCCCATACTATTGACACCAACCAGTTTCATTACCAGGCGAGTCTAACCAAGCATGACCCAACAAATTGGGTAACTTATCCCTTACTACCAACAGCTCCAAAGGACCACTCTTCCTACCCTTGAATTCCACTTCTCCCTTCTAGAACTTCCAAGAGTTCTTCTGACCAGGTGCGCAACACCGCCCTACCTCAAAGAAGGTACCTCTGGCCATAAATATTTAAAAGTTTGCCCGCTTATTATGGTGTACCCAGCTTCCGTGTCTACTTCTATGGTACGTGGTTTTCCATCTAACAACCCCTCCATGCGCTTAGTGGGCCCATCTGCTCTGGTCCCTCATGTTATGCAAGGTTTACTTACCCATGTCGTGGAGGGCTGTCTCGCACACATGCTGTATATCACGTGCTGCTTTCTCTCTGCCAATTCCTGTGGTCCGGATTGGTGCTTGATGCTTCTTTTTCTTTGCAATGCATGCTCATTCAATGTGTCCCCAGTTTCTATAAAATTTGCAGGTAGTAGCAGTATGTTGATATTTATCGGCAGGGTGGTTTCCATTAAAACGCCAATACACCCATATGCAGGCAACCTCAGTGCCCTGCCTAACCTCAAACTTTCCCATCTCCCAACTCAAAATCCATGTTCTAAGTTTCATCACTTCGCCAGATGGTCCCGGCAGATCACTTAACTCGCTCAAATGTACTATATTTTTCCCAGTAACCTCTGCCACTGTTGCTATAACCACAGCATTTTTAAGGCAAGCTTATCTTTAACTAATAGCGCATGCTGGACGGCTGTGTCTCTGATCTCACACACCAGAACATCACGCAGTATTAGTTCTAAATTAGGAAAGTTACAATGGACACTTAACCTATGCAATTCTGCCATACACACTACAACCATCTCACCCTCATGTTGGTCACGTTTAAGAAACTTGAATGTTTCCACAATCTCCCTCAGTTTTGGTTCAAAAGGTTCAATAAGCTTGCTTGCTTAGAACCTTTCAAAGTGGAACAGCTGTAGTATTGCATTTATACAGAGTTTTATTACTTCTGTAATTGTTTTTCAGATTCCCTTTTTGGTAAAATTCACAGTTTATTTTGTCACTAAGTGTATTTTGTCCAAATTTTTCTTTTCATGCCACGGTATAGAAGTAAGGGCTTTATCAGTTTTAATGTGAAGCTGTAATGCGAATGTTATCTGTACTGTGTGGCACTTTAGGTTTCCCAGGATTCAGAGCGTGGTGACAAAACTTTTCAGATTAAACTATTTCTAAAATCCCATGCTATCAGCACTTTAATCCTACTATGCAGTAGCGTGAAAAAAGGGAACCGTGAGCCCCGGCCAAGTGTGTATTTTTAGCTTTTGTCGGGGAGTGGGGGTTAGCTGCGGGCGCCAAGGTGCGCGTGGCTAACCCTGGACTCGACCACATTATTATAACAACCACAGAGAGGCAGAGAGAGGAACAAACTTCGTCTGCACCCACAAGCACCGCCGACCAGAACTTCTTTGTCAACTTAAAACTTTTCTTCATTAACAATTACTTTTTGGACTACAACAACTCTCTTTCAAATTCTTTCCGTGGGTGCAGGAGGTCATTAGGTGCAGAGGGAGATGGTATTCTTTTCCCTCCCCCTCATCTTCGTAAATTTTCCTCGCTAGACGAGATTTAACTTTTTTCAACATAAATGTGACTGCTGCTGTGATCGTGTACCTACATGAATGCAGAACAGAGGCGTAAATGTGACGAGTTCCATTGTACTGATGTGTTTGTTGTACTCTCAATCACCTAAAATAAATCTGATAATGATTCGAAATGCATCATTTATCTTTTATTTTAATACAACAAGTTTAAATTGCACCTTTTTCCTGATGAATACTAGCCGGAATAAAACTATTAATTTTGAATGAAGTGTTTGTATTGGAGTGTAATGTGTTGATGCTACGCTACATGGCATCTGTAGACTTTGGCACCAACAACGATGTTACCAGATTATATAGTTCCCACACCACACACCATACAGAATACAGCATGTTTCAATACGTCATTGTCAATCTTATTGGCCACAAAATAAAACTGCAGCCTTTCCTGATACAATTTCCATGACACCTGTCCAGGAATAAACTCTCCACTCAACCCAACTAACGACATTTCTCACTTCGCAATTTTAACCTCATTGCCACGATTATATACGAGCCGCATGGTGTATCCTACACGAGTCTGGTTGTCCAGAAGATTGATTCTGCTCGCTCAGTCAATACTGTTACCAACATAATGATCCTAACCACTGTTTCTCTGGAACAACACACAACACTGAAAGATACATAATGAGTTACACACTGGACAGATACAAAACAGTATTAAAAATAAATCTACATGTTTTCAACTAATAAAATTAATATCAAACTTTTAAAAAAATTTTTAGTTACTTTTCAAAGTAAATTAACTTATAATAGTTACATTTTCTTAAAGACTAGCTTCTAACTTAACTATGGTACAAAGACTGCTAACTGGCAACCAAATACCCATCTTAAAATACTTTAATTTCTTCTTCTTGATGCAAATAAACCTCCCACTAACTTTGATTAAGATCTTGTTACAAGAATCATGGCTGTGAAACTACTCTAGAGAAGATGAGAATTTTAAAGCATCTACAACAGTCGTGCTTTGCCACTGTCATGCATGTATTGCCATTTACTGTTAGAAATTTGAGCCCCTCCTTTGAACAAATTTTATACTGGTTTGACGCATGCCGCTTATACTACTGACGCGTGCCCGATTAGACTAACTTGGCCCGTTAGTCGGGGATTTTGTCCACTAGACCAAAAGCGGGGTAGTTTAAATTATATAGTTGGCGTGAGGAGAGGGCTATTAGCTAGAACTTACTCACTCCTGCTTCTTGAGGTTGTGGTCAGAGTAAGTTTGGCTTAGGCGCGACGAATTCGGTCTATGCCGGAGCTGAGGTTCCACAGGTGTATTTCATTAGACCAGAAGATGAGGTTGTCTCAGCCTAAGCGCACTTCAATACCGGTCAGGAGTCCTTTGACAACCGGGCGACATGTAGGATGTATGCGGATACACAGTGGGAAGTCAATTACCAGAACCGGAGCAGGCACGACTTCTTGCCCTCAAAGTTTGGTGGCGCGGCCTCGTTCCACTTGCCTCTCCTGCATAGGACGAGGTAATACTATCCACGGCCTGAGAGCAGAGTGAGACAGATATTGTTCCCTGCGTTTTCCAACACTCCTCCCATGAGGCATAGGGCAAACAGTTCTATAGTCTACGCGATGCACTTCGACAGGAAGGTTAATAATGTTACCCAATAGTGACTTGTCGGCACAGCTCAAGAGTCCCCACTTATCCCCCACAGTTACAGGCTGATCAGGGACATGGAGCCGTGTGGGCCGCCAAGCATCTATTAATTGTGTGTTCGCACTAGGATGCATGGCAAGACTTCAGGCTACGGTCACCGTGCACTGACTTAATGCAGATGGTGAGAAGCAACCTGAGTCTGTCACACTTCCAGGTGTGAAGGTGTTTCTAGTGGTGTGGCATCGCTGTTTCTCCCCCACGAGCACTGACTTAATGCTGATGTGTAACTGCGAAGAAACAGGCAGCCGTCTAATATGTATGTCTACTGACGCGTGGACACCTGGAAAGGACTCCACAGTCAGGCTAACTCGGTTCCTGTCGGTCATGCACAGCATATCCTATCCTCAACTGTTGATGCAAATAAATACCCTGGAAATGAAAGACAGAAAGGTAGAAAACAATGAGTATTTATTGAAGGTTCAATAAACACGTGACTTGTGGATAGCTGAAGGTAACTGCGGTTCCAGGTGGAGGCAACCTGGTTCTAAGTAAAAAGTAAAAAGGGAAAAGGTGGTTGAAGACGAAAGCGAATTAAAGTTAAACTGCTAAGAAAAAGGTGTCTTGAGGAGACAAACTGAAGTTAAAATATATATGATCATGTTCGCTGGTTGACTGGTCGTCGATGTACGTAGTAAGTAGCTGCAGGGGTGTACTTGAAAGTAACAAACTTCTCCGAAGATCCCGAGCAATGGTATAGTGCTGTGTAAGATTGCTAGAGATGCAAAAGAATGACTCCTGAGCTCGGCAGCATCCAGACTTGTATAGTGGAAGCTTGAAGGCTGCCGGTGTGGGGAGGCATGATGTTCTCTGTCCCTGGTTGACATGGGAATACTCTGGTCAGGAATTCTACTTCGTGCCTAGTCGGAGGCGCTCGGCCTTGCCCGAGGTCTGGGTACCTTGTAAGCTCTCAGCGCGGACAAGGGGGGGGGGGGGGGGGCATGCCTGCCGGGTTGCGTATCTTCCAGATGAGAAAGAATTACTCATAGTTCCTGCTGCCTGTAGGGTAGGCAGTGTGTTGCTCATGTCTGTAGTGGTGGAAGAGGTACTCTAGACGATGAGTTGTAATCGTATTAGAGTAGTTATATGAGCAGCACGTGCAACTACTAACAAACTATGTTTATTACTTGTCTACTTCAACCACCCACGTGTGTGTTCTTGCACGCAAAACTTTGCACATAAGTTCTCAGTCACAGATAATCCACCGAGCAGTTGAACACATGGCTACAACGTTACGCAACCAGCGAGTATGCCGCTCCCACCCCCCCGCACTGAGTGCCCACAAGCTTCATCCACTTCGGGCGCGGCCGAGCCCCACCAAAGATCCACGAACCAAGAACACTGGCGAGAGGGTTCCTACCTCCCACACCAGCATTCCCCGCACCCCGCGGTGGCAGCTTAGACCAGACTATATATGTACGTACGCAGCGGGGCTCCAGCAGTCATTCGTATTCTTCTCTTGAGTTCACCCCAAGCACTCCTTAGTGCTAGGACCTCCAACGAAACCTCAAGTCTTATGTAGCCATCGCAGCTACCCTCTGCGATGACATCAGTCTTCATCACCCAACGAACATGAATATACCTTGCTAACTTCTTTTGTCTCCTACAGACACCTGCATTAGACAGCTTTAGTTGAGTAGTTAAATAGTCAGTTTCCTAGTTCACTATCCCTCCAGCTTAGAACCAGGTCGTCTACACCTGGCAAATATAGTTTTCCTTCAGTACTCCGTCTGCTTGGTAGGAGATAGCACGAGTCACTATATTTAGAGAGTCCTCAATAAATACAGCTTGTTCTCTATCCTAAAGCTTTTATTTCTAGAGTAACGTCTAGTTTGTTCGCTATGAATAAGTTGTACTGTGCACTACCGACAGAAATCGGTACTTTTGTAAATCTGAAATTGCTTGACTGAGCCCCCCCCGTGATGACCTCTAGTCAGCAACACACCCAAAGACGGCTGCCTGTTGCTTCCTATTACCCCCGAGCACCCAGGTACTGGGAGGAAGGAACAGAAGAGCCATGACAACAAGGAATACCTTCCACACCAAGGAGAGACAGCAAACCTACTAGGTTGTATCATCTACCACAGCACGTAGGTGCTGGGGGCTGTATTGGCTGGGGCCAATACGGTGGCCCACACAGCTCAATGTTTTTGATCCGCCGCAGACATGGGGGATCAGCTGAGACTCTTGCAGAGCTTGTGACATGAATCAACTACAGGACCTACACTCTCATAAGGTATAGATTCTCGTCCAAAGTACACACTGTAGCTTGTTCAGCGGCGAACCAAACTCTATGACTTACAAGATAAGACACGGCCAGAGGCGTAGGGAACAAAAGATTGCTCATCTAGCTGCCCAGCCTCGGAGTACCTTAGCCCCTCCTATGCAGGAAAGACAGGGGGAACGGGATAGTGCCGCCTCACTGAGATTATGGGCAGTCTCGACTGTCCACGTGGTACGATATGTTTATTTTCCACTGCTTGTCCGCACCAGTCCTTACTATCATCCGGTGGTGATGGGGTTTATTCTACCGGACTGAAGCTAGGTACGGTCTAGCCAATCCTAACTTCTGGAGACAAGAATAAGTGGACAGGAACTTAGTACAGCATAATTTAACTCAAGAACTGTAACAACAGTTTAACTCAGCCAGTTACTCCATGTTACCAACTGACTGAAGACCTTCCGAGTAAATCAGGTTTCTAACACCTCCTGTCACCTACCTACAATCACGCACTTGATCTAGTGCATCAAATTTAGATGACTGTGCCACACAGTCAATAGCCGGGTACACGTAAGATTTTTGAACCTGCTACACTTTATCTATTAATGATGAGTTGACAGGTTTTGGCCTCAGTGTTTAATAATGAGCTCTTGAACACCAGTGAAGATGAGATGAAGATGGAGCAGTGGTAGAATGCAAGGCCAGGGGAAAATGGGAGTGCCCCGAGAAAACCTGCTCGCCAACTGACACGTTTATGACATTTCCCACATGTGAAAATCTGAGACATCCCGCCGGGAAGCAAACATGGTCTGTCATGGTGGGACGTGAGTAGTTTAACTACTTCACGACAGCGGCCACTTTGTTAATGTTCCTCGGCACCCAAACGTGGTTAGCAGATTTACATTCACTGACACATACTGTTTGCCTTGGCTTCCTAACCTGTCACAACAATTTGTGCATTAAGAGTACTATAAATTTAATGAGAGTACAAGCATAAACTGATTCATTTTCTTTCTATAGATCATTCATGGTTACTTCCAAACTGCTAAAGTTTTAATTCCAGGATATTCCTCAGGCCTCATGCAAACAAAGCTTAACCAAGTCTAGACAATTACACCAAAGGGACAGTGCAAGTCCACCAAGAGTTGGTGGGTAGGGTGCAAAGGGGTGCAATGTTCAGGAGCCCGGTGGCCTGCGTCCAGCCCGACTCGTAAATGTTTATTTATAAAACAAAGTATTATGGCAAAATCTAATTTACACACTCAATAGTTATTAATATTTTGCATGGATGACTACTATTTGTGTTGTTGTATATAGTCGATTTTTGGAGGGGAAGGGGTATGGGGGCCCACAGCACACATTGCTCAGGAGTCTGGAATTTCTCCTGGTGGGCCTGCGACAATGCACCACGTTCGTGTACACTCAATTTAATAACTACTTCAAGTTCAATTTTATCACAAATAAGATACTTTTAAGCTTGTGTTTACACGATATATTTATGAAACAATCAAACACATCATACATGCTGTGATTTTTCAGAGATTTGATTTAAAAAGTGTGAAGAAAGTGGGAATGGACCGTACCAAACATTTCCCTAAAATAGCATGCATATGGGCCAACAACACTAGATAGCATACATTAGCTTAGTCTACTTGCCTGGACTTCCAAGTGCCTTAGCCGCGGGCTGCATTTGATGAAGCTTATCATGGCGTTGTCGGTGACATAGCAGTTGTTCATGATCAACTCCTCAACACTTGGGTTATTCATTGCCAAGTACGTCATCCCCGTCACAGTTATCTGTGAAACATACATTTTTAGTAAGCATACACTCTTTCTTGTCTCATTACAAATGTTCAAATTTAGGTTTATAATACAATTTCTACGCAAAAATAGGAAAAAAAATGAAGGTGATGAGTAGGGATACCCGATTTTTACTAAAATAATTCCTGTCAAGTTGTATTTCTAAATTAACTACGATTGACTTTTGCAATTGGATGAATTCAACTGGTATGCCTTATAGATGCCCCCAGTCTGTGAATCACTTAAGTTCAGTTTAATACTGATCGGCCAAGTCAAATAGAACACTGTCTGCTGATGGAAACATGCGGCCAATAATGGAAGGAAAACTGCAGGTGTGTAAATAGAGTATTTAAGCCTAGCCTTCTGGTAATTTTTTTGGCGAAAATCAGATGTGTCTAGTGATGGGACCTCCTCTTTATAGCAGCTCAAGAACCAATTGGTATAGTGACCATGTTTGCAAACTTTTTAAGTCAAGCTAGGGATTAGATTCAAGTTATATCGCCAGTTCACATTTTTTACTACAAGTTTGTTTCTGCCACAATCTGAACCTAATCAAAGCATAAGTTCAGTTCAAACAATTACCTCTTGTTAACAAGTATAATTTAGACATGAAGATTTCAACTAATTATATGAATAAAAGAAAATCAGTATATTGTTCTCACTTACATGGGGGACATAACAAAATACATTAGTATTACGCAGAGCCACATGGCAAAATTGTTCATGAACAACTAAAGTAGATATGGTTGGAAATATGGATGAATATGGATTAAATGTAAGCACCTTGCCAATATTCTCATACGTAACTACGAATTGATGAAAGACCCATGTGAGGATCTTATTCCAAAATTTTTTTAATCCTCGTTAGGCTAGCAAACAAGCCGGAAATTTCAAACATGGAAGACTAGAATTTCATCAATAAGCAAATTGTTAGTTCTCCTGTTATGTAAAAAAAAGATGTTATTTCCATTCTTTTACAGACCATAATAGTGCAGATGCTACTACTTAAGAAAAGAGACTGTGTAATCAACACTAAAGTTACGTAAACACTTAACACACATTATTCAGTATGGAAAGTCACTGGCAACATTGCAGAGGGTACAATATCAAAAATTAAGTGCTGTACTTCAAATGTTTATGATGAAAACCATACCAAATTTTTTTAAAATGAAGGTGAGATTCAGCAAATAGCCAAATTTCAGAGTTTTGAGGAAGTTGTTACATTGCCGGCCTGGCCAGCAGAGTACACAGAAACAGGACAGCAGATGCAGAGAAGTTAATTCCAACTTTTGCAGCCTGCCTGCCAGGTGTGACAAAATACACACTCGAACCACCGCTGCTGCATTAATTACCTGTTCACTGAATGATATAGGCTGTTCACTGTAAAGTGAGCACCTTTTAAGACCCTCCCAACAGGCATTGAATCCTAATAAATGTATTCTATTGCATCCTCAGGTGTTAACTTTTGGGTGTAGTGAAATGTACACACACTGTTTATTAGTCACATGACAAAAAAGTAGAGGAAAGTAAAGAAAAATTTAGCAGGGCCTTAAAGAGTGCTCACTTTACTGTGAATAGCCTATAGTTGAATGTTTGCAAATACGTTATAAATTTTTAAGAGTAGTAAATACCAGAAATTTTGTTGTTTTCTCAAAGTTAATTAATTTTTCCTCAGCTCACGTCATACTATTACAAGAAGCACTTCACTTTGATAGACCGTGAATTTTTATTGCAAAGGCACTTGCCGATTCATGGAAATTGCACCACCAAATTACAGTACTGCATTAATTTAAATTAACCAAGTGACTTTAGTGACCTGCATGCCACAAAGTGCCTTACTTAATTTTATACATAAAGATCGGAACTTACAAGTGAAAGAAAAATTTATTTTGAAAAGGAAATGCTGCAAATCAATATTTTGGTTTGTAGAACAAAAAACAATTGAGTCTAGATAAAAAAAAAAAAAAAAGGGAACACACAGCAGTTCTTGTGCATGCAAGTGCTGCAGGCACAAAGACCATTGCTGAAAGTAAAATTTTCAGAACAGTGTTTCAAACTTAATTTTTACACACGGCTACAAGAATTACAGAAAAGAAAATTAATGCAAATATCTTGTTAAACAGCATTTTCTTGCTTGATGGTAAGGGAATATTAAAAAGGAAAATGAATTTCACATAATGGCAAAGTCATGTTGTGTAAGTGCAATGCTCATCTTCTTTAGCAATTACTTGTGAAGGTAAGACACCCGCACAAATTTCTGAGACTATTGTAAAAATTTAGCACAAAACTGATTATATACATTGATATGTTCAAGACATATTTATATATTGTTTTGAACTAATGTAAGTAATTTACAAAGTAATTTTAAGGAATTATTTTGAGAGTTAGCCCCAATTAAACTACGAATCACTATCTACCATCCTTCTTTATTTTTAGGCTAATTTTAAGGTGATATAAAGTGTGTAATAATTTGATTTATTTTGTCAATGTCACTTTGACAGCTAATTTTTTTTTACATTTTCCATTTATCTCTAATGTTGTAAGCATAGAAGTATGCAATTTAACGTCAACTTGTATTGCAATCAGAAGTCTATAGCACTTCTAAGATTATGGTATGATTTTGCTGTAGATTTGTCACATTTTCTTTTTTTATCAAAAATTTTGGTATATTTTTGGAAGCCCAATAAATTCTTAGCTTTTTTAACTGGTTTCTTGTTGCAGCTCAACATAAAGATAAGGCTACAAGAGTTAATTAGTTTTGAGGGTGTTGCAATAAGTTATAGATTTTTGATCACAGATGTTGCCTAAGCCTTAACAAGGCAAGAAAAGGTCCTGAAACACTGTACATTTGAATTATTCAAGTGTTTCAAACAAGCATCATTGGTATGGCCAGTTACGCGATGCAGCAGCTGCAGTCTTCAAACATGTGAACCATGACCCTACTCAAACTAAATTGCCAAGTTTTGATTAAGTAGATTTTTGCAAAGATGCGATGTGTTTTCCGACATAATGCATTATATACAGTTACTGTATTATATTCAAGTCTTAGAAATTTGTGAATATTTTGAAATCAACAATGCATATCATTTTTTTATAACTAGGGGATTATTCAGTTTTTAATGTTTAACATCATTTTTGTTGCTGTGTTAAGGCGTGTATACAATCGGCCATACTTGGACGTGGACGTGTTCAAATCTTGACTTCAAGTGAGGTCACATTCACGAAGTCCAAATATGGTCTAAAAATGCATTTTCCAAAAGTAAACTTTCAGAAGATGACGTTAAATCACAGTAAATTCAGCACATTAGTTATGTTATGGTTTTTATATTGCTGAATTGTTGATTATATAATGGTTGCAAGATATGTGATATGAATATTGATTTATCTTTGATATAGGCCCTAACTCTTATTTTAAATAAGCTTGGTAACTGGCACCCAAGAATTTTCTTAATTGTTCATTCCTAATATTAAAAAGTTCAGACCAAACGCAGACTGCACTAATTAGCATTTCATCACATTTATCTCGAGAAAATCCACATATCAGGTCCATTGTTTACGTGAAAATTTCACGAAAGCACACTGAAGTATCTGTAGTCTTCTGTTTCTATCATGTTAGGACATAACTTGGAACGAAAGTTCAGTTTTCTGAATGCTTTGACTTGGGACAGCGCCATGACGTCATAGGATCACGTGCACCAATCACCATATCCTTGCCCTAAGACACAGGTTGGGATAGCGCAGTTATAGAGAAACATTTACTGAACTTACATGTAACGTGCCGTATTCATTCAAAAACAACACACAATGAACAGAATTAAAATTTTTTAGGGAAGCAGTTAGTGTATCACAACAGGCATTAAATTTAAAATATTGGCCCTCTGAGACCACAACTTACTATAACGCAAAAGAGAAATTTTACATGTATTTGAGTAAAAAAATTAATAAAACCACGTTTTAGTGTGTGTTGAAGCATAACGCCCTGTTGATATGAAGCACCACAATGTCAGGGGGGGGGGGGGGTCTTTTGGTGGCCATTAAGTCAGGCATATCATATTCTGGCTGGAATTTGTGTAAAAGTTAGTCCTTGTGAGACATTGGAGCTTTCCCCATGTAAAGGACTGGCAGAGTAGGTCTGCGCTTCAGGCTTGGGGCTGTGGATGGTATACCTGAGCGACAAATGTTACTGGAGCTAAATCCCGCTGTTGCCGGGATGACGATGTATTTCTGTGCTGCACGACGCTGGGTAGGTGAGATAAGCTATACGATCTGTCGTCTGTTGGTCTGGTTGACTGACGACTCGACCACGGATGGATTTCTTGACTCAGATGCATAGGAGTCCGGTACAGATCTCTAGGTATCTCAGGTTCAATGGGGACAAGGAGATGACGTAGTACTTGAGTTTGTTCTTTGGGTACGAGCCGTCCAATGTAGGCAACTAAGGTGGGGGTCAACTCTTGCAATTGTCCAAAGGTGATGAGCAAATGTTTTACTCTCTCCCAGACCATGTCGACGGGAGTAAGGCATTTGGAGTATACAGAACACACTCTCATGTCCATGAGACGAAAGGCAGGGTAGGTGCACTTTACCATGTTGAACCACGTAAGCGTCAGCCAACGGAACAGCCACCCTATTTCAGAGTCTAGCACATAGACGCAGTGAACAATGAAAATCAGGCCTCGCTGTCTACAGTCCGCACACGTGGGTGTTTTGCTTTCGCAGAGTCTTCCCAATCCAGGGAACGATGCCTCCCGGCACTGAAAGTGCGGTGTACAAGAGCGAGCACTGAACTGACAAGCTGAGTACATGTACATGGGCTCTACCGTTCTGCCTATCGAAGTATGCAGAAAGGCTAGCCAATGCTAGTGCATGTAGGTGGCAAGTAATGTTTGTATCGATTGACTATAATTCCCGGGATCACCTGCGTTTCCCCTCAAGGAGGAGGTCAACTGGGATAGGTGCTAAGTCTACAGGCATGTGGTATTCACTGCTTATTCCGTGTGATTGGAAGTAAACAATGTTGTGATGTACCACCTCCTACATTGGCAAGAGCTTGCAGGAAGCTAAGACTATGCAAATCCAGGTGAAGGTGACCTGGTCCTGAACTACGAGTGGGAAGGGGTAGTCAAAGCACTGTGAAAACAACCAGTAACTTGACTCACTCCCTAACGCATTGTTTCCTAGAAAGGGCCACAGTGCCTAGTGTATAGACGACTCAGGGTTGACGTCTTCGGCAAGGTGTTTGGATTACTAAGCAAGTCATGGAAGGAAACAGGATGAAAGCAGTGAAGGGGGAAGGTATAGCGAGGTGCAGGTGCTAGGTTGGCTTTCGCAACTAGTGTGATGAAGACTGTCAGGGTGGTCGGTTCTGGCAACGAGTGCAGTGGAAAACTGAAGACTGGTTCGGAGTTGATTCTTGACTCTCCTTTTAGACCTCTGCCGGCCGGCTGCCTCTGTGTTCATTGGCTGGCGTCTCGGTGGGCGAGGAGTATCCGTTTCTTCTGAGCCAGGGGGTGGGGGGAGGTGATAGCATAGCTTCTCTGGCGTGACGTCACCGGCTGGCTGGGAGAATGGAAGACAAACGATGAAACATACTAGTGGTGCCATCTTGCGGTGAGTACACACTGTCTTGAGATGCAAATGTTCGATGGGCTGTGAACAGCACAATATTCAGGCTGGAACATCCATTTTTGCCATGGTAGAAAGTACACGTTCTATTTCTCCATAGAAATCAGATGTGCAAACTCCATAGAAACTCCACAGAAATCAAATGCACTGCGGGCTATGCTGATGAGCTGAAGTTGTCTAATTACCATCGTTGTAACGCATCATGTGTTAGTGTTTTATTATTTTTGGTTATGAGATGATACATGACTACAGTTGTCGGCCTAAAGCATTTGGATGACATGACAAAGAAAACACTCAGGGAACAAATTGCATTTGCAAAATTAAATGAAAATGGTGATACTAAGCAGGTAAATATAATAAATCAGTTAGATGAAATATAAGGAAGGTTAGTAAAAAAAAAACAACAACAACAATGAAACAATATAAATAATGCATACATAATTTCTACAATAAAAACTGCAATACATTTTGTGGATTTTTTGAGTCAAGTCTTGAAGATCATGATGAAACTATTACAAGTGAAAACCTGCGTGTGTTTAGAGGTTTGTTAGTTCATTGCATCTTCAATTTAGTATTACATAATTTTTAACTTTGTGCCTCCTGGAGGCACCACTGGTACAGACCGATATCTGATGCTGATACTGTGGATTTTGTGGAGTGTGAAAATAATATTTCAATGCATAGGTGTACTGGATGCAAAGGCATCAGATGAAGCTTTCTGTGTTAAGAAATCATGAAAGAAACCAAGTCAAAAAGTGCTCATGCTCTAAAAATGAAAATTTGCAATTCTACCTGGAAATCTTGAGATTTCATAACTCTACGGGCCACAAATCTGCTAAGTGTTACTATGAATATCATTTTGCCTGTAGATAAAGTATAGCAAATTGTTCATCACAAAAAAATTCTGAAATCGTAAACTTAGTACTTATTTAAAATATTTAAATTTTTTTTTAAATTTGTAAGCAAGCTTTTTCCCTAGCAGTTGGGGTTATATAGATAAAATTATCATCTTGTTGTAATATAACCATATGCTCCTGAATAGCAAGGGTTCCCCTTGGTAATTTCTCAATACCCAGAAAACAGGCTGAAATATCACGTATTCAGCCTCCATAGCAAGACTTCTCATTCATCAGAGCATATGAAAAAATGTCGCAAAATTTCCTTAACTGACACAATGACTCTTCCCCTGCAGATCATATTACCTTTGAGATTTAGATAGATTACTGGCACTATCAGCATAGAAATCATCATGTAAGTCTCAAATACCTTCTTAATCCATGTTTCCAGCCAGACCAGTCCGTACGTAATTGGGCTGTCATGATATGAGCAGGATACAAGATAAGACAGGTGTTATATAATAATATTTATAAACCACCAAACAAGAGATGAAGATAAATACCTAGATGTCGGAACTTCTGTCATTCCACACAGTACAAGACTAAGATCCAGTACAAGTTTCTAACTGTTCCACTATACACAACTTCCTAGCTTCTTTGTAAAATTATTTTATTTACGTAAGCTTTAACACTACACAACTTAATAATTGTAACAATAAAATATATTAAAAGACCAAGTATTAATAACAGCAAAAAAATTCTACTGGCAGTTAAAAATAATAATAAACACCTACAACTCAATCAAAAAATTTTGTTTACTCCTGTATTATTCTCCCTACCTTACGATATCTGTCGCTTTAACTATACACTATGAAAATTAATTAGTACTTTATTAGTTGTTTTATCACAGGTATAAACATACTATGTTGCTTATGTACCTCTGAACACTTCTACACAGCTGTGGCAGCAATTGAAAACATTACTACTTTGGATGTTTCCAAACACTGAAATAATTTTATTTTCTCTCAGTGGCAACCACAAACAGTGGTATAGTTATTCTTGGCATCTTGACAGAGAGGAGGATTCATATTGATATTTTGATGACTAAAGAAGTGTCAATTTGTACCTTGAAGACTAATATGAACAAAATGGCAGAAGGTTAAATTAAAATTACTTATAGGAATGAGAGACCAAGTATGGAGGACACTTAGGCTACTCCCTAGTAAAATAATGCCTGCAAAATCAGTGCATATGCATATATGCCTCTCAGCAAATTTTCTGAGAACACAATTTTTTTCCCCTGAAAAGATAAACTATTATCTAAACCCGCAATTTTTTTCTTTTGTAGTATTAAATACTTATATTCAAAGAGAGAAAAATAGCGAAAATGGTTAAAAACCACAATTTTGTGGCTTTCCTACAGTTTCCTCAAGTGAAAGAAGAAAAAATTCCAAATGACATCTGTACTTTAATCCATTTGCTTTCATAGTGTGTAATAATATCTTCCTGTTACAAATGTAATTTGTGAGCAATTCAGCTTCCCGAGAGTGCAAGGCGCAGTCTTGGGAGGTCCCGTCGCAGTGCTTCCTTGTAACCAGATGTGACCTTGAGGCGTTTTAAGATTTTTAGTAGGGATTCCCCTTACAAGCTAAGTGTTAGTCCCACAACGGTGAGTCACGACCAGGATCGAGCAGTGATGACTTCCAATGACAGAGGACATTGGAGAACCCTGAGAAGACCTGCTGGACAATGGTAATGTCCACCATGTTTCCTCACGTGCATAAACTGTAAACATACGATAAATCCAACCCAAATAACCTAGGTGAGAGGCCAATGCACCTGCACGATTCATACAAAATCAGACAAAAATCTGAATCTTTAATTCATGTATATGCTGAAAATTAACTGTTAAGTGGCAGCTTGGAAACACATCGCTAGGAAGCCTGTTGTTGACACCGCTACACAGTGTGTTGAGTCAGTGAATTATCATTTGTCGACTAAGCCAGTGAGACTTGCCATCAACTGACGTTTAAACCAAATATTGATAAGTCACTCTGGACTTTTGCGTGCACATGTGTGTGTTAAAACAGGAACAAGACATACATGACTGGAGGCCTACCTGTATTTGACATGAGTGAACAGCAAGCGGTGCTAGCTGCCCTCAGATAGGTATGATGAAAGAAGTAAGGCTTCTAGTAGATTGTCGTGCATCACAAGGCATTATCATCTCTGTAGATGGTGGGCGGCAGGCAGGAAAGGGAAGGCGGGGAACAAAACTGTTTAGAATTGTGATTTACTATTACATATGTTTTATAAATATAATAAACAAACACTGTCCGTACCATGAGCCGGGAATAACTGACTCTCTGAAGGTGCCGAAACAGATGCCTGAAGCCAGGGGACTGGCCTTTGTAGGGGTGTAAGGAGGGGACAGGGGCTCCCCTGACCGGGCCTATGATGGCATTTAGGTTAGAGTAGTTTCCTCTCTGGTGGATGGTACTTGAAGAGAGGGAGGATGGAGGCCATCTGAATTCCTGGAAAGTTTTTGTCTCTACACGTAACCGGCCTATCATGAATGTAAGGCTGTTCAAGGGAAGGAAGTACCTTGAACAAATGCCCGGTGGTTTAGTCATGACCTGATAAGGGAATGACTTGACCTACTCGCTGGTGTGGTTGGCTGGATTAGCACAGCAGAACCAGCCTATAAGGAGCATAAGGCGACGCGACATGCAGTGCCCGGTGGGAGTTCCAAAACTAAGGGATTGAACCTCCCCTGCTGATGTGAAACAGTGGACCAGCTGAGGAGAGAGCATATGGAAGGAAGTGTCAGGGCTACTGCCAAGTCCTAATATCGGAGCCCATATGCAACATAGCTACGGAAAGGGTCAGATAAGCATAAAATCATAGCCTCTACTGAGTCATGGGGACCTACACCTCCTCGTGGTACCGCTGTGTGGCCCTCCTAGTGGGGGTCAGCAAATGTAGGTAACCTGAGCGTTCCCTATGCCAAGTTGCCTCGCTGAAAGGGATACCTGCCTACAATAGAGGGTTCATTGCAGCAGATATCAAAGACCTGAAATATAGGTGGGCCGGTGACTCCTTTACAGTCAGACCGTTAGGGCCCAAAGTCAGGGTTCTAGTGAAAAACCCAATGACTTAGAAATGGACAAGAGAGAAGGCTGGTCGGAGACTGTGTGGGCCAGTCTTTTGGCTAGGACTTGGCGTGCACTTACACCGGCTTGCCTGACCTCAGGAAAACCCACAAACATTAAAAGGGAGGAGCATGGGGTGACCTCTCAGTCCGTATCAGTGGTTCTCCCGGTACCAGGTCACGGAGGGAAAGGACTCATGCTGGCAGTGGTATTGTGCACCCAGAGGGCTAGAGGTTGTCAGAAATTACAAGCATAAAGATATTGGAAAAGTATGCTATTGGATAAGTGAAATGTTCCGTAAAGACAAATCTTCAAAGTAAATAGCCATCAGTAAGCTATTCTATTAAACACGTACCTATCAATTGTACGTAAGAATAATAATCTCAAACAGCAAAGTTACGTAATTATGAAATATTCTGTATGCTCACCTTAGTGCAAGAATCTAGTATAAACTGACTTTCAAACTGCCATAGATAACTATATGACATTCTTATTAAGTGAAATTACGTAACCGCCTGGAGAGACGAGCATCGCCAGAACCCACACCAGACCTCTTCACGCTGCCCACCAAACTCGATGGAGAAACTCACCCAGTCTTCATCGCTTACCTCAGTGGTGAAGATAGATCATACGGGATAGCTAACCAGAGGTTTTGGGGGACTGATTACTGAACTTACCCCGGTGACAACTAGCAAACATAATCACTTGCTCGCCTGCACTTCAAGCTCCAGAGCTATCCCTGGCGTTCCTCTGTCCAAGCCACCACAGGTCCAGCAACCATCGTCTGTCATCCATCGCCCAGTAAAGCCTGCGAGAGTGGTACCGCCTAAACGGAAAGTCGTATTTGCAGTACCAAATTTCGTGCCCTGCTGGAAAGCCACATAGCCAGTGCTGTACACAGGTCGGGCTCCAGTTCCATGCAGCGACTAGAGAGTTAAACTCACCCCAGGTGTGTCGGTCCTAGCACCCACCAAAAATACTAGGGGCCGTGACGTACCTCAGCTGCCCACAGGATGTCATGTGTCAGTATTTAATTTAAAAACCATGCGATTTTTGGGACATCGGTTAGTAAATACAGTCATTCAGATTTGTTTCTTTATGGCTTTTGATATCCATAATTTAAAACTACATCCTCTGACTTATTCCTCAATATTCCATCTGGCACTTGCAGTGAGTTACAGGCACACATGCTTGGTGCTTACGCATTATTTGAGAACAAAGGGGGGGTTGCATATACCCTTCCAGGGTATCAGTTTATTCAGGAGACATGTCTGTATTGAAATCAATATTTTAATAACAAATCCCCCCCATTTTTTTGCAATAAGCCACTGAAAATGGATTTCAAACTTAGGTGCAGCACGATAACTGAATATTTTGATGACAAGGGAAGGTTAAATATACATATCCGGGGTGCCATTTTGATGCACTATAGGAGATGATGTGTTCCTTATGAGTCCTTGCCACAGCTGTAGCCCATTAAGGAATAACCTTAAGCTGTTACACCCGCATGTGCCGGTGCAGTAGGGATGCGCACTCTATGGAAACCGGCCACATTGCCAGTATGCCACTTGGTTGTGCAGAGAGGTGGCACTTGCAGTCTTTCTTGTTTTCCCACATGCTCTCTCTCTCGCCTTCCGCTGGCTACCCTCTTGCTTGCTACTGGTTGAATAGTACATAAGGGTATTCAAGTTTTGATGCAATTTCGTCTGTCATCGACCAATGTCCCAGCTGCATCGCCCCATTACTGAGTCAGTCCATGCTCCAGTTCGCACTACTTAGTTATGAGCTACAGGCAGTTAGCCACTAGCCAGTCTCCTGACTATGCCATAAAGTTGTAGTCAATGTCTCGCCAATCAGTTTGCCACATTTTGGCAGCTTCTGTATTGGCTTTGCCGAGCCTTCAGGATTACCCTCGTTCTATTTGTACACGCACCATTTATCCCTAATATTTAGTTGGCTTCTTTAGATATTGCCCTCCATGCATTCATTCGGGTACAACAGGCTTCTGTGCATGCTGTTTATTTGCAAACAATAAACAAGCACACCGAAACCTAGGCATCTCAGCCTGCTGTGTTTTGAAATCTTTTATACTACTAGAGTAATCAGATTTCATTATATAACCTCAACTCTTTGAGGAAAGGCATGGGTTTGCTCCATCCTCTTCAACACCCTTCAGGCTGAAGGTTAATCCTGCATTCTGTGCTGAATGTGGCGACAACATAGGCATCCCCTCCCCTTTGTCAGTCGCCACATAGGTCAGTATGTCTAGGGCCTCAATCTCTACTGCTGGGGTTGCACTAGACTCAGTTCTCCCTTTGCTCTTTGGGAGTGAACTATAGTGGGCCAATTGGGAAGGAACAAACAGTGACAGAGCTTGTGAACCTTCTTGGGTGAGCTATGGGGGTCAAGCTAGATCTTGTCCCTCCAGAAAGCCCAATAAGGGGCTGCAAGCCCAGCAGGGCACTGACACTGGAGAGAAGTCGGCTCTCCAGAAGAGCCACCTAGGCACATACTGCCTTTGCTATTCCCACTGGTACCAAACCACAGCCATCTGAGCCTTACCTCACAGGACACCTACTATCTATCTATCTATCTATCTATCTATCATTTGCCTATTGAATGGTCAAAGTTTATTACTGTAGGCTATATTAATCACAGGTGTGCCTGAATATGATTGATGTGTGCTGTAAGCACTATGTGGTTAACTAAATGTATATGTACTCTACTTGGAAGCAAGGATTTTTTTGTTCAAATTGAAAGCTTCAATATATATTGTCATTTTTGTCACTCACTCCTTGACACACTACACCTTAATTGGTACACCACAATATGAACCTCCCTTCCCTAACAAAATCCATTGAAAAAGTGGCTCGGGTGGTCTGGTCTGAAGTGGACACATCGTCCACACTAGAAAAACTAAGCACTGTGTCTGTGAGCTACATTTAGAAGGAAAACAAGGTGAAAGGGCTACATCATGTGGGAAAGGTTCAGGATGTGTAGTATGCAACAAATTACAAACACTGTTTGCCACTACCGATCTCTGACTGTCTGGTGTAGCACCTAAAATAATTTAACATTATATCTTGCAGATATATGCAGAGCTGTCAAACATGGAAAAACCTAAAGTTGATGTTGCAAAGTGCCAATCACAATTTCCATCAAGCGTGATCATCATACCTCAACTTTCACTAAACTTTTTTACAGACCTGTCACATGTCATGTATGTACACTTACTATGATTAATGCTCAAAATTCCTGTACTCTGCGACTGTGGTTTACTTAGGTATGTACCACGTACCCACCTGTGCATGTGCAGTACTCTTAAAATGAGTTTTTTTTTATTTTGCAGCGACTATTATAGTAGGTACTAATGCTACTAAATCCTATCAAAACTGGTATTGTTAACTATTTTACTGAGGTAACAAAAATGCCTTGGTAGAAAAATGTACTTTTATCTTGTAAAAGTTTACTTGTGGCTCTGTGAAACTTTTATTTATAGAACTCTGTACAAATTACACATGAATTCTCTTATAACTCTTAGACTTTTAATTTTAATACATGGGCCCTATAGTTAAAAAGACTAAATTTTTCAATCCCTTAGTGTGTGCCAAACTAACACATTTCATTTAGTGAACAACTACCCTCCTACCTCAAATTACACTTATGTTTGTGAAAAATGCAACACCAAGAAGGATACATGGGATTGAAATGAACTTTATACCACAGATTAGGTGCACGACAATACATAATTTATCAGGATTACAGAACTGTACATAACATCTGTTTTTGGAATTCAGTATCATGTGAAGCCCCACCATGCTGCAATCAAAGTCCCTAACCATTGTGGCATGGAATCAAAGAGAGACCTGGATATGTTCCTGGGGAATCCCCCTATACGCAGTTTGTATGCAAGTCCACAAAGCATCAACAGTGGTTGCTGGAGGTCAGTGACTATTAAGTCACAGATAAAACATAGCTCAGACATGTTTGATGATGGGCGACAGTCAGGAGAATGTACAGGCCAGGGAAGCAATAGTAACCGTTGTTCATTGAAGAAGGCTTGCACGTTCCTCGCCACATGTCGCCGGGCTATTTCCTTCTGAAGTACGGCATGTGGGGTTGCCTGAAGGAGGGGCAGTAACTAGGGCTCTATACCCTCCCTGATGTAGCGGTTGCTGTTCAGATTGCCCCAATATGTATACATCGAGATTGAATGTTGTATCAAGTGGTGCCCTACACCATCACACTTGGCGTTTGTCCGCTATGCCGCTCCACAATGCAGGCTGACAGATTGTGGTCACCACGGTAGCATCTAACACGTATGAGGCCAACACTGTAGAACAGGTTGAAGCGGGACTCATCCAAAAACACTACGTTTTGCCACTCAGCACACCAGCAACGGCATTCATGAGCCCATTGCAGTCTGAGAAGTTTATGGTTTCTGAACGATGGAAGCAGACACAATGGCATACATGCCACCAGTCCAGTCCGCAGCAGATGGTGTCGAACCTTCGACACAGGCTGGTCCACACCCATTGCAGTGCTCCAGTGTCGAGCCAACACGGCGAACAAGGCTGTATGGTCCGTTATGGCCATATGGACAAGATGGCAGTCATCCTGTACTGTAGTCACATTGCATGGTCCAGTAACAGCTTGTCACCAGCCTGTATGGAAATATTATCACACATCTCTTGCTTCTTCTTCAATAGCTTTCCCTGGTTTGAATTTCCCTTTGGTGATGGGAGTTGCTACTCCCCTGCATTCTAACATTCCAAGTCTATCCAGTATTTAATTTACATAACCACTCTGGCTAACCCATATTGCCCCATCCTCTTTTCTATTTATTTCAAATTCTAAAAAGTAAGTCGTAGGTGTTTCTGTGATTTTGAATTCTGTCCTCATGGCTCTCATGAAGTTAGTTAATTCCTGAGTGTCACTGGTAGCGACCAGCCCATCATCCACATATAGAACCAACAATAATTTCTTAATTCCTTTTATCCTTATGAATAAACAGGAATCTGCATCACTCGATTTGAAGCCTTGATTAATCTAAAACTTTCCAAACCTTTGGTTCCAACATGGCGGTACCTGCTTAAGGCCATATAGGCTTTGTTTGAGTTGGCCAACTCAACCCAACACATCATTAAATCCCTCCGGATGCTGTATGTATATCTTCTGTCAGATCACCGTACAAAATGCTGTAGAAACATCAAACTGCTGCAGTGTCAAACATTCACTAACTGCGACACTCAAAAGAGCTCTAATCATTCCTGCTTTACCTACCAGGTTGAATGTCTGAGAAAAATCAATTCCTTTTCGCTGTGAGTAACCCTTTATCACTAACCTTGCTTTAAACCTTTCTACAGTTCCATCAGCATTAGTTTTAATTTTATACATCAACTTACAAGGAATTGCTTTCATTCCAGGGGGCAATTTTTCTAAGGTCCAGGTCTCAAATATCCATCAGGGATCTCATTTCACTCTCCATAGCTCCTATCCAATCTTTCTTCTCAAACTAGATACTGCTTCTAGCTGAGTGACATCCGAAATGGCTGATATTATATAGTCATCAAACCTCTGTGGGCGCCTGCTCTCAGCTCGATTTCGTAATTCTCTTTCATGATGTGCATTATCTTCTTCTTGTTCTTCAATAAACTCCTGTTCCTCGTCATCTCCTTGCAGCTCATGTTGCACAGAATCATGATATTCATTGTCCTTTTCGTCTTCCTTATTAGTTTTATCTTGAAAGTTAATTTTCAATTCTAATTCATCTGCAGTCCCTTGACTTGATCGGTCTTCAACTTTCTTATTCAAATTGTGTTTGATTATATGATAATTGAATAGTGGTTCCTCATTAAATGTGACACCTCTAGACCTTATTACCAGATTATCCTGTCGACACCAGCAGACAATCCTTAGTTTTTGATGTTTGGTTTATTACTTAGCCATAATTCATAAGGGGATTTCCCATCTACCCTCGAGGGTCCCGTTCAGTTCAAGATGTAATAAGATGTATTCACCATTTCTGCCAAGAGAAACTAAGGTATATATCAATGGACGTGCATAATCGAGTGAGCTGTCTCAACCAAGGTCCTCTTTTTTCTTTCACTGCAGCTGTTCTGCTCAGGAGTGTAAGGCATTGTCAGTCTTTGCCTTTATTCCATTTCCTTAGTTTTTGATGTTTGGTTTATAACTTAGCCATAATTCATAAGGGGATTTCCCATCTACCCTCGAGGGTCCCGTTCAGTTCAAGATGTAATAAGATGTATTCACCATTTCTGCCTAGAGAAACTAAGGTATATATCAATGGACGTGCATAATCGAGTGAGCTGTCTCAACCAAGGTCCTCTTTTTTCTTTCACTGCAGCTGTTCTGCTCAGGAGTGTAAGGCATTGTCAGTCTTTGCCTTTATTCCATTTTCTCTTAATATTTATCTAAGTGCACAACTGTCAAACTCCCCTCCAATATCACTTAAAAATTCTTACATCACATGTCCTATAACTTAAGTCTCTTTCAAAAATTGTCCCAACATTACTGGTACCTCAGACTTATGCCTTATATAATAGACAGAGCGAAACCTGCTGAAATCATTCGAGATGGAGTGCAGAAACGGACCACAAACATACACTTAAAAATAACATTTATTCACAGTCGAAACAAACTCACTTCCAGAGTTTTTGTCTTGAGCAGCTAAGATCGAAAACAGGTTTCTGCTAAGTTGTGGGACATACCAAACCTCACAAAGCTGTAGCAGTATTCACCACCCACCAACTTGAGTTTCAACCATAACTGATCCCTTACATAATGCTTGAATTGCTTCACCATTTACTGTTCTTACCGAATGAGTTACACTAAATTTATTAACGTGGTAAAAACATCCCTCTGATTTGTTACATGGTTCGTAGCCCCAGAGTCTACGTACCAACCGGTTCATAGGCCCACTGTCTACGTACCAACTGTGATCATCATCGTCAGATGCCGGAGATGCAGTAGCAGACATAAGGCCCTCGACTGCTCTAACTGCGAGCCTTCACTCTTCCCCCTTGGAAGCAGTGATTTTCTGCAGTTCCTCACAATGTGACCCAGATTCGTACAGTACTATAATAACAAATAAACGCTGACTTACAAGTGACATGTTTTGTCTCTTCACCTATCTGCTCATCCAATACCTTCCTTGATGTTATGGTTAACACTTCCTGCCCTACGTCAGCCGTCCTACTCTTTAAGGTCTTTTAAAATGCGCAAAGCTCGTTTGTGAGATGTTCTATTGTTTTTTCAGATTTATTAATCAGCATCCATCTAGACTTATACATAAAATATTCTTCAGGCAGTGTACCTAAAATTTAACATATTAGTAACAAATTGGATAGTTCACAACTACATTCTTTATCCTTAGATAGTTCTTTTATGAGTATGCTCCATAGTGTTTTCAGTTTTAACATGTGTGTGCCAATATCATCATTAATGTCTTTTATAAAAGTGAAAAATTCCATGCACATATAATAAACTATATCTTCACTACCACTGTCAAACAGTCTGTGAAGTCCCACCCACACTTCACGGGCTGTTGAGAATTTTAAAACCTTCTCCAATGTGTCTTCAGTCAAAAGAACATGAAACAGAAGATGTACACCAATTCTCTACTGTTTACAACTAACTCTCAAGATAAAAGACTGCATTAATGTTCATATGGACTAAAAAGGAACTACAAAACATACAACTTTCATCTAGCCACTTGTTCTACACATGCATTACTGTCGTAGCAGCATGCCCTGTATGAGCCAAAATGTCATGGTATGACAAACCCACTTCCTGGAGACTGATCATTCTGCCCCGTTCGAACTCGCTCACATGCTGATATGGCGCCCTTTGACATCGACGAGGCATACTGGCACTTGCTTTAATTTAGTTTGATGGCTCTTCATTGAATGAGCTTGGCATAACACTGACCTTTCCAGCCACATACGAGAGGGTGCTGCTGGACCTACACGTACACCATCTCTCTGCAAATCATAATCACTTATTTCTGATAAACTGTTCTACATATCCTTCGAGTTTGGATTTATTCGGACCATTCTCTCTGGATATTACAATTTTCACAAACAATAAGGTACAAAGAAAGTTTCCACTGTACCTGATGGCACTTGCTGAGATTGATGTGCCGTAGCTCAAGGAAGTTGAAGGCATGTTTGAGGCTCACATCTGTGATCCTGTTGCAGCCGCAGAGGTTCAGATGACGTAGACCTTCAACACACAACATAGTACACAGTTTAAGTGTCACTAAACTCTGCTTAAACTCTCAACAACAGCATTACAAGGAACATCAACTGCCCAATTCGGACATGTGAGGGGCCCAGTGGTAACACTGGTCTCTTAGCTGAATGGACTCCCAGCCATCCTAATTTTGGTGTTTCAGAATCAGTACTGGCAAATGTGATGGTTTCTTAATACATACTGTAGCTGACCTTTCCCTATACCTAATTGTCTGAGCACATGTTCCGTCTAAAGACAGGGCTAGCAAAAAACACCACCATAAATAAAATAACTTCAATTTAAAAAATATTATGCAACTGTGAGGTTTTTTCGGAAATGATAACAGTGATTTATTTAACCTACTTTGAATTACTGTTTTGATACAGAGACAAAGCAACACACAAAATAAGCAGAAAACTACTACATATCTATTTCCGAAATACTATTTCTTGCAGCCTTAAAACATTGTAAATTTAGGAAAAACAACTTAGTCGAAAACTGATATGAACACACACTAGAATAGGCTGCAAAGCGTACTCTACTTTTACAGTTTAAAAAATAACTACATAAATATTATTTACTAAAACATGTAAAAAATTATAATTTCAAAATTATTATTTATATTCATTTAAAAATTAATAACAGACCATAATTTTTTTTTATATGGTACTATTTTATTTGTGCTTGCATAAACAAAATTACCTAAATAAACATTTTTAAATGATCCATTCTTATAACAGAGTGCTTAATTATTTAATATTTATTGTTACTTTCACATAAACTTTTAGCAATGCATCAAAAATCAACTAATATGAGGTTTTGCAAGACATTTATTACATGCCCAAGTAGTACTTCTGAAATACATTTTTCTTCCAGATAAATGTTCGAATGAAATGTCACAACAAATAAAAATTACTACACTGGAATAAATCATACAAAATATTATAGCAACTACATTTTTTTTTCTTTTTTTGCTTGCTTGCAATTCCTGATAAAATTATGACACTTGAAGCAGTCCTTACATATAGCAAAAAAAAACTGTACCAAATTTATTTCAATACTAGCTGAAAATTATAACTGCCTGAATTAAGGATTTTTGAATCGCTGGGAAAAAAATCAAAATTGTATTTATATGCTCTACTAAGGTTGTCAATTCATTTCCACGTAGCCAAGTTTTTGTAATTGGTCGACATCATAAATAATGCCAAAATTGCAAGCATAGAGGACTGCCTGCACACCTGCTTTATAGTTGTGCAACTCCCTTACGCTGAATCACTCATGCTCGGAGAAGCAGAACGGTGCAGATTTGCATGTAATCAATTTTCTGGAGCTACATAAATAAATGTACGTAACATTCTATCATGTTGACAAAAAATTGACAATGCCGAATGTTAACTTTAAAAAGAATTAAAAAGTACCATATCATTATTTCTCACCAAAATAAATGTACTCAACATGGTGCAAGAATGATGAAAAGCTCAATTTCTATACATAAATTTGCAAATAACTGATTAAAAGAGGACATTTTCAAATGTATCGTTCCAAAAAGGTATATATGGAAAATACACTGCAAATATTTATATTCCTGAGGTCTATTACAGACACATGTCTTGAAAGACCACACATAATGAAAATATTCACTGCCCTTGGTCGTAAATTTAACACAAAATTAAAAATTTAATAGCAAGAAATCCACAAGAATGCCAGATTTGTAAACTTCTAGTGGGCACTCACCAAATATCCGATTCACAACTTCCTAAGCACTCAAAGTACACAAACTTTTGATTTATAATTATTAATGTTGATTTGAGAAGATGTTAAAAAGAACAGTATGCCACCCTGCCAAATATTCTCAGTGGCATTCAGAACATGACCCACAATTCTACTGCAGCAAAACGAGACTGCAACAGCATATTTAAGTGCTCACTGGCATGAATGTGAACACACACATACCAGAACAGCGTACCTAGAGTGTGAATTTTGTAATGGGAAAAAATTAATTACAAATACTGTACTTCACACTAATTTGTAACATCCACTGCTCAGGAATAATTAGAAGTGGTAAATATCCTAAAGGCAGATTCAAATTTAATTTCCAAATTTTTTAAAGCTGTAAATGTGTAAAGGTAAATTTCTATAAAAATTGTAAAATACATGATCTCACGATAACACTTTGTACAAACAATGCTGAAGTATGCAAGTTTGTGTGTGTGTGTTTGTGAAAATTGGTTAAGAGACACAATTTGAGACATTCTAAGTTAGATTTTGAATTGGGCGACCTTGAAAAGAATTGACTCACAAAACTGGTCATACTATACATAATTTCTAGCCCAAGTAACGGTCAATTTTGTAATCAGATGATAATGGAAAAATTTGAAACTTTTAAGATTTCAGAGGGCTGTGCCTTAAAAACTACATCACTAAATAATCTAAAAATTAATGTAGGCTATTGTAATATCTCTGGTAGTAAATTATTTGAGCCGAATTTGAAAAAAAATCTAAGAGAGCAAGGTTTAAAAGTGCCAAACTTTTAGATCACTTGAAATAGAATAACCCCATTGTAAAATTCCCTATCCTTTCAGTTACAATACCCTAGACTTACAATTTTATTTGTATATTGTATTTAAAAAATGCTAAATTTATCTTGGGAAAATCAAATGCACATTTGCTATACACATGCACCTTTATTCTTTTACCATATCCTGAAATACAAGACCAGTAATTATAACGTTTGTTTTACCTTTCAGGTTGGCTAAGGAGTCATCAGTTCTGATGTACTGCTGCTCACAGACCTCCGAGATTAGAGTCTTCAGTTTTGCATCATTAACAATCTCTTGCTCCGCTTTACTCCTCAAAGAGATTTTGTGGTAGGGGTCTGCCAACTTCTCCCCGTTCCTCACCGACAGTAGCTGAACCTTCATGTCCTCGGATGGCTCTAGTGCCTCCCCCTCCCCCACACCCATGCCCGTCAGCCCTGCGTCTGTCACCTTGTTGCATTCTGTGAGGATGAGGGTGTGGAGGCGGGTCTGGTGCCGATAGATGGCCTGCAGGGAGCGGTCAGTGACGGCATTGAAACAGAAGCCCAGGTCTAAAAGTGTCAGCCCAGGCAGGCTCTCAGCCAGGCGGCACGCTGTGCCCTCATCCAGTTCCAGCCCGGTGAGACGCAGCTCTCGCAGCCGGGGGTTGACAGCTGCGCACAATGCACTGGCTAACCCCTCCCCTGTCAACAGCCGGCACTGTGATAGGTCCAGCTCCTCTAAAGCTTTGAGCTGGGGCAGCTCAGCCACACCTAGATTTGTTATGCCACCACAGCAGCGCAAGTTCAGAGAGACCAGTTGTTGCAGGTGGCTGCATATGGCCAACATGGCATGGTCGGTGACCCGCGAGCACCGGCTGAGGTCCAGCCTTGTCAACGCCGTCTGGTGCTCTACCATGGCAAAAACAGCTGCATTGTTCATCTGCTCACAGTTGCACACACGTAGCGCCTCGAGCTGCAGCCCTGGCACCTGACACAGCCTCTCCAGTGCTATGTTGTCGATCAGCGTGTGCCCAAAGTCCAGGTGCTTGACCGTGTCTGCGTGGTCTACCACAAAATTCAGGATGTTGTTGAAAGTCAGCAGTGACTCGGATGCTAGGGGACGTGCATCCATGTTCGGGTAGAACCGCTTGCACAACCCCACGTGGAAAGAGATGGGGCAACCAGCAAGAGACAGACCCTCTAAGCCAGGGATGATGGCTGCAAACCTGTTAAACAGAGCATCCGAAAGATAGCGGTTGGAGTCCAGGCTAAGTTCACGAAGCTCCCCAAGAGTTTCCTTCAGAAGAGCCACGTCTGACTCGTTTTCTAGGACACGCCCTGACATGAGCAGTTCTCGGCAGCCACTTAGCTGCAGCCGCTGTAGTCGATGGCACCGGCGAGGATGTCAACCAGGGTCTTCTCCGACATGTTGCAGCACTGAATGCGAAGCGATTGCAGCCATGGACAGAACTTGTCCCAGAAGCTGATGAGCTTGTCACTAAGCTCCACATCCTTGAAGACGAAGTGGGAAAATGTCCGAGAGCTGTTATCCAGCACCTGGACGTACTGCGAAAGATTGTCGTGGAAAAATACCACTTCATCTCTTGTAAGCTGGCTGTCACAGGATGCATCATACCAGCGACGACACACCTGGGCCGCAGTCAATCTGTCCCTCAGTGGCAGGTACTCAAATAAATGCAAGATGATCTGCAAGCAATGCATCATTATGAATGAGAAACATACATGCCCATGAAAGATTTTAGAGAACAATTACTCAAGCTATTGACAAAATAAACCACTTATATCACATTTTAGCACATTTCTGTAGAAGGAAACCAAAAGTAGAAACAGAACAAACACAAGCATTTAGTACAGCCATCCCCACACACCATTCATGACCAAACAATCACATTTACCACTAAACCAACAAATGGCACTCAACAACATTGCCAGATCTCTCATGTTCAACACTCTCATTCACCAGACATCAAATTTTTAAAAAATTTAACCAATGATCTTTTCTCCTTGTTGCAAATAAACTTAACATGCTAATCAGAAGATTTTGAAAACACAAGTGTTATTAATAAAATGAATAGCTTTTATAACAATAAAAATGCAAAGTAAAAAATAATAATTAAAAAGCTTGTGTGTCAAGATGACAAATGAAAGAGAGAGGTGAAGTACTTTTTGGCCAAAGATATCTCTAAGAAAGGTAAATATACAATCAAGAATCAGCATTATTCAGAAATAGGAGATAGGCCTACACACTAGATTTTGTCCTTCCTGTTGACAGAGTTCCAAAATTTCTAGTGAGATCCAATATTCTGTCACACATCATACAGACTCTAAATACTCTTTAAAAAACTGTACAATAATTATCATACGCTTAGCAACATTGGTACTCAACCAAGTTGCAGTTATAAACCTCATTGATCCATTTTATGTTTTTTCTTCTACTTGCTCAGCCCACATAATTTAGTTAAACTCCTTTCTGCCTCTGGCCCTTCCTTTTCACTTCTTTTTATATGTACACAGCCCACAGTATTAGTCAGTCAGAAAAGACACTGCTAACCCATAAATGATTGCACCACAGTTGCATGCAGGCTCAGCTTCTCCTTTCCCTTTACATCCTTTGCCACACCATTCCATTATTTTTAATAACACTTGCAAAGGTCCTTTTTTTTAAACTTCATTACGGTACTGATACGGTCATATCATGTACATAAACTTCTAAATTTTACATCAACTGAGTCAAATGTTCACCAGGCCTGGATCTAAAAGGGTTACAATACTTTACAAACAAGAGCATTTACTGTTTACACTTATATGAAATGGACAATATCAGCTGATGAATTGCTGCGGGATGCATGCTGTTAAGCTGGCGATTTTGATGATGGCTTTGGAAGAAAATAGTACTTTGAACTAAAAGTTGTAATTTAAATACTCAATTATACTTACATTTAAGGTTTAAATTGTTTTTAAAGCAATATAGTATTTTTTTTTCTTTTAGTGAATGGTCTTTAAAAACATGTTTAGCAATAATTATGACAGCATGTCAACACGTACGAACAGTGAACGTTTCCAGCCAATGGCTGAATGGCTAACTATGTTTACACTTTCCGGTTTCCCACCCAGTGAACACTGTTGTGTGTTTTTTTCCCATTGTGTTTTTACAAGTATCTTGGTGTTTTCGGAATATTTTATCGGTAGTTAATTTTTTTTATTTGCTTTCTTTAAGCATAGTTGGTTGTACGTACCGTTGTGGTGCATTTTATTGACTGAAATATAATATTAATTGCCACATATTTACCACTTCGTAAAACTGATAGTTTTGCCATTATCATTAACCACCATTCGCAATGAAGCGACACAAATATTATTTACGTATCTAAGTTTATTGGTTTCAGGAAACGTGCCCAGTGTTGATTTTAATGAATGATTCTGCAAATAAATTATTTAATGCTAGTGGCAAACAAACATGATTTTAGTGAACTAAACTTGCAAGGATTTCCATAGAAAAAAAAAGCGTTCAATACGTTTCGAATTTTGCAAACAGTAAGTTTCCGTGTTTTGTAAATAATTTATTTGTAAACAGTTACTATAATTATTGCAATGCACATGGTGTGAAAAAGCTGGACTTTCAACACATTTGTAGTGTGTAAATGATATTTGTTTATTTGCCTATATTGTAAATTCAACGAGTGTAAGGTTAACTTCGGTCAAAGTGCGAGTGTGTATTGCTGCATCTGTACGAATACAAACAGCGACGTATCATGTTTTGTTTTTTCATTGAAGTTAAAATTTTCGAAGGTACAATAATTTTAACATTATTCCCATACAAAGAAAAGTTTCCACTGCTCCACCAAAACAACATGCAACCCAAACACACTCTAAGAACATCAAAACAATGCCATCTCACGAAAGACGTCAAACTAAAGTCACCCATCCCCTCACCGTTTCCTTTTTATCCAAAATAAAACAAACAGAACCCCAACAAAGTTAACTTGGCATTTACTAAAATAAAATAATTCCAACCTGGCAATAATATCCTACATTGCCTACGCGGAAGTTGAGAAACTTCAGTCTTCCAGTGCCTGTCATAACAGGAAACACGAGGAAAGAGGAAAATGCAAGTGAGCATTGGACTCAAACATTTGTTTACAAAATTCTCTTTCTTCACAGACAAAACAGTTGTGGAGGAAGGATACATTGTGACCATGCTACTTTTCTCCACTTACATGAAATGGACAATAAAATACTTTACAAATGAGAGCATTTACTGTTTATGTAGTATGTAGGTTAGTTACATTGCCTGGCAGATTTTACTCTATCACTAATTACTTGCCTATAGTCTAACTTATTTACAATTAAATTCCTCCATCCCACTCCTGACACCAAGAATCCAAATATCTGAGTTTTTGACGGATGGACGCCTTGATAAAATTAAAGAATAAAATTTTATTTTTTAATTTATTCACACAGCTATTATTTACAGCATTAAGTTATCTATCTCCACTATAACTATTTTTATTTCTCAGTTAGCAAAATATTTAATGTCTATTTCATCCCTAATGAAAGGCAATTCACGGTAAAGTGAGCACTTTGAAAGCCCTCTAATTTGGAATAATAGTCAATAAATATTGTTGTTACAAACTGATGCCTGAAGGGCATAGCCAAGTTCGTGAGGGATGGAGGTTTAAATAAAAAAAAAAAAAGATTTCTACTTTTTTCACACAGCTATTAATTACGGCATTGAATCATCTGTCTCCAATATTACCCTTCTTTTTAACAGTGAGCGCATTATCTAATGTCTATTTCAACTCTAATTAATGTCTTTCCTAATTGTGTCTGTCTGTTTACAGTCAATTAACTCATACTTGTTATTAACACGTGTCCAATATATCTGTTGCCACCATTTGCAATGTCTTTCACTCGCGCATCTAGTCCAAAAGTCCAGCCTGCCAGCCACACACTTCATTGCTTGATACTTGCAGTCGCACACTTCCCTTCCGCTGGTCACTTCTCCCGCAGTTTGTCTTCTATAGCTTGAAACTCTGTCACTCATTCACTCATCAACTCTAATTCAACTCCCGGTCTGGAGGCCTGCCACAATATTTATAGTGTTGGCCCTACTATCTGGAAGGTTCAACATACCCCAAGTCGGGCTGAGCGAATGAGGTCAGTTGAGCAAAATCAAGTCTGTTACATAATTTACTGGCATAATCAGGACCTGCAGCTTCTTCTTCTGTTGGTTGGCCAAACAGAAGGTCACCGGGGAGGCGTAGCTCTCTTACAAACAGCATTCTTGATTGTGTTTCACTTGCGGACTCCTGAACTGCTGAGCGGTAAGCAAGAAAAAACAATGGCACCTTTGTATCCCAGTCCTTTTGGTTGTCTGCCACAAAGATTGACAGGTACTGCTCAAGAGTGCAGTTAAGCCTCTTGACTATTCCATCCAACTGAGGGTGTAAGGCTGTAGTCCTAGTCCTTTCAGTCTCAGAATTTTTATCACCTCCTGGAAGACCACAGCTTCATAGGTTTATCACTGATCAGAATGGAGTTCTAGTGGCACCCAAAACCTCGAAAAGACATTTTCTATGAGTGTCGCTGCGACAGAACCTGCCTCCTGGTTCAGAAGGGGCAACGTAAAACAATCTTGAGCCACCAGTACATACCGATTACCTCTCTCTGCAAAAGGTAAAAGGGTCCAGAATGTCTACTGCCATCCTTTCGAATAGGGCTTCAACATTGTATTTCTGGAGGTGACCTTGTTCTCTGGTCCTTGAGCCCTTCCTCGCAGTACAGGTGTCGCACAATTGGCACCACTTCTCAACATCCTCCCCAAAGTGACGCAAGTAGAATTTCTGTCTAATTCTATGAAGTGTATTATTAACACCAAAGTGCCCACTGGCTACCTAATTATGCAGTACTTTTAAGACTTCTGGGACCCAGCATTCTGGAAGGACCAACTGCAACTGTGTGGGTAATCTTTTTGCAAAAAAATTTGGAATGATAGGTGTGTTGGTTGAACTATTCAAATGCTAAATATTACTGAAATGAGTGCACACAAAAATGGCTGCATTGTCACTTTGATGTAACTTTGCAGACTTAGTTAAGCTTGCACAAGGTGGAGGATTAGCCTAAAAGTAGAACTTCAGCAAGACTTCAGAAAAGTTAGATGTAACCATGAATGGAGTAGGTATACCTGAATCCAGATATAGCTGCGCACTGGAAAGGCTTGTGAACTTTACAGTAATTATACACATGAACACTTAACTTAGTATATCATGTACAAATTTTGTATCTATCTGCCAACGATAACATTATTTACTCTTGACACTGCTTATTAGGGCCCCCTTCTGTTAACATAAAAGTATACTATTTTTCGTTAAACTGAAGTTTTACCTATAGTTTGGTTATAAATTATAATATTTCACAAATTCGGTGTGTTGTCATTTGGTGTAATCTTCTAGACACTGTTAAGCTTAGTTTGCATAAGGTGGAAGAATATCCGGAAAGTAGAACATCAGCAGGGCTTCAGAAAAGTGTGACGTAACCGTGAACCGATTAAAAACTGTTAATTTAACGTGGAAAAAAACTGTTATGCAAACAATAGCTACTCTGCCTTGAAAGTTAATGCTATTTTCTAACAATGTCTAAAACATGCCAAAGAATTTTCAGCAAAACTAATTTAAAAAAAAACTATTTAAGAGCATTTGTATGCCATCAGAATGACTTACAAGCCTTGCAATAATATAAATAGAAAGATATGTAGCAAATAAAATTACATCATACGTTAGTTTTGCAAATAAAAAAGCAAGGGAAGAAAAATTAATCTTTATAAGCTGGGCAATCCACATTCATGTGTTGAAACTGCATCTTTGTAATTAGTATACTGAGAAACAGTTTTTGTGATAGCTGAACATTTCATACTCAGTGTTATGTTAATTGTTACAATGTAAGATCAAGGGACAAAAGTTTAAATATCCACATCCCGAAAGCCAACAACTAGTCCTTGAAGCAGTAAACATAATAAGGCACCACAAACATATGAAAAACGGTGGTTAATAACCTAAATGCATCAATATAAAATTAATTTACGGACAGTTTAAGAAATATAAGTAATTAAGTGACAATGAAGCGATAAACAACACAACAATTGTTTTTCGTTACACACAAGTGGATTTCACAAAATTTGCTTGGAAGCAGCCTAAACTTCATAGTACTTTACATACTGTCCACAACTGTACCAATATTGGCGAGTGCAATGGTGAGAGAGTTCCTCCATCCCCACCAATTAAATTTGGTAGCACGTGTATGGTCACAATAAATGTGATCCAATCATAAAAGACACTATAGTGCTCTTATACATCCTTGAAGGTGTAACGTTTGAAAGAATGGCCATACTTATTTGAATACTTACTCTATGCAGTTCAGTTCAGATCATTCGTAAGCCTATGTTTAATTTTCATTGTATAGTAAGAAGTTTAATTACTTGTTAATATTATTAGGAATGATAAAAATGTTTATCAAATTCCAGTTTTTGTTTAAAGGCTAAATTATAGTTGTTTCATTTATTGTCTTGACGCCGGCTAACAGCCAGTCGCATTAAGACCATGACGGTGCTCACAACTAACGTGACATGTGGGCACGCACATGCGCAAAGATGCCACAACCTGAACTTTCCCGTAATGCAATATTTATTTGAAGTGTAAACCATGTCTCTTGTTTTATTTCAGATTCCCAAGTGTTTTAAGTGTTCAAAATGTATGTTTCAAAATATTGCACAATGTTTGGTTATAAATTCAAAATGCACGCTGCGCGAAGAAAAAGAACATTATTATTCCAGCATGAATGCAGTCATTAAAGGCATTTAACGAATACAGAAAATTCAAAGTTTAAATGTATAATGTAAATCTTTATTTAAATTATTTATGTGCCATTTCTTTTAAAAGATAAAAGTTTTACTCGGCATGCATAGCACTTCCGCTTGTGTGAATCCCGTAGGCAGCCATGGTAGGTACGCACAACCCCTGCCTCTGGGCAGTCCGTTGAGGAGAGCAGGCGAGGTAAGACGTACGCACGCACTTCAAACTTTCGCACTTCACGTACGCACTTCAAACTTTTTGCACTGATGTAGATTACAAAAGTACACTTTTAATATACCGGTTAACCTTTGCCTTGCGTACGTTTGCAACATTTCCCCAGCATTATGCTTCTTGCTTAACTTAATAATTTGCACCCTTGTGGCTTTTTAAACTTAAACGAGGAGAAAGGAGAAAGATGTTGGAGAGGCCACCGGCCCGCGCAACTTTGAATCAGGCGCCATCCACCTATGCTAAAGATTTTTTTAAACGGCCACATAAAATTGTGACCACATGGTTAACAGAAAGCCAAGTCAATATCTGCCCATCCATGCACTTTGGGGGTTTTTATTTGTGTAATTTCCTGTGCTCCATTATCAATTTAAAAGGCTCTATGTATTATTTCATTCAGGGTTCCATGTGTTTTTCATGTGATTGATGCTTTGTATGTATGACCACACAGTCTTTTAATGTTTGATTTCCCGCCATCAGGTGCGCTATAAATTTTCTATCTGCATAAATCGTGAGGGGAATATTTTTTTAAACATCACTAACAATTTGCCCGACAATAAATGGCAGTTACTATGGAGAAAAACTGCAATTTCACCTGCAACACATGACCCCACAGCGAAGTTTTATCCAGTTTAACATCTGCGCCATATAAGTTTGCTTTCACGCATCTGCGAGTTTATTGTGACCATTCATGTCGTGTCCTATACTCTCATCTTTATTTTTTGTCATTTGTGTAATTTGTCGGTGATATTATTTCCGTCCTCGCCGGCTATGTGAAACGGCTGTCACCACACCCCACCACATGGTGGAAGACGCCCCCCAAAACGAGTCCGTGTTAGTGACGCCAAACAACCACACGTGTCCACTGTTCATTTCGTAATTCTCAGTCCCCTGTCTTCATCCTAGCAGCTGTAGACCCTTTCCTTTTTGGAGACTGTGTTCTCTAACACCACAGAGAAGTCCCTCCATTTAGGGTGTGCTAGATTAATTGTGGGCTGGGAGAGCACCCCCCCGGAGTTAGCTAGACACGTCCCAGTTTCAACTATAAAGTTCATCCTGGCTCGATTTTGTATTAATGGCAAAAACAAAAGCAAGTCTAACAGTGCATAAAGTAAAGTCCTTGTAGTTACAGCAACCTCTCGCCTTTTTCAGCATTAAAATTTTTTAGTAATGCAAAGTGTTTCGTAAGTACGCTTGGGTGAGATAGACACACAGAACCCACAGCATCCCCTGAGAACCCTGCGGCTCACAGTGCAGTGACTGGGAAAAACCACTGGTGCCCACCTTCCATAAATTTATTGTGTCACCGTTCCCTCTCGTGTCTTACCCGATGGCATCACTCTTTAAATGCAGTAATGAAAGTAAAAGTAATTTAGCAATGAAGTTCGGTAGAATAAGGAAAGTTGGCAGAATTTTTGTGTGGTAACTACGCAATAAGAGTTTTAAAAAAAAGAGAAAAAAATAAAAAAAAAAATTAGCAATCTGTTTAGAATATTTTCTTGTAACACATATTTTTACTTAAGTACTAGCATAAGAATTCCTTCCCAGATGAACTGTCACAAATTTTTTTAAAGAATTGTAAAAATAAAGGGGCTCCTAAAGAACTAGCTATGCAACAGATAATTTCATTTTTTGCACCTCATGCAACTTTTTTACTGGCAAAATTATATCTGCATAGAACTTGAGTAATTTCTTTTGTCTTAATTATCTACCACTGAGCAACTGAAAATTTT
>CM057002.1:97402695-97473205 GCA_029891345.1 Dryococelus australis | reverse complement strand
CAAAGGAATGATTAATGTAGAATACTGAAAAGAAATTATAACACATATTTTGGAAAGGAAAATCCAGTACAAAAGTCAAAAGTACAGTCAGAGAGGGAAATATTGTTATAAGAAAATTCAACCGAAAGTTTAACACAAAGGAAAAGGGGAGTATGTCCATATATTCGGGGATTCATTACTGGGACTGGGGTCGAACTAAACATGCTAGTGGGCTCAGGAAGCTAAGTGACAGCTGTATCCTAAGAATTCCTGAATAGCCTAACTAAAAGTAATGTGCACATTGTAGCAACTTTGCCAGTGTCAGATGTTACCATTTTGGGGGCTACAGAGGAAAAAAATCAAAATGTTAACAAACCGATTATTATGGAAATAAACTTAGTTCGCCAGAACATGTGAATTGCCTTGTTAGTAGTAAAAGGTCTTAGTATAAATATAGTATTGGGAGCAGACTAGTTACAAGAACATGAGGCTATTATAAATTATGCAGAGAATAGTGTAGCAATAATGGGAACCAAACTTCCTTTTGGAAAAGAGAAAATTCTGGAGAACTCTCATCAAATGTAAATTGTTTTGAAGGATGAGGACACAGTAGAAATTGACATATGTTGTAATTTTATTGAACAGGAGTATATCACAAAAGATGAGATAGAGAAATTTGCAGGGAGGAACAAGTGAAGAAAAGGATAGAATAATAGAAATTGTAGGAGATGAACATGAAGCATTTGCAAATTATCCAGAGTTAAATATAAACGCCATCTAAAAATCAGAGCACACAAACCTTTCATACAGAAACCATATCCAATTGTGTATGCTTTAAGATCGGCTGTAGAACAAGAAGTGCAGAACATGATAGAAACAAGCATTATCAAGAGGCGTAGTTCAGAGTATTTAAATCCCATAGTAGTTGTCAAAAGAACACAAGGGGGGTTAGGTTATGTTTGGATCCAAGGAAATTTAATCATCGTACCAGATAGGGAGTCACCTGAGCCAATGGACTAATTATTACAGAAATTTGAAGGGTGTAAATATTTTTCAAAAATTGATTTGGTAGCTTCATATTGGCAGATTCCTTTGGCGCAGCAGTCAAGACATTATACTGCTTTTCCTCATCAAGGAAAGACATACTGTTTCAAAACGCTACCTTTTGGTTTAAATGTTTCCGTTAGTCATTTCATTAGGGGACTCAAAGTTCTAGGGCCTGAAGATTTGGAGTTAGTTACACCATTTATGTTGACGATATTCTGATTGCTACAAGAACTTTAAGGAACTTTACCAAGTCATACAGTTAGTACTTAGAAAATTGAGACAGGGCCAAATGACTACTAACCTTAAAAAATCTGAATTCCTGAAAAAAGAGAAGTTTCCTAGGTAACTTAGTTAGTGCTCAAGGTATTCGTGTAGATCCAAATAAGGTTAAAGTTATTCAAGACTACACATATCCAATCAATCGTAAACAATTAGAGAGATTGGTAGGATTTTTTAAACTATTTCAGAAAATATATTCAAAATTTCAGTCACATTTGTACACCTCTGAGAAAATTATTATAAAAGGGACAAGCTTGGGAATGGGAGACTGAACAGAAAGAAGCTGTAGATAGACTGAAAAGAGAATTAGAGAAAGAGACGATGCTACACCATCCCAGGTTAGATACAAATTTTCTCATAGCTTGTGATGCTTCTGATGAGAGGTGCCATGTTATTTCAGGTTAATGATCAAGGCGTGCATGTCCCTATTAATTTTGCAAGTAGGGCACTGAATACTGTGGAAATAAATTACACTGTTACAGAAAAGGAATTGCTTAATATCATATTTGCATGTTCAAAGTTTTGTACAAATATCTATGGCAGGGACACAACTGTGTTGCTAGATCATAAGGCCTTGATGCCATTTGATTATTTGTTAACTGCTTCATGGTAGGATCACAAGGTGGATTTTAGCTTTACAAGAGTACAACCTGAGTATCGAACATGTCCCTGGCATGGGCAGGGCATATACACAGGCCATTCAGGCTAAAAAATTTCAAATCCTGTCTTTGAGGAAACAGATGAAACAAGTAGGCACAGGAAATTGCACTACAGTTGAAAACCGAAATATCAGGAGATTCTCTGCTCCAAAGGGTAGTACAGGAATTGGAAACAATTAACTGTAGAGAAATTATTAAGAAGAAATTTCTGATCAAGGATGGGTATTTGTTTCAAAATATAGACACCACTGGTGAAAAATGGGTTCTATGCATACCTGATCAACTCAGGAAAGAAGTTAGTGAATATATGTATAGTGAGTGTGGACATTATGGTGTTACCAAAACAGTTGTGCATACAAAATTTTAGGAACATGTATCAACAGTAGCTAAAGCAATAGGGCTGTGTTTAATATGTGCACAGACAAAGGCACCCAACAGGAAATGTAAGGGGAAGATGGGTCATGTACTGGCTACAGAACCATTGGAGATAGTATGTGTTGAATTGTTTGGCCCTCTGCCAAAAGGTAGAGGAGAAAGAAGAATACATATTTGTAATTCTTGATATGTTCACTAAATTTGTAGAACTATATCAAATCAAGAAGGCTACAGCCCAAGTAATCATTGAAAAAGTAATGGATTATTATGTACTAGAGGTTGGTCAGCCAAGAAAAATTATTTCAGACAATGGGCCACGATTCCATAGTGACAAGTGGAAAACACTCACATCCATTTTGGGGATTGAGTTAGGATATAACGCAGTACCATCCAGCCGCAAATCCAGTTGAACGGGTTATGAGAGAATTGGGGAGATTGTTTAGAAAATACTGTAATGAACACCATAGCAAATGGGCTGTGATAGTACGGGATGTGGAATAATTAAGAAATAACTGTTGGCATGAAGGTACAAGTGTTACCCCAATTGAACTTAATAATCTGGATAAACCTAACACTGTATTGCAACATTTTATACATTTTCCCATAAGTGACGCTGGAAATGTGGGGAATATGAGAACTTGGAGTTGACAGCCAAGCACAGATGGAAAAGGTGGGATCAGAATATCTAACCAATGATGTTAAAGTTGGTGATGAAGTACTTTCGGCCACACACCATTTGTCATCATTAGCAAATAAGCAAACTTGAGCTGGAAAATAGAAACTTTAAAATAATTAAAACAGTTTTGTTTAAACGTAATAAAATTTGATTAAAAAAAAAATGATTGTAAAATAAAATAAAGAAATACTGTAATATTGTAATGCCTTTGAAAGAGATATATGATGTGCACCAAATTCCTTTAAACGAAAACTGAAAGTGAATGTACTATTGTATTTAATTGCAAAGAGACATGTAATGTATATTAAATTTCTGTAACATGTTATGATTGACTTTATGGGAGAAGGTAAGGGAAAGTATTTTATTGTGACTAACTTTGTGTATGGATGTATAACCATGTAAACAGTTAAATTTTCGAGATGGAATTGCAGTTCAGACTTGTTACAGTCAACATTCAATTAGGTAACGATTTGGGACAGGTTTCTTCGAAATCTTCCCCAAACCGAGGGGGGTAATGTAGCATTGCAGCTAGATATACATATCATTATTCTGGAAGTATTTAAATTGTCTGTATTTCAGTCAAGATTAGTAATTAATTTATTATTTGATAGGTAATAGAAATGATAGCTTGTTTGTATTCTATATATTTTGGTTTTTCCCAAATTTATTATTTTTCTTCCCTCATTTCATTAGTAGAAACAGGCGTCATAGGACGATAGCACATCTTTTTCTTTTCACTGGGTTAGTAAACTAAACATGTCGCCGCCGCACTGCACGACACGGTGAAACAAGGAAAATAACACAGGTCACATTTAGCTGATCTGACCCACTGCTCGAAAACAATGTGTCGATTTTTAGAACTACGTCAGAACCCAGGAAAATAACGCACTCAGCAATGCTACTATTGGACCACTTTTCAATTAGGAAACTTTTGATCAATATATAGGGAAGCACGACCTTTCTCAGGTATCACAACAGTTCGTCACAGCACAATCGTTTGTCAGCTGTCGGTCGGACAGCCTGCAACGAGTGATCACATTACTCACACTGACCAACACCCACGACATTAACCTTCTGTTGTATTTCGGACAATTCAGTTCAAATACCTATTAAATTTATTTTCCGTCAGTGCGAGGAATCAATAGGATGCCGGGAGAGAAAAGTAATGATTATCTCTCGTCTTCGTAACTCTCGAACTGACAAGTTTTGTTTCATGAAGGTTGTCATTCTGTCTTGGTTTTTTTTTTGTTCTGTTCATCAGCTGCAAGTGTCAATTGTTTGTTTATGGCGAGATGGGACTCTCATCTTAGATGCATTGGGCCAGAAGAGTATGTAACCTTCCACGATGAATTGATAAAGTGTACAGAGTGCTTTAAGACGAACTGTGTAGAGATCGCGTCACCGGCAACATCGGAGGTTAAGCCCACGCCACCTGAAGTAGTAACGTACATGTCACAGGGACTAACGGGACCCGATAGAAATGAGCTTCTACCAACTTTTGCGGGCCTAGATGCCAAAGACCCATGTACACTCTTGGCACCGATGTACACTGCGAGGACTGGACTGAGGTCACCGCGAACAGGTTAAGGGAAACTGCCACCACGTGATGGAACCTGATGTGCCACTACCGAGTCACCTGCGAGGAGTTTTGCAAATGGACACTTGATAGGCTTGACACTGACGGAGACGCCATCCAAGCGCAAGCCAGACTAGACTGTATCATGAACAACACAAGCGTGAGAGAATGGAGGAATTTATATACAGGAAGCTAGTGTAGAACAGTTTACGAGAGAAGCGTGCCTCTACGAGCCAGATGTGCATGCGGAACAGGAGTACCAATCCCTGAGGCAGAACTATTGCATATCAACACCTGCGGTAATGGTGGACGTAAGACGACCACCATCGCCGTTCACACCAGTGCAGGCAAACCGTGGCAAGAAACAATTTCCACAACCACAGCCGTGAAAACTATTACCAAGGTAATCGGTCAGGAAACCGAGTAGGGAGGTTGGCAAAACACCACCTGCACCAATCTCACCGCCAGAGCGTATGAATCTACCTAAGGAAGGTGCAAAAGCGTTCCAAGTCAGTGACAGTATTGTATGTGTATTATGTGTTAACGTAGAACTCGAAGGTAAGAATGTAATTGCTGTAATTGTCACGGCCGCAAGTCACAACTTTGTACGCGAGGGACTGATACAGGCCATTACAACTAGAGTGCCACCACGTCACTTGCAATTCGCTATAACTAATCAACAGGGCAAGGCGAAAGTGTCATGCACGTGACTAGGAATTTGTGTGCTCCGTACAAAATGTGACGTGTACATTGTGCCAGACTTGTGTGAGGAGATGATCTTGGGGTTGCCATGGTTGATCGACCACCGGGCCGTGGTTGAACCACATTTCTACCGTCTTCACGTGGGGACACGGGATATGGATGCTGTACACTGTGGGAGCAATGCCTCCGACAACAACAGCTGCCGTGCTGCTTGCAGAGTTCTGCACTGCCAGAACAGCACCAAGAGAAGCTACAATGCTACAACAACTGCTGGACCAGTATGCCGGTGTGTTCCACACCGAGGAGAAACTACAGCGGACGAACGTCACCAAGCACGCCATCATCACGAGGACCCGGTGTACTCCAAGCCACGAGACCCAGGTATTATCTTCCGGCGCATGATCAATGAACAGGTATGTGAAATGTTGAGTGATAATGTAATAGAACCCACGCAAAGTCTCTACAATTCAGGCATTACACTAGCCCCTAAAAAGGAGTGTGAATGGAGGTTTTGTGTGGACTTCGTCCATTAAATAAAGTAACAGTAAACATGCCACCTCCTGTAATCAACATAAAAGACACTTTGTCCACACTAGGGCCCGCTACTGTGTTCACGTCACTTGATCCCAAATCCGAATATTGGCAGGTGATTATCCACCCCCAGAACAGAAAAAAACTGCTTTCACAACACCTGATAGACATAGATTCCAATTTGTTGCAATGCCCTTCAGCTTAAATGTGCCCCTGCTACTTTTCACAGCTTAATGGTAAATCTGTTGGATCGTTACATAGGAGACTTTGAGATGTCGTACTTAGATGATGTACTTGTGTGGTCAAACAGCTGGGAAGAACATCTTCACCACCTGAGTCTTGTGTTCCAAAGGCTCAAACGCAACAAGCCGACATGTAAAATCGACAAGTGTAAGTTGGGAATGATTAGGATGGAATTTCTAGGGAAACACAACATGTATTATTCCCAATTCCTCTGTAATCACAGCCCTGTTAACCGCACTTCTGTCGGACAAGCGTAAATTTGTATGGACACCTCAAGTGGAGAAATCTTTCCAAGAGATAAAAAATGCTTTTCTTAACTGTCAGCCAGTAGCTCGGTTTAACCCGGAAATGCCTGTAGTAGTGCAGACACGAGCCAGGAAGGCATTGGAGTGGTATTGTATAAAGTGGGCGAACAAGGGGAAAAACACAACTATCACAGTGAAATTTTGGTAATGCTGAGAGGAAATACCACATTAATGAACAGAAATATTTGGTGATTGTACACGCACTGAGGAGGTACAGGCCGTATCTGTTAGGCAGGAAGTTCACCGTAAGGACAGACAACAGATGTTTAGTTTGGTTGGAAGGGATGCATAATGGGAAGAGCAAACTTGCCCGCTGGGCATTGCTATTGCAATAATTTGACTTCCAGGTAGAGCACATGGTGGGGCAAACCAACGAACTCGCAGATGCACTGTCTAGGAATCCACGTCCAAACATAACGGTGACTGACGATGCCGAGTGGGAAGAGGCGTTACCCACTTGCCGTGCCACCCCGGTAACGGGCAACATACCTTTGTGTTACAAAGCATTGCTGCCAACCCACCCGGAGAACTTATTTCCTTGAATGTCCGTGAGGTTTTGAGGAAAGTGCACATGGCACAAGAAAATTCCCCGGATGCTGCGCAACGCCGGCAACACTATGCTGATAGGTATTCTGAGCAATGGAAGGTAGTCGACCGGGAAATACAGATGAAACCACCCGGAAACTGTGCAAAATGGCAGACCTATATGTCCAAAGAAACACGGGAACTTGCGCACGTGTACGAACATGACATGGTCACTCGGGTACGGAACAGACACGTCTGAATATCCAAAAATTCTTTAATTGGCCAGGAGTACAGGGAGACGTACGTAAACATGTCCAGAGCTGTGTTACGTGCAACACCAGAAAGCCACGGGGAAGACAGCGATTCACCGCAGCAACCCCGCCTATCCACAGAACCATTTAAGACTGTCGCACTTGACATCATGGGCCCGTACCCATGTACTTAAAGCGGCAAGCGCTTCCTTGTTGTGGCTACAGATTTGTTCAACAGATGGACAGCGGCATTTACTCTAAGTAATGTCCATGCACACACTGTAGCTCACATCATGCAGAGTGAATTCTTTTCCCAGTGGGGTTACCCAGAATTTTTGCTAACAGGACAACTGGACCCAATTGGTAGGGAGAAAATGGTGAGAGTACTGTACTGCATGGAGAACTGTACACTAAACTACCCCAGCCTACCATTCCAGGGCAAACCCAACTGAGCACAGAAACCAGGACATTAAGATAGAGCTGCGAGTCCGGTTAGGAGCAGACCATACCCGGTGGGTGGAATTGATGTTTTGTGTAAGAAATACAGTAAATGCGGCGAAAGGTAAAACACCCGCCGAGATGGTACAATGCCGCGGATTGCGTGCGCCCAGAGCACCCCGGTACCGCCCGAGGAGATAAACGAGCACCAATTACAAATACATGAACAGGCAAGTGAACACCAAGAAAAATACTGTAACACATGGGTACCAGAGTGTAGAAAGCAACTGCCAGAATTAAAACCCAGGATATATGTGTATATCAGGGAGAATCCGCTATCCGCCGGGACGAAAAAGTATTGCGCAAGGCTGGTACCCAGATGGACTGGGCCAGTGAAGGTAGTGGAAAAGATGGGAAATTCCACGTTCTTAGTGAAGTTGGGACAGAGGCGTATGACGAAGCGGCACCAAAACAACCTGCGTATAGCCCGCACACCTGTAGGGAAGAGAGACAAGGAGACAATGATACGCCCAGTACCTCGGTGATCGCAGTGTAGCATACCAAGAAGTACACACAGTAACATTAACCACATGGGCACAAATGTCAACAACACTAGCCCTGGAAACACATGCACGGAAAACAAACACCAGCCTGGTAAACACTACATCATTCCGGGGCTTCGCACCATTAACACATTCCACACCAAATAGGGAAGAAGACGGGAGTGTAAACAAAAGTGCAAACATCAGATCAGTGGGTGATAGCAATTTGCCATTTCGGGGTTTTCATGTAGTCCTAGAAAAAAGCTTAGTAAAGAAAAGTGATTTTGAGGGTTTTCAAAACAGCAGTAGGGAAGACGGGTGCAACCAAAGTCTGAACGTAAACAATGGCATAGCAAGTGTAAGCGGTACACCATTCAGGTGTTGTTCAGCACTCGTAGCGGCGAGTATAGCAAATCATAGTAGTTTCAAAGGGTTTGGGGAAAGCAGTAGGAAGGCGTGTGTAAGTGAAAGTGTCGAGAGCAACGTAAACAAGCCACAGCACAGCATCTGCAAGAGGAGCAGTAAGTCACCCCCCAACCCCAAACACATAGTTCCTGAAAACACCCACCCCCCTACAAACGCCGCAGAATACAACAACCTCCGAGATCATGCTTCATCTGCCCTCGACCAGTGGACCCAGTTCACACCCAGGCAGAGTAGAGTTCAGCTGCTCGCACCGCCTTGGCCTTCGAGGGAGGGGTCATTTGACGCCGGCTAAGAGCCAGCAACAGATAGACCATGGCGGCACTCGCTGACCTCACTGACATGTGGGTAGCACGTGTGCTCAGCCCGCCATAACGGACTTTCCTAAGGGTTTATTCTCTTATTCGCAGGGTTAAATTTGTGCCAGTGTAACACGTCTTTCTTTCAAGGTAAAATGTGTGTAAAAATATTCCTTTCATAATATTGCGCCATGTTAGCTTTTGAAATTCCAAGTGCACACTGCGCAGAAGAGCCGGACACTGATACTCAGGCATGAACGCTTTCGAAAGATAATTTCTTGATAATGCTATTTCTGATTTAAAATTGCTTTAATAATTTTGTATTAAAAAGAATTTAAGTGCCACTTCTTTTTAAGTAATAACATTTTCACTCGGAGTACATAGCACTTCTGCTTGTGCGAACCCAGTAGGCAGCCATGGTAGGTCCATGCGACCCCTGCCTCTGGGCAGTTGTCCTAGGAGAGCTGGCGAGGTACGACACTGTCACGTACGCACTTCATATTTTTGCACTGAGTTAGATTTCCATAGTTCACTTTAGTCTACCGGTTAACCTTTGCTTTGCATACGTTTTGCCAGACATCCCAAGAATAATACTTCCACATAAATAAATATTTTGTGCTCTTGCGGCTTTTTGTAACTTAAATCGAGGGAAGGAGGAAAGATGTCGGAGAGGTCATGCTGCCTGCGCAACTTTGAATCAGGTGTCTTCCGCCCACGTTAAAGGCTTTTGCACTGTAATTTCTGCTTCATTGCCACGAGCAATATTAAGGGTAAATTTGTATGTATGTATTTTAGGGTTATTGTCATGTTAAATTGTTTTACAGCCACCTCATTTGCGAACACGTGGTTAACAGCAGTCAAGTCAGTGTTTGCTCCATCCTTGCACTTAGTAATTCCATGTGCGCCAAAATTTTCTCAGGGTAATATGTGTTGTTTATTTAAGGGTTCTTGAATTTAGTCATGATTGATGCTTTTGTATATGACCACAGGGTCTTTTCCCATGATTGATTTTCCGCCATCAGGCACCTCAGACACATTTGTACACTTGAAATGCAATTAGTATAATTTTCTTAAGGCCACTGTAATTTTGACTGACAGGATTTCAATGAATTTTACTGAAAATATTGCAATTTCACCTTCATCCAGCGGCATCTGCATCCTGTAAGAATGCTGTCACACACCTGCGTGTTTATTGTGCCTATTCATGTCGTCCCCCATGCTTTGTAATTCCTATTTTTGCGTAATTTGTACGGTGACATTATTTTCATCCTAGCAGTCTAAGTGTATATACCGTCGTCACACAGTTAGGGGATATGTCCCAACAAGTATGCGTTAGTGACGTAGGTAATCACACATGTTTAATGTTCATGTTCATACTTTGTGTCCCATCTCCGGGTGAAATCTGCAGTCCATCAGAGTGGCTGTAGACCCCTTACCCCATGGAGATTGTGCTCTCACGCACCACGGGGGAATCATCCATCACGGAATTAGCTAGTCACGCCCGGAATTAAGCATAACTCATTATTGGCACAATGTGTATAAGTGAAACAATAAAAGTAATTATCAGTGCATAAAATATGTTTTCCTGTAGTGTCAGAGCCCAGCAAACTCCTACTTTTTGCAGTGTTTTTTTATAAAATGTTTAGTAATGCAAAGTGCTTTGTAAAGACGCTCAGGTGAGACGAACACACAGAATCCACAGCATCTCTGAGAACCCTGAGTCTCGAAGTGCGGTGTCTGGGAAAAACAGCTGGCGCCCACCAACCAGTAAGTAAATAGTGTCTTAGTTTGTCTCGTGTCTCACCCAACGGCGTCAGTATCAATTAAGTTGGCAATTGAGTAAAAATCTGAGATTGCGCTTATATTTAAGAATATCGACGGACAAAATGTATACTGCCGCATTGAAATTCAGGAAAATATTGGGGCTAATAAAATAATCACTGTAACCTTTTTTGGCCCTTAGCTGGTGAGAGCCAAGGAGAGGTTGTATATTCTCGTGTACTGTAAAGTGAGAGCTCTTAGAGTAACATTTATTATTGAGAAAATGAGTTCCCTTATAGGCAAAATATCCAGTGTTGAATGATCGTAAGCAGTATTACTTTTTTAATACTTGTTGTAAAACGGTTCTATGTGATATCTTATTTTGACTGGAAATATTTATGAGACAGGTTTTGAAACAATTTGTGATACGCTGTCGAATTTTGCACAAACATGTGTTTTAGTGTCAATTTGCCATTTAAGTGTTTATTTAATATCACATTATTTAACATGATCAGTATTGCTAGATATAGCTAATGAGAATTATTTTATGGCTCGTCTGTTCTATACTCAAAGTGTAACTTGTGCATTTTATTATGAGCCTTTTTAATATATATTTGGTATATTTCTCTAAGGAGCAAATCCAGGGTTGCTTTCGCTTGTATCTTGCAAGAATGTTTTATGGCAAAAAGTGTGAGTACAGTCACTAAACGAGTATTCATATTGGCTCTTCTTGTTAAATTTGTAAAAGTGTATTGTGTCATTTGATAAATAAAAGGGGTTGTCTTTCCTCATTGAAATTGCTTGGTATAATTTATTATGCCTTGTGTAATGTGTGTACGGCACAAAACCACAAAAGCAATAGCGGGGAGGGTTATGAAGATCAGGGAAAATGTGGGGTAAAACAAGTGAAAAATACATACACAATCATAAAATTTAATCAGGAAAATATGTTCAATTGCAAAAAGATCTAACTGAACAACCTCTAAAGTGACATTACCAATACAAGTTACAAACATGATAGTGGGGAAGGCTATTAACTGGAAGACAATTACGGGGTAAAATTTTACTGCCAAAACATACATATTTTTCACTAGTTTAAAAGCACAATTTTCCTTAACTTCATAGCTCTCTACACTATTACGAAGTTAGATTTAATTTGGTTATGTACTCAATTAATACATAACCATTCACACAACGTTAATTACATTTGACGATACTACATACCTACACTCAAATCACCGCACAAATATTACAATATCAAGTTTCCCATGCATATATTAACACAGAAACATTTTCGTTTTCACAAAATATTTTGATTTAACACATCTAACTGAATTAATTGCAATAAAACATACTTCTAAGCATTCTTCCGCAAACCTCAGATGGGAATAACAGCACACGACATTCAAAAACACTTCCCACAATCTAACTGTGAACACAAACGTTTGATAAATTGCCGGTGCTCTGTCATACTACGGGGTAGGCTATTCAAAATAATGGAACACTGGTACAACAGCATGGTACATTTCCGAAAAAACCATTACTAACTCACAATGCCAGATTATGATACAAGTACCATGAGAAAATTATGTCTATGCTTCATGGGGATACACATCAACTCTTTATAAACCCCATTGTTTTGTATGATCTACCATATGTATATTTATTCTACTAGCAATACATTACATAGTACTGTCCTCTCGTGAATATAGACAAGGTAAGCCTTGTGTAATTCACCAGAATTACGCAATGTTCCGAAACTGTTTGATACCTGTGTTGTATACCTGTACAACCTCAGTGTCAGGGTATAAATATACCCTGTGAATGATGTTTCATACACTATAGATTTGTTTCAAAAGATATTTCCACCTTTAATACAATTTAGCGACCCGATACAAATATATTGCACGTACATGTTACGTGTTTTACTGCAAAATCACCTTAATCTTGATAGCCCTCTACACTATCACGTTTCATTTTTTTTCTGTAAACTATGCGAGGCCCTGCTAAAATCCCTATTAAGTGTGATTACTAATGATTATAAAACATTTCCATTAAATATTTTCCCCATTTTCGGAAAAGCCCCTATTCTGAACAATTACCAAAATTTCCAGCACAAAGAGTGCTCATACGACCACATGCAAAATCTAAGCTTTTTTTCTTCAAAAAGCATTTTCATTTGCGAATGTTTTAAATAACTCTTTAATGAATTTAAATAACTCTCTAATGAGTCTACTTCCTGGCGATCCCAAGGGTTTATAAATTCCAATTAACTTCTTTGTTGTCGCTACTTCTGCATTCCACGCTGCACCGTTTAACCTTGAATTCCAGACATGAAATGATTATATTCTACATACCTTTAAAAAAAACATATACGACCAATAAATTAATATTACTTTACATTTTCCTTGCACTTAAAATGTTAAACCTATATTAAATATCCACGCCGGTCTCTCGAAATATTAACAAAGTATTCTCAACTAAGTTTAAACAACTGGATTACTATGAAAACTTACTAGAATCACCAACTGAAAGCCTATATAAATACATACAACTATAGGCTAATGCTACTTTACGACAAATAACACAAACACATATACATATACACTGCGCTAAATCAGAAATAAACACGGTAACTGACCAGAACATTGTTCAAAATTACTGTCAAGGTCGAAGTTAAGTTTGGTTTTACTATCACTTATGAAAAGAACTTCAGAAATTTACCTCAGTTGGCAGGTTCTCCGCAATTCTATCTCTTGGTACGTACCATTCCTGTGCTTTTGCCATTGTTTTCACTCAAGCACTTTGATTAAACATCACAAATTGAAAAGCACGTCTCTTCTAAGATTTCGAACTTGCAACTGAGTGCCGTGTACTGCACTTCCGCAACCGCAAATACAGCTGATCAGGTGATACCGGCCACTTTCCGATACTATTGACAAAAAATGAAACCATGATTCGAAAAGTACTGGTTCAGAAGTAAGTTAACTGTTTTGGAAAATTCTACAGTCGTATTACTTAAAATTAAAGAAAAGGAATTAAATCATTCATTTAAGTATAAAACATTAGTTCTCTCTTGATTTAAATGCCAATCATTAATAATTGTTTGACTGACATATTTAATCTAGCCTCGTGAAGTATACAACCAAGTTGTTAAAATTGCCTTTTTGTAAGATGTTAGCTAAATACATGTATTATTTTTAATTAGCCCCAAAAGGAGTAAAGATACAAGCAGTAATTGATTTTATGGATTAGTAGGCAAAGGATATCCACCTCATATTTTTTTTTTTACAGTGAAGAAACACAAGGTGGCGTTATTAGAAGTTTTGGTAGGTTAGCTTAAGCGGTCATCTCCTTCCTAGTCGATTTTCTGTTTTCTGTATTCCTTTTCACCCTGCCAGAGTAACTGGAGTTCAAGAGCAGAATATACAGGGCAGGACCTGGCCACTCCTTCGTCATCGACCGTTTTCTACTGTGGGCCTCATCCATCAACTTCTCCGGGTTTGGAGAAGAGACCCCTTCAGCTCTCTTCCAGTGTGTGGGACGATTGAAGCCCTGCTTCAAATCTAACATGCATGTCAATTAGCAAACTCACGGAATTTTATGTGAGTTGTTCTGTTCTGCCAAAACTGTCCTGCCTGGACGATTTATTTTTCGTCCCGTCAGTTGGTGAAATGTGTGAACCTTACAACAATTTCCTGGAGTACAATTCAATGCTGCCATTATGTGGTTGGTGTATTTACAGAACTACATGATGTTAATGAACTTGGTGAGTAAGTCTGCTTGGTTATTAGCCACATCTGTATTTGGTAGCCCAGCTTAATAAACTGTTCTTGTTTGAAGATAGGTTATGATTTGAAGAGGCAATATTTTGAGCAAGAAAAATGTATCATGTTTATCATCTCCCCCCATCGCCAAGGTGGCGCCGTCTGGAGGCCATTACTGGCAATGAGTTCAGTCTCGCACATTTTGGCACCTTCCATACGCCTCTTCGTTATTCCCGCTGCCTCCTTAACCTTCCCGAGCTGTGTTTTCGCATATAAATGTTCGTCCCCAGCCCGAGCAAGTGTGCAGTGTTCCTCTTCGAGTTACACAGCCTGGCCAACGATAGATCATGTTTAAACCACCTCGTATTTGGGGGCTTCAGCATGCTAGACACATTTCTGCATAATATGAGTACTACACACATTAAGTATTGCAATGAAAGATGTTGTTGTAAATGCCGGGGGTAGAGTACCCTTTTTGGTAGTGTTTTGTAGTGATTTTTGGTGTATATGGATTTTTGTAGGGAAGAGTTTCTTCCCTGTTTTGACTGTGTGAATTTTCAATATGGTATTTTATGGAAATGTTTGTAAGAGGTGGATTCTTCCTTTTTTTGGTATGCTTTAGGAATGGTTTCCTTGATTACGATTTGCCGAAAGGATTTTAATGTCAAGAAGTTTAGTGGATATTTTATGGCATGCCTTCATGCTCAGGGTTAAGGGTAATGAGGGTTTGTGCTCCTTGCCAATGGTATTAATCCATGAAATGAGTATTCCATGTTGTACCTACTTTTTAGTGAATCATCAGGCATACTTTACTTTTAAAGTTGTAATGGTGCTTGCTTTACCCAGGAAGTCATTTTACTTTTTTTAATGGGATTTCACCAGTATTTATTCTGATTGGGTGATTTCTCAGGATATATTAACATTGTTGTTTTTATGTTTGTTCCACTGCATGTGTGTTCTTTCCTTCCCCTAATTCACCGATTGGTAGCAAGCAACAGGATTTATAGATGCAATTTTTATTTTTCAAATCACGTTGCAAATTTGTTGTTCTTGGTGATAATGCATACATGGATTTAAATATACTTTGTATTTGAATTTTCGTATCCACGCTTTTTTTTTTTTTTTTTTTTTTTTTTTTTTTTTTTTTTTTTTTTTTTTTTTTTTTAAAGGTATGCGTCCTTCTCCTTACCATCCTTTTGACCTGCTATGCCCTAAAGGAGCGTGGCAGGTTGAAGTGTGCACGTCCCTGGCCCTAGACCGTTCCTCACATCGTCCAAGAACCCGCCAAAGTTCAACTCAGTGCCACACAAGTGCAGTAGTGCTAAGCCAGTGCTCTGTGTGCATGCCTAAGAGTACATTAATGTATGAGTGCTGTATATGTGTATTTATTTCTGTTTATATTTTTCTGTGGCCTTATTTTATTATTATTTTTATTATTATTGTTATCATGAAAAATGGTTATTAAGAACTTCATACTTTACCTGTTGATAGCATTATGTCCCAAGATCCTTAATTACTTGTAAATATTTTTGCTAACCATTTTGCCAAAGGATATGTACTTTCTAATCACAATGTTCAACCTGTTATGTATTCAAATAATCTGGACATTAATATCCCTAATATTACACAAGGCTCCATTTTTGGTACTATCAGAAAGCTTAAAAGTAGTTACGCTGCAGAATTTGACGAAATTACCAGCTTTATCATTGAAGGCTGTGCCGATATTCTTACCCGAATATTAAGTCACATTTTCAACCTCAGTTTAACAAGTGGTATATACCCAAACCTCTGGAAACAAGCAGTTGTAATTCCCATATTTAAAAACGGCGATAAATATGATTAAAACAATCAATATTGTTAGACATTTATATTTATTTTAAAAAATTATTTCTGACTCTCAAACGGATTTCAACTAGGGAAAACTACTTCTTCCTATTTATTTACCTTTCTTAATTACCTTTATTCTGAAGTTACTTCTCGTAATCAAGTTGACATTTTTTTCGACCTTCAAAAAGCATTTGACACCTGTCAGCATGAAATTATTTTGCCAAAATTACTAGGATTTTTCTTAACCTTGCTTACATCAAATGGTTTTCTAAGTATTTTTCTGGTCTGACTTTTAAAGTCAAAAGTGAAAATTCATTATCGTCGTAACATCTCGTATAGTCGGGTGTTCCACAAGGAAGCACCTTAGCACCATTACTCTTTAAGGTTTTTATGGAGGATATCTTTGGGGTGATAAATCACTCTAGTCTTCTTCTCTATACCGAAGATCTCAAGATTTGTAGAAACATTAACGACAATGGCGATTGTGTAATGTTGGAACACGATATAATAAAAATATAAATAATAATGATATAAACATCAATAATTGGTGTATGGCTAATGCAATGCAACTTAACACAAATAAGACCCTAACGTGTGTCGCTCCTCACCCTAGGCCATTTGACATGCCGGCCGCTCCCAAGTGCAACACACTCGCACTCTCGACGATTAATCACTGGCGAGCAATGTAGTGTAGTGTGAGTGCAGGAGTGGGCAAGATCGGGCAAGTCCAGTGCAGTGCAGGGAGTGTAGCGCTGTGTGCGCCTCCCAGCCAGGGAGAGCGGACAAAGTAATACAGGAACACGTGTATTATGTTAAAAAATGGTTGTAACATTTTCACAATGACATTTCTCGCCACGTGAAAAGGACACGTGACCCGCAAATAAAGTGTAACGTGTCTGGAAACCCTTATGCCCCAATGTTGTTGTTTCAAAGTGTTATTGTTTTCTTTCACAAATAATTATTTTCACCACCACCAGTGTTATGTCCACCCCATTTCGTGGCAGTCGCAAGGTAAGTTTCAGAATTAATTATTGATTTGTGTTTTTTCAGAGTTTGAAAGTATTATAGCATGTAACAGCCACCGCCAGCCCTCGTGCCACGGCGGGAAGTCAGTCAGCAAGATGCACCCAGAAGGGGAGGCACGTTTGAAAAGCCGTGCTCGCACTTTTCCCACCCAGACTGTATCAATCTTCATCACTGGTCATTTTTCAGCAATAGTTAAGTATATTAGGGACTTTTTATCGTTTTTGCAGTCTGGGATACTCTCCCTTGTCTCCCCAGGAATTGCATCACCTGGGGAGTTTATAATTTTATCAGCACACCTAACACTAATGCAAACCTAGGACTTTATTTGCCACATCGCTTTCGCCGCAGGCTTAAAGCGAGCAATTGTAGAAGTTATTCTCCTGGAGGGAATTTTCGATTCTGCAATAAACAGCATGAACTGGTAAGTGCTTTTATTCGATTGCCAGAAGGTGTTTCAGGGCACGGCCTCATAAAGCCCGCCATTTCCTGATGCAAGTGTTATGTGAATTTAAGGGTAAATATTAAATTGTAAGTGTGCTGCAACCTACTCAAAGTAACACAAGCAGCATTTATAGGTGTGTGGTTTGGCCCTTACAATCCACGTATAGGGATATTTGTTTGATTACGTCGACATCATATTTAATTTGAAATACTAAGTGGTGATTGGGCCACATGAAGAGCCCATCATTTAGAGAACAGCAAGGTCTCCATATCAGGTGAACTTCTGCAAGATCTATGCGGGAATGTGGTCCGGGTGATCGGCCTGCAGCACCCCGAGGTTACGAGGACTCAGCTCTACCACAACAATATCAGTGATGTTACCACAGCGATGTCTGGTGCCTACCGGGTATACATTCCTAACATCTTTTTTCCAAATTCTGTTCACAGTCTTTGTAAATCTCAACCAACACATTTTGTGTAGGGCATACAAAAACATGGAGAACAAAAATCAACTGCCGCAGCCAGTCACATGTGTGGATATGGAATCACAACACACTCTTAGTATTCATCCTGCTTACAGACCAGACCAATTCACTCTATCCACACTACAATGAGCGAAATTGTCTGAGCCTCAACCACTGCTATCGACAGATCAAGATACGCCAACAACTGCAACGCTGCTCTCCGATATTGAGAACAAGCTTTAAGGGGAACATGTTCCATAACATGCTGCCACGCTCACCTCAGCACTTGACAACCACTCGCCACGTGGCCAGCCAGCCCGATCGAAATCGGCCACAGCTGGTGCGCAGGCGCAGCTGGCACTGCCGAGCGAGAGGGACGCAATTCTAGCAGCACTAAGACATAATGTCCACCACATCCCTGCATATATTGCCAATTAACGTGGTACCACTGGTGCAGTGGGTGCTGTAACTGGCCAAGGAAGATTCACAATGGTACCAATACCATAAAAACACAGTTTCCGCAGGTCAGTAACTGCGAAATAAGTGAACATGTTAACATTCATCGTGTCACCGCTGAGAAAGTGTCCACGTGAGAAGAAATAACATTCACCCCACCACCTACCACATGTGTAACAACAACAGCCACCTTATCTGTACTGTGTGTTCACGCTAGTAGCATGATAAGGCAGATATGCCGTGTTGGTGCCCAGGCGCAATGGGGAAAATCACCGCCACCTAATTGTAAACATGAACATTCATCACCAAACAGCAGGCAGTGGATGCGGAGACAATTTTGTGTGATAGTTCACGATTCTGCTACCACGAATTTTCCACTACGTAATCTGCTCCACCAATGTAAACATTGCTCATGCCATCACAAACGATCATGATGCACGTGTTCGCATGTTAAAATCAAACATGTGTGCAGTCCATTGGGGCAAAACAAAAGTATTTAAACATTGTAACATTCTCGCCCTACAGTGACATTTTCAAGTGCTCGGATATTCAACATAATTTCTATCTCATTCACACCTGCCATTTTGGAGTGACAGCGTGTGCATTATTTGCCACGTTGTTTGTTTACATTCGGCCCAGCTGTAAACAACATACTTCATTATGGTGCGATGGGCCGGGAAACTTTCTAACCCATATCCCCATTATCATTCATCATGCCAGATGTAACAGCACCGTATATGGGGTTCGCCGCTCTACCCAAGCAACAGCACATCCATTGTCACCATATAGTCACAATGTTCAGCACGTCATGAACATAGGTCATAAGATTCCACATCACAACACAGCAAACAGAATGCAATCCACTACACTTGATGTGGCAACACCCGACGTAACCAAGTATGCAAAGGATTCTGCAAGAGAAGAAGTTTCGGCTGCTTCAGACATTGTGCACCGCTTGTGACCATGCATCCGCAGATCAGCAGCTGGTGCCACCTGCACGACAGCCATGCCCACTTCAGCTGCAACAGTGCAGCAGATACAACCTTCGACCACGGTAGAAGATTCATTCGCCGGCATGCATGCTGTGGCGACTAAGGGGAATTCTCAAAATGTGCGAACGACATCAGAATGAGGAGGGCAATTGACGTATTCCACGTGTTATCACACCTAGGTCGTTGCACAATTTTTCTTCGCATCAGCTTCTACAACCCTGCACCACCATGTGAGCAATGCAAGTGCCCAAACCAGCATTCTGCATGTGTACATGTAGTGTGTTTGTGCGTCGCACCAGTGCATGTGTTCTATGTTAGCTTAATATTTTTTACTTCACCAGGGTTTGTTATGTTGTTATACATCAGGAAGTGCAGAGAACATTATTGTTTTGAAAGTATTGTAACCTAGAGCATAGCCAGCAGAGCCAAGTGGCAGAGGCCACATATTAACTGCACATCTAAGGACAGTGTCCGCAGACAACACCCAGTCGTGTCCGAATAGCTTTTATTTGTTTTACAATATTTTAGTAATTTTTCACACTGTTCGTCATAAGGCCCAATGTTATAAATGAACATACAAATAAAAGTAGCCTGAGGGATAATGCATGAGAGACACAGACACAGTGTGCAAAACATATACTTTAGGTTAGGACATAGACAGTTGGACAGAACATTGTAAAAAAACGAATGCCGTTCACAATTAGTTTTTATTTTGTAGTGAACATTTATATAGTATGTTTGTAAGTGTTTAAAGAATAATTTTGTCAATGCTGTATCATCTCCATGCCCATCCTTATCTCACAAAATATAATATATTTAAATAACTGGACTTTAGTGACACGCACGAAGTGGGTGTCCAGGCGCCGGTTCCCGCACTACCATTTTCCCAGTAGCGTTTTCAACACTCAGCAGGGTGGTTGATGTACAGGCTTTTCCGAGCCTGCATTATCTTTCACCAGTCATGTAGCATGCAATAGTTAAATTTAATCACCAGAACATTTTATTATATTTTTTTCGCCCGGAGAGTGTACCGTCACGCAACCTCAGTGTTTTGAATATGCCGAGGACTTAACACACCGTAATTATTTTGTAGCTATGTTCTAGTTTTCACCGTTTAGCAGCATGCCAAGCATAACAAAATATCGACTTAAACATTGAAAAAATTGATCAAAATCCAGGGAAACATGCTGTTGCCAAAATTTGTTTAAATTCATTTTGGGGTAAATTTGGACAAAGACAAAATTTGACACAAACAGAATATATTACTGATCCAGTTCATTGGTACTAATTGTTATTAGATGATAGAATAGAAGTAAATAATATTGTTTATATCAAAGAAAAAATAATTGAAGTATCATATAAATACAACGATAATTATGTAGAAGATAGCACAGCAACAAATATATTTATAGCAACTTTTACCAAATCAAATGCATGATTACGTTTATATGAAAAGTTGTATATATTAGGTGACAAAGTAGTATATTATGACACAGATAGCATGGTTTACATTGATGATGACAAAAATACTGTTATAAGAGGCTGCATGCTTGGTGAAGGGACAGATGAGTTTGGCAAAACTGATTATGTTATAAATTGGATATGTACAGAGTCTAAAAGCTATGGTTATAAATTTTTTTGTGAAAACACGTTACAAAAATTAATGGATTCACTCTAAATCACGAAAATGCTTTAGAATTAAACATGAGATCAATGGATGAATTAGTACAAAAAACTAAGATAAACGTGATTAAAAAAAAAAAAAATGATTACAAGAGATTAAAAAATTGGTGAATAAGTTTGTGGCAAAAGAATTTAATTTTAACTATGACAAATGCAGGATTTTGAATGAAAAAACGATATTATTGATACATTACCGTGAGGCTATTAAACAAATTATTTTATATTTCTATGTTATATTTAAAAAGTCTTTAATTTGTAAAACAATATCAATATCAACACCATCAAAATCGATCAGTTTATCATTTTAATCCCTAATTTATAGAATAATGGGATTAAACCATTCAGTATTGATTCTATAAAAAATTGGATATGTGGACTCGTAATCAACATAATCTCTAAAATCAAACATACTTTTTGGTGGAAAATTAGCAACTATATCTGTTTCTAAATGATTAGATATGTCATACTTGATGAACATTCCATATGCGAAATTACAATGAATATTTATTGTTTTAATTTGATTAAAATTAGGTAACTTAGTATCTACAACAAGTTTGTCTTATTCAATAGTCATATATCTCTCTTAGCCAAGAATATCAGATAGTCGATTATCAAGTTTGATATCAAACTTAGATTTGATCATTATTCTGTTTTTCCCATTACCTGCTGACAATTCAATGTTATATGTTGAAAACGGATTGATTTAATTTATAGCTTCTTTTAAAATTCAACATCATATTGGTTCCTAGGAATAGTGATAACTTCTTTTTTACCAACCACTGCACTCAATTTTTCAATTGTTTTAATAGTATTATTGTCTGTATTTGGTGCTAACAATTTCACATGAAAACTAACTAATGCTATCGATTTATCTTTATGAAATATATCATAGTGAAGTTTCTTCTTTAGTTTAGAACTGTTGTTTGTTAACTTGAATACTTTATTATCCATTTAATACAAAAAATGATTTTTATTAAATGAAATAGAGGCAGCCAAAGCAGCCTATGCTGTGCAAAGTCGATTGATATGTCTGTGTTTTAATTTCCGAAGGAGATGCTAATAAAAAAAGAATGGCAAACCATTACCTGATGAGATAAGAGGTTTATTTGTTGGGTCCAGCAAGTGTGAGCAAACCAACCTGATGATTAATTTTATTTATAAACCAGGATGGCTAAATTCTAATGAATTGTATGTTTGCTCAAAAAGGTTTAAATCAACCAAATTATATTCAGTTACTAAATGATTTTGATATCATATAGAGCAAGTTTAACAAAAAGATGGCTTATTTTTTAAATAACAATGATGAAATAATTCCCTCAGAACAATGTGAGAACGAGTCTCTAGTTATAATTGATGATGCCATCTTAGGAAATCAAAATTTTATCCGCGAATATTTTACTATGAAAAGACGTAAAAATATTGATGTATTTTATTTGGCACAAACTTATTTGAGAGTGCCCAAACAACTTGTCAGAGACAGCACGAACTTTCTATGTATATTTAGACAAGATGACACAAACCTGAGACATAGTTATAATGATTTTGTTGGTGGCAATATGCCTTATGAAAAATTTAAAGAAATTTTTGCAAAATGTTGCAACAAAGATTATGATTTTATCACAATAGATTTGAGCAGATAAATGAACAGTGGTAAGTATAGAGACCAAATCCAAAATTTTATAACATAACAGTTTGCCTAGTGTATGTGTTTTACATAAACTTAAAACTTTTTTTTTTTTTTTTAAAGAGAGTTTCTCCGAAATATAGGAAAACTTTACAAATATAGTTGGTATGCAAAATGCATACCAACTTGGCTGCCATAGTGGTAAAACAACTTTTATATCTGAACCTGGTTTATATGAACTTATTGTAATGAATCTGGTCTATATTCTTTAATTTTTTTCTTTAATTTTTCATTTGCTTATTAAAAAAGAATACTAGTAAAAAGGCTTATAACAACTTACTAATTTCAATTGCACATAGTTTTGCATATACAAATGGACTCTATTCTAGACATAACAACAAGCTTACTTATAATGATATATGAGATTTATGATTACTGATGAAAATAATAATCCTTGGTTTAAAGCCAAAGATGTCGCTGAAATTTTAGATTACAAAGATACAAAACAAGCTATAAGAAAAATATATTGATGAAGGTGATACTATTTTATTAGGAAACTTAAAGGGTGTCTGCCAGACACCCTTAAAAGGCAATGAAAAATCTGTTTATTTATCAACGAACCTAGCTGTTATTCTTTAATTCTGTCTTCTAAAAATGAAGAAGCTAAACAAATAAAAAGATGTGTAACTAAAGATATTTTACTGTAAATTCGTAAATATGGTTAATATAAATTACATAAATTAATTTAATTAAAATATATAACATTAAATTAATTAGAGTATACAAATAAAATGAACAAAATTAAAATGAATCATTAGAAAATATAAATAAAAGTAAAGATGATGATATTAAACATTTAAGAGTGTCAGTTGATCTGGTGTTAAATGGAATAGTTCGCAGAAATGAGGTACCACAAACACAAAATCAACATTTAAATCCCACCTCCATTCTTTTAAGATTATTGGGTGATGATTTTCAATATGATTACTATGTCATAAGAAATCAAGGGAAATATGTTTAAAGACAATTGTTTATAATAGAAGATAGATATCCAAATTGCGAAGAATTGTTGAGATTTGATTGTATTCCAAATTCTATCAATTTATATCAAAGAATGAATGAAACATTGAATGACCACATTGGGTGTTTTTGTAACAGTTTTAATATTGCCATAAAAAATTATTCTCAACAACAATTTATTAATGATATTAATCATCTTTATCGAATCACATAAGAAGCTAATTTTTATTTTTAAATTTACAAAGCATCTGTTTTATTAATCCCAGAGTTATGAGAATTATCAAAATCCGACCATTTTACATTAATTTTATGATTTTCATAATTTAGAATTCATAAAAACTGCCTTTTATTTCTTCACCATTGGCATCTTCGAGTTTGTAAGTGGGTACATTATAATTTAAAACCTCAATAATGGTAAATAATTCAGTTGTACAATTAACTGTATAACCCTTTACAAAGTTTCGTTTACTCCTACTCACGCGGGCAACATCACAAACTTTGTATTTCAGTTTAGCAATCACATTCGCAAAATCTAGTTTTAAATTTTTTTCATTTTTTGATCTTCAATTGGTTTCATACCAATGGTTCTAATATAGTTAACGATTTGTAATTGCCATTCAAAGCAAATTTCTTCCACATTGTTTCTTCATTTTACGATTATACCTTGCCTCACAACTGGCTTTTAGTTCACTGAATGTAGAATAATGATAGATGTTATATTTTTGGATTAGTTCTATGAATATTTTACTATAAATTCTAAGCCATTATCGCTTTAAATAATATGTTTTTCTTTTCAACAATATACATTCTAAAGCATATACTACATTTTTGGCTATTTTATCTTTAATTGGTATAGCAAATGCATATTTTGAGAAAACATTGATGATTGTCATAATATATTTATATCCATTATTTATATGTGATATACCTGTCAAATTACCAGTATCCATCTCTACAAAATCAATTTGCCATAAATCATCAATTTCATACGAAATTACTTTTCTTCTTGGAATTTTTTTTGTGCAGGTTTATATAATTCATTGATTATTCCTTCTTTTACTTTAGGTATTTTACTATGTTGATTTATTAGAATTGCATATAGAACATTTACTTTTCTGGACTAATAGCCCATTTTTACTATGTTCAGTTTTTATGTTATTATTTCTGGTGACTTTCTTGCACTACAAACACCAAGTATTCTCCATTTAATTATATATATATCATCTTCATATTTCGTATAATCTTCATATATATATATATATATATATATATATATATATATATATATATATATATATATATATATATATATATAATCTTCATATTTCGTGAATACTCCTTTTGTAGTTTTTACTTCATCTTTATAATTAGATATTTTCTCTTTTCTAATTTTAAAAGATAAAATATCGCCTCTGTAACCATCAAAAGGCTTACTGTAATCTATTTTTGTAGTTCCTGTAATAAGTCACAGCATCATGAAAAGTAAGATTAGCAGTAGTTTTTTTTATAAACAGTACAATACATAAAACAAGTAAAGAAAATGAGATTATTATCTAAGTGAGAAATATTACTAATTTCATCCCACCTTATAGGTAAATAAAATATATATGATTCTTCTTCAGCTTTCGAGTTAATTAATACTATACAATTTTTCACAGTTTCTCTGGTTAAATTTTGCAATTCATCAGCTATTTCTTTATCAAAATATCTTTTATTGAGTGCATCATCTCTATAGTTGTTTTCTTTTAAATAGCAAACCCAATGACTACCAGGATTAGTTGAAATATCGAAATTAACCACAGCACATTCATTTTTGTGCATACTTTTTGGTAATTCGTCAATCATATAAACTTTTCTGCGATTTTTCATATTTAATATTTTTACATATTTTTCAATATCGACATTAGATAATGGTGATATATTTTAAAAAAAATTGGCCTTCTTTTTTTGCAACTAAATCCCTTCCTGCTTTATTTTCCATTGTCAAATTGTGTCTCTGTTGTTCTAATTCTTTTTTATTTTTTCAAGTTTGTTCAATAGAATTGTAAATTGCACTAGCTCCTTCAGCTAAGGCATCAAGTGTACTTAAAGCAGCAAGTATAATAGGAATAATTCCTCCATGGTGTAAACTACTTCCAGACTTTTCTTTGGCCATCTTTTTAACTGTTGGTAGTGATAAAATTAATTTGACACTTTTACCTTATTTTATGTTTTTATTTTTTATCTCAATTTAATAATATGTTAAAAATTTATCTATACCTAAATATTTTAATTCCTCAAAGGGAATATCGAAAGTTATATTTGTTATCTTCATTTATAAGTAAAAAATATACATAATTAATAAAACGTTTTATTTCCCCATCCTAAATTTCTTTTTGTAAACATAGTTGAGGTAACATCAGCAGAAGCAATTTTTTCTCCAGTTGGAGTAACTTTATTTAGCATAATTTCTTTTGCTTCCTTTTATTAGATTTTATCAGCATTTATGTCTAGATTCTATATCTTGATTATCTCTAAAAGCAATATCGTGGTATTTGCAGGTTTCATTTAATTAATTTATTCCTGTGTCGCCTCCTTCCAACTTTTCATTTAATTTTGTAAATGGACCACAATAATTATAACCAGGCAAACGCATTTCAGGTAAATTTTAATTGTTTAATGCCAAATTTACAATACCTTTGCCATAGTGTTCTGAATTCCAGAATGAGTGTGGAATTACATTTAAAACTCTTATAAGATAATCAATTCATTTTGGATTATTAACAACAAAATCAGAAAATTCATTGTTTTGCATATTCATTATATCTACTTTTTCATAGAAAAAATTGTCATTTCCAGAATTTCCTTCGCCATTAATAACTAATAATCCATCAACCAACTGTCTAACATCATCCATCCAAACATATTATTTTGGCAAACTATTGCTTTTTTTTATACCGTCCCCAGATCTAGGAGTTCTTTGAGAAATCTTTTTTTCTGGTGTGTTTGGTGCTGATCCTGAGAATAGATTTTATGTGTTTTTCATAAATATTGCTAATTATATTATTATACTTCTAACCTCCACTCGAAGCTACCCTTTTATTAGGATTATATTGTTGGAATGCAGCATTGGTTGTTTTAACAATTTCTGTGTAATTGTTAAGGTCATTATCGTCAAATTTATTCTCAAGGGCTTCTTGTGAATTTTCTGTTAACATATTACAAAGTCCTGGTGTTAATTTATATACTTTATCCATTACAGATAGTGTACCATTATTTATTGTTACTTTTGTATCACCAATGTAAAGATTTTCCGTAACTCCAAGTAAACCAAATTTTTCATTAATTCTTTTTGCAATTTGTTTTCTGAGATTTATAGTAGACGCCACATGTGGTAAATTTTTCAGTGGTGCAACTCCCATTTGCTCTTCCAAATTAGGAGATTTTTGTTCTGAAAATAATTCTCTTTCGAATGATGTTTTTTCTGGTGTTGGTGGATAATCTAGATTTTTTGCTGCTACTTTTTGTTTTCTTCACTTACATTTTGTACTTTTTTTTTTTACCAATATTTCGTAATTCGTATATTAATGGTTGTCCTTTCTTCTTATTTTTTTTTCATATTCCACTTCATAGTGTTTTTAAATTTTTGTATCTCTCGATGAGTAATTTAACTCGAGAAACCTTCTTTGAATCTTTCATTTATATATAATTTTTTTCTTCTAAATGAGTTATAAAAGTATCGAGAGTTTCGAGAGAGAAACTTTTCCCCCAACTGATAAAACGATGAGGAATTTAAATGTTAACAATAATAGAATCAAATTATATATTCCCAAAGGAGATGGCTTTTCTTTTCCAAATTATGCTTATGAGCAATTTAGTTTACTAAAGAGAGATAAGGTTGTGGCTGAGGTAAACTATGATGAATCAGATAATATTTATGTTTGTTCAAACTTTTTTCCTTTCCAATTTTCTAGAGTAGAAATTTCAAAACATGGAAATATTATTGAATCTGTTGATAATCCTGGTATAACATCAGCAATGATGAATGCTTTATTAATATCACCAAATGAACAAAATTATTTAGAATTTACTGGTGTTGATAATCTATAACGAGATAAATCTGTTTCTAGTCACATAGAAGATGAAGTTAAAACTGTTCTTGTGATAAAACCAATGAGATAATGTATCTGCTGGGATATTTCTTTGGTTTTATTTGTGATAACAATGAGATTTATTGGAAAGGCGGTTATAATTTTTTTTTTCGTAATTCATCTGATAATAACTGTTTATTTCTTTATGAAACGTTAGATAAAGATGATAAAGTTACGAAACATCGTCCTGATCCTGGTAAAATTGTTATAGAAAAATTAGAAATCATGTGGCCTACTGTTGAATATGAATCTAACACTGCCATTGCAATTAAAGAAAAAATATACAAAGATCCAAAAATACATATTACTTTGGATTATAGCCAATTTAAAGAAAAAGAAATTCTTGCTGGAACAATTGTTTTTAACTTTGATATAAAATATCAGTCAAATAATTTAAAATTTGATGTGCCTGATTTTATAATTTAAGGTTTTCAACTTAATAGAAGAAATCTTGTTCAACAGCATAAACACGCTACTACGTTTGATCATTGTAATGTGAGAAATATTTATGTTAAAAACAGTAGAAATGAAACTTTTCCTAAATAAAGTTGGAATATAGACATTAAAAATGGTGTTTGTCTTAAAAAATTTCTTGCTTGTAATGATTTTAGAAATTCAAAAACCAAACTAGATATCGACTATAGAAATAATTATCTTTATTACAATCCAACTCTAAACTTTGATGGTGATATTAATTACTATTCATTTGGGGGCGAAGACCGTTATATGTTATAGATTGTTTATATAGAAAAACTACTGTAGTTAAAGAAAAAAACAAATATAAAATTTATTATGATTTCAATGAAAAAGTTGAAGCAGGTACAGTTTGTAATGCTGTTATAATTAGTAAAATAAGTCTTAATTATGATTATTTGAAAGAAAGAATTATTGAAGATTTATAAAATTTTAATATTATTATATGGGAGAATCAACAAAATGTTTCGATATTTTAATACAATATTTTAGACCTATATTTGAGTGTTTACATTTAAAAGTTTTACGAATTTCTATGAATATAGATGACTTATTTGATCAAATAAAGAATAATTTTCATAATTCTAAATGAGTTGTTTCTTTCCTTTATTAAATTTTTATTTTCTTTATAAATTAAATAAAAAATGTCTTAGTTTCCATGCAGCCTGACTAACACTTTAAAAGGTGATGGTAGTGGTTCAAGACCACCTTCCTATAGATTAGATGATAATGCATCTGAAGATCTTACAAATATGGTTCGTAAATTTCATTTTAATTTACAAAGCGTACAATTATCAATCTTAGATAACATTGACGATAAATATGAACTTCGAGAAATTGGTGAAAATCTAAATCAAATAGAAGTTTTTAAAAAAATTAGTAGAGCTTCAAATATAAACATAATATTTCATTTGATTTTTAGCTTAAATTTGCTTGATTTAGATTATTCGCCTGCAAGATTGGCATTTCTAGAAAACGTAAAAAAGTTGCTTGAAAAAGAGAAATTTGTTTGATTTTAGATTAAATTTGCTTGATTGTGGTTCTAAATATTGCGTGATCGATTCGTGCAGGATTTTTTTGGGGGCTGAAATTGAAATGTGAAATTCGAGGTAAACATATGAAATTTGGAGTAAAAAACATGAAATACGGGGGGTAAAAAGCATGAACTTTGGGGGGCAAAAGTTTGAACTTTGATGAAATTAAAAAAAAACTTGAAATTTGGGGCAAAAAGCTTGACATTTGAGGTAAAAACATGAAATTTGGGCCTAAAAATGGATTGTCCTCAAGGTATCCATGTACTACTGTAGGGTTTACACAGGGATTCTGGATTACCGGAGAGCTAAGACGAACTAAGGGCTATTTGATTAACCTGTATTGGAATGTTGGAGAGAGGGATCACAAATTGGTGCTCTCCTTGCATGTTTAATTCAAAACACCCCGACCCACTTAGAAGTGTGCTGTGATTGTCCGTCTATTTTCAATATTGTACCATCTCATAGTCAGTCTGGGTAATAATGAATTTTATTCAATGTATTTGTTAGTGTACTTTTATTCTCGCCTGTTTACGAGACTTATTGTCGCCAGACCTTTATTTCGCCAAAAACCTGCCACGTGTTTACCATCACATAATTCTATGAGTGTTAATGTGTATTTATGTTGAAAGTTTATTATAGTGTACGAAAGGTGTGTTTGGAAGCCACAATAGCCCAACTCGAATGTTTATTTTTATAATTAATGAAAGTCTGCAGCAGTCACATAACATCTCCGTACACGAGGGGACACAGGGGCATTTAGATCGGGAATTTCGACCACGGACCACCTCAAGAGTCTTGTGTTAACCCGAGCGGATCTCCCCTCGTTGGTTAGCTGGCGCCCACCGGATATTATACCTCACGTTCAAGACCCTGTCACCGCCTCGCTAGCAGCAAGTTGGCATACCCGCACTTGGGTTTAACTGCGCCGATACCCCGCTAGGTATCACTGCATCATCTCAAGCCATGCAGATATACCTCATGCATCACTACTATCAAACAAACACTGACATTTCAAACAACAATATGGATGACGAGTAAGGTTACTGCAACATTGTCGTTCATCAGAACATAACTTTTTCAAATCGAGATACTAGTTCTCAAAATAACATTTTTGTTTCGAACCAAACATTTGCTGTAAAGTTTCTTCTGAAGAACACATAGTAACTTCTAACACAGCAGACAGTCGTATCTACTACCCCCATGCAGCTATGGCTGTATGTGCAGCTCTGTTATTATTCGTGGCATTAGTAGTAAGATTAATATTAGTGTCATTAATGTCTAGCAACACATATTACGGCTGGGTCAGGACTAGGCGCTGTAATATGTGCTAAACCGAATTATTATTTTATGGTTAGAGAAGATATATGCATATAGTCCATGCCCCATTGGAAGCAACTTTCTCGGAGCCCTGCTAAATATCTACTTGCAGGCCCGTTTCGTATCCTTTCGCCCAATGTAAACAAACATTGCCATGTGACTGCCATGTAACATCTGTCAAACTCAATGTTTACATGACATTGTGTGTGTATACGTGTTCGTATACTTTCACTACACCTAAAAATAAACATTGAAATGTGACTTCTACTTTTATACCTGTCAAATGTGTTGTTTACTGTTTACAGGTTTTTCAAAGAATTCTGTCAAAGGTCTATTTCAAAAACCATTTCGTACGAATATTCACAGTTTAGGCAAGCCTATAACACTATTTAGGTCAGCTTTATGACGTTTTAAAAATGCCTGAATTAACGATAGTTCTTACGGTTACGTTACAATAACATATTTGTTTTCCACAACATAGCACATTACACGTAATGCACGTTAATATTTTGCCGCGATTGTGTTAAACACTGTTACAACTGCGGGGTAATGAACTGTAGAATTTAACTTTTTGTTATTGATATGTCTTGGGCTATTTCTTTAAAAGGACGGCCTCAGTTCGAATAACTAAGGAATAACTAGTCCAACGAAAAAGCGACATTAAAATCAAGCACGCAACTCGAGTCGCTCATTATTTGTTATCGAAACTTAAAATGTAGCGGTGAACATGCACACAAATAAGCCTACAGTAACTTTTATTCGCTCATATTTATATGTATTGCTACTTACTGTGTATTAGGTTTATTGAAATTTATTGGGGCTGGGCTTGGTTATTTTGTTGATTGGTGGTAAATCACGTTACACGACTGTGTTTTAAACACCCACCAGGGCAAAGGTACAACGCTGTGATAAATAAACAGACGTGGATGTAAATAAATATCTTCGCCATAAAAACAGTTCACATTTACAACATATAAATAGTTAATATCAAATATTTGAAATCACGCACACACATGGCCAGCGTATCGATCACGATGCACAAAGGAACGCCATTCCACAGGCGTAATGATTAACGAAACATCCGTCACAGTATATTTATTACTGCCGTGGAAACACAGATTTATCACAACATCGTAATTTGCCTGGGTGGGTTTAATAAACACAGCGTCTATAAACGTGATGTGGTAATTTGAAGTATTTTTCGGAGTAAGTATAATTTGCGCTTCATTTCGTAAAACAGCAACACGCCATGCCACGGCTCGCCACGTCTGCCAACCTCACTTTGTTTCTGCCCCGCCATAGTATCTAAATGTATTAAAATAAGTATTCAAACATTAAAATCTCTTTTCAGTTGTAAATTACAAACTCAAAAAATCATTATTTTGCTGTAATAAGTATGAAATATGCTACAATTGATAACATGTACAATTAATATCGCGTAATAGCGAAGTGAAACTTCCCAAATGTGAAAGAGACAAAGTCAGAGAGAGAGCGCCAAGCCTCGCTCAGCAGACAGTTGCTTCAAAGTTGCTCTCGTTCGATAAAATAATACCGTACCATTACGGCCTACTCACGATATTTTACGCTGTTATTTTAAGTTGTAAAAATGAGATATAGATGTTGCCATCGGGGCTACCTAAATATTTAAATATTTCAATAGGCACCGTTTAATTTACAAATAGTATACTAAAAAACCAGGTTAAAATAAGATTTAACCGTGAACTATTTCTTTCCGCTCGTTGCCAACACGTTGCTGCTCTCGCTGTTGTTAATTCATATTTAAAAATAAATAAATATTACAAGTCATAGAAGATATTAAGGTAAAGTTTCATTTATTCAATAATACAGTACTCTAAAGTTAACCACAGTGTTAGATATTTGTGGAATACATGTTATTGAAAAACAGGTTGACGTGTAATGCCTGGAGTGTTTTTTCAAAGGTTCATTTTCATAAGTCGTTTCCAATCGGGAATGGACTATAGATCCTTTAATTAATATAGGTTTCGACGATATTGCATTCTAAGCTAAAAATGGCTATATAGCGCCATTTTGAAAATATGTGCGTGACATGCTTAAAACATGCCACATAACATAATCAGCCTCAGACTACTTCTTTGCCAAATTTGATAGCAATCGGTAAATTTTTTCCTGAGATATGACACAAATACTTTACTATGCATGGAGTTATCTGACAAAATGGCGGATAAAATATGCTAGGTTTAGATGCAGTAGATAGTTGTAATATATTCTGCTAGCATATAATGATAAGTTGGAAATTATTACATTGTTTCCAAGATATAGCATTTATAGCTAAATTAACTAAATTCAGCTATTTTGGAAATAAATATCGGATGTACTTAAAACACGCTATTTTACATCTTGTGCCATAGTATTACTTGTCTGCCAAATTTGACAGGAATTGTTGTTCAATTGTCTCCCGAAATATGACATATAAACTTTATTTATTCGCATGGTGCTATATTACAAAATGCCGGACAAACTTTGCTCAGTGTTGATACAGTTTACAGATAAAATATCTACGGCCAAAATACAAATTTATGTTTGAATTGATACCATAATTTCGACGATATAGCATTGTAAGCTAAAATGTCTATGTGGCTGCCATTTCAAAAATACGTGTCTGGCATACTTGAAACATATCAGTTATCATCATCTGCATGAATACTACTAGTTTCTGTTAAATTTGATAGGAATCGGTAAATATTTACCGAGATATGATATTATAACTAAATATAATCGTATGGCGCTATCTTCCTAAATGAACGACAAAAGTTACTATGAGTTGGTATATATAATCCTTCTCGCATATAATTTCAGTATACAAAACTTGGTCGAAATCGTTTAAATGGTATGACAGATATACCAAATAGACTTTTAAAAAATGTGAATGGCCACCATTTTAAAAGTAGGTCCCTATTCAAGTTAATTCACTTGAGTTTAATTGGTCTATCATAGAATTACGTACCTGCTCAATTGGGTGAGAATTGGCTTAATAGTTTTCGAGATATAATGCAAATTATCATTATTTCTTCATTTGGCGCTATTTTACAAAATGGTCGACCAAAAACAATATTCATCTCAAAATTAAATGGTTACATGATGCTCTGCCAGCATACGAAATTTGGTTTCAATCAGTCCAGTGGTTCCCGAGATGTGATGTATCACCACAAATTTTAAAAGGGCCGCGGTTTTGAAAGTAAATCCCCAACGTGGTCGAAAGCTATAAAGTTATGTGTCCTTTCGTAGTACTATATATGTATCAAGTTTGGTGAAATTCGGTATACGCGTTCAAAAATTGATACGAGGGAGATACGCGCGCACACACACACACCCACACACACACACACAGAGGAAAGTGATCTCACAAGCCTTTCTCTCCTCCGGGAAGAAGCCTAAAAACTATGCGCGTTATTATTGTATATCTATGCAATGGCCATGTAATAAGTATTTTTTTTAAATGTGACGCGTTCTCTTCGGGTTTTGGGATGTTTGTGTAGACAGTTCTAAGAGGAATTCAATGAAACAAGTCGCATCCTTTTAGCGTTTATACTCTCGGCATGTTCCATCCATATCTCGACAACTGTCGACTTTTCAACCTTTTTGTGAGCCTCCTGAAATACTTACTTACGTTTTCACCCTGAGGTACCTTTTCTCAGAAAGTGTCACAAATATACAAATAAAAATTAGTGCCGAAGTTGTAAAACCGCAAGACCTCGACTTCGGGTATCTTCGGTGAGGATTCGTTTTACATATTCGAGTTGTAGCTTGCGTTGGCCGGCTGCGGACTGCTGGGATTGGCTTGGAGCCCACCGCGAAGTTCATGGTCGAACCATAGACTAAAGGTGAAGTAGACAGCTTATTTGTCTTCTGCGCATGTACTCAACATTGACCTACCCCAAAGAAACACAACTGTCAGAGTCACATGTCAACAATGATTTACGTGTTTATTTATATCTTAATTTTTAAATGACAAGCACTATTGTATTAATAGAACACTTCAACCAATTTGAATTTAATCAAACTGTATTACAAATTGGCTAGAGGATACACAAACATCTCAAAGCATTTGTTTACTAAACAGTGTTCTAATCTCAAATCCAATCTATGCCGTTTTTGCAGTTCGTATTGGTAGAAAAGCAGTTCAATATTGGGACAAGGCGATTTGTTGTGCGCAGCCGGCGAGATCGGCTTATCTCAGCTTTAGTTAATGGTAAATTAAATTCACAAAACTGATAATACAATAATATAACATTTTCGCTGCTTTCAATCTGTTGATACATGATCTAAGTGTATAAACTAGCTGTGTGCCATTTCTTAATTTCTGTTGTATTTACTCTGTTGCTATTTGCAAGCAAGAAAAAGCGATGTTCGGAAGTATAACCTAATAATATATTTGCTGAATGTATAAAAAATCATCCATTTCTTTATTGTTCTTTGTTTAGCAATGATGTCACGTATTGATGTTTAATCATTGGGTAAATTATTTTTTATGTAACCTCTTTTCAGTGAATCTTATATTTCTTAAAACGCCTATGTTGTTTCAAATTATTAGTAGAAACTAACTAACAACGTTCAAGTACTTACAATAAATTTGTTTAATATCACTGAAATCTGTTTGACTTAAACACGAAATACTGCAAAAATTGCATTTATGTGGAGTGCAAAAGCTTTGGTAGGCCAAAAAAGCTATCCTTTGTTCATACTGCTCATACTAGCACACTCAAACATGCACTGTAATAATAATAATGTTCCTGAGTGGAATGAAAATGGGAAGTTTGAGACAACGGGACCTGGGATCGGAGCTCGCAGCTGTTAATGCTCTGTCATTCCGGTCGGCCAGCGGCCATATCTTCCGCCATGTTGGATATTGGTAACATTTGACTCCGGTTACCTTTGACCTTTAACCCCGGTGACTTTTGACCTAAAAGTCCAAAAAATAAAAATAAATGTCTAAAAAATCATTAAGAATTATTAAAATATTTATTAAAATGCCTTACATTTCCGGAGGTCCCCCACCCCCTCCGCCATCACGTGTACTCATTATACCATGTGCAGCCATCTTGGTTTTTCGTTTGTCATTTGTTTATACATTGCTGAATAAAGTTAGGTTTGGCAACTGATATCTTTTTGCCTTGATGTAACGCGTACGCTTAGTGAATCTCGTGGAGGCTTGCTAACTAACAGCGCTAGTGTAGGCTGACCCGCTTTTTACATTGCGGTATATGGGAGTTTCGGAGATTTTTGATTAATATTAAGTAAGGCCTTTTTATTTTCATATGTCCGCTCGGCATAAAGAATTGCGATATGTTTAGGTGCGTTTGAAGTTGGTTTCGTTTACGATAATGTTTTGCTGGCGCAGTATATCGAGTTCGTAAAAACCTCTGCATCGCATTTTTTCTCGCACCGTGTTTACTGTTTTTGTTTATATTTTAATGAAGGTTATGGTTCGACAAGTCCAGGTTTATTTTGTCCAGTAATGTACATCGTGCCTAGCAGCTTAACAATTTAGGACACGTAAATAAATATTATATAGAAATATTTTTTAGTATAAAGCAAAAAGGCAATTATGTACAGTACAAATATATACTACTGGATTGTCAGCATGTCCAAACATGACAAAATGTGTTTTAAGTGTGGTTATCAACTGCTCAATAGAAGACCTTACTCAGCAGAAGATATTTAATATATTTCTTAAAGTTATTTAAGTTTATTGAAGTTATCGAGTCTGGTAGATTATTGTATACATGCATTCCTTTCAACTCAATCCTTCTCTTGTACAAATTTGTCCAGTAATAATATACGCTATACCTACTTATTTCTATTCCTTGTGGAAAAGTGATGGAAATCAAATTTTTTTTAAAGATATTCGTTTTAGTTGGAGTGAATAAATTAAGGAGTTCAAAAATGTAAATTGATGTGAATGATAATTTAAATTTTTAAAATAAAAAACTGCATCTTTTATTATACTATTTACTTTAGAGATTATTCTAATGACCCGTTTTCTAGCTACAATTATTTTGTTAGCATAATTGCAGATCCCCAAAATAATATACCGCATGATAATGCATTGCTCAAGCGATTATACACTGGTTTAAGGTATTGGGGTTGTAATACTTCTACTAGTATGTGTGATGCATAACTATTTTATTTGGCTGTATTATTATTTGCCATATTATCGGTAGTAGCAGTATTCACAAAATTGTTATTAAATTCATTAGCAACATATAGGCCTAGTGGACCCGATAAATTTTATTGTTTCAAGATCACTCTATTTTTATATTTCCGCTATATTGAACCTTCAAATTATTCGTTTTTGTATTGTTTCAAATGATCCACTTAAAGAGCGAAGTGGCAATCTGCGACACCGCAAAATAATTTCGAGTTAAAATCGGGACAAGCAGTATGTGAAAAACACTTTCTACCAGAAAATATTATGTAAAATGGTATTTAAAGATAGCAGCAGAGCTGTTATGACCAAAGTAATTTTGCCATAGGTAACATTACGAATTTGTCTAAGTCTCATTCCTGTGAAATATTTTTGTAAAAATTTTAATGTATAAATGGAGATCGCAGGGAAATTGTGGGGTACAAATGTAAACGTGACATCAGAAAAACCTGAAAACCAAAGTCAAGCAAGCTCCAGAAAACTGATGACATTCAAATCTGCACCAATTAACTTGCAGAGCACAGTAAAGAGAGTGCAATGAGGGGGGGGGGAGTGGCCATTATGTGCTTCATATGTGTGCCCTCTATGCTCTCTTCACTAGAGCTCGGGGAATCAGAGTGGTGTAGATTTGTATGTACACAGTTTCCAGGAGCTGCATGTATAAATAAATGTATGTACAGTAGTATTGAATGTAACATAATTTGTCACGGGTATGCAAATAATGGGATATGTACAAAACCTACCAATGCACAATGATAAAGCAAACCAAGTGATTCACCATCCAGTTAATCAGTAACTTATGGTCCAATAGGACAAATGTGCACATTTACACTGCGCACTATTAAAGGTTTCTAGCAGACAGCTGGCGAAAATATTCTCTGTCGTTGGTCAATTCAGCAGCTCTCATACAAGTCACACTTCCCCTTACATGAGAAAAAACCTGTAATATAACAAATATTCAAAAGTAACTGGCCAGGATTGCACCACCAAATTCATAAATGCATAGCTGATACACAACTGGTGTAGCGCTTGAATTTGTAGCCTCCATTCTATATTCACGAATATAAACACATTAACTGTTAATTCTTTGTACTGAAAATTGTTTCTCGGCTAATTGTTTCTTGTTAGTCCACAACACAGGGAAAATCACAAACATTGTCAAACACGAACAGATATGTAACAGTATGTCTGGTAATTTCTTGCAGTCAAAATAACTAACAATTTTCACAGCAGGGAACTGTGTAAACCTAGGAAATTTTGTAACTGCATACACAGAATTTAAGTATTGCTAAAGTTTATTTATTTATTTGCTGTTAAATCTGTCCAGCGATCCTATGATGAGCAGGAGCTCTGGAATATAGCATTGGTCAAAAATGTTACAAAACATACATATACCTACACAAAATATTTGTATATAAATATTTCCTATGGCTTTTTTTTTGGAATCTGAAAACTTTGATAGTTTTGGGAAGAAAGTGCCCACTGAATGATACAGTATAACATAACAGCATGAAAATATGAAAAAAAAATTGTTTAAGGGAGAATGTCTTTAGATGACATAATAAATTATGTAAAGTGTAACACGCTTCGCTTAGTTTCGGGACTATGTTATCAATGTGAGTATTCCCATAAAGATGACTGTCAATATGTTAGCCTAAAATATTGTAGGATGGCTTTCTTTCAAATCTTAATTTCTAAATTTTATTTAAAAGTTATAGTCCTGTTGTTTTTATGTGGGGAATTTCATTAGAACTATTTGATCCCAGTTTAAAGAAAGATAAACAATTTATCTAGTTACGAATAGTCCAATTTAATGACACCATAAGTGCTATAAGATTCTTATCTTTAAATAAAAATTAGTAGGTATCATTCACAATGAGTAGTATGTTGGAATACAGATAATTTATATCTAGCATGTTAAAAATAAATAAATATAACAGAGGGCAAAGGATGGAACCTTTGGGAAGAATATTTGATTACCTAACCATTTTATTAGACTTGTATTTATACCATCTGAATTTATCGCAACCTGCTAATATCTATGAGACAAGTAAGATGTGAACCATGATAACGTACGTGCCTCCTTGGAGGGAATTCAGTGGATGGTGGTTCTTTATATTTCACTGCCAGCCGCTTTACAGCCGTATAACAGTTTTGGGTCTTCTACCCAATGCATCACCACAACCTCCTGACAGCATCTTAACTTATTGTGTGTGTCTGATCTGTGAGATGGCCAGTCTCACTCAACATTTAGTGGTATCCGAGAGGGCCAAAAATCTCTTTAGATACGCATAACAGGTTTATAGCATCATTACAACTATATTACGTCATTGCGGGATGAACTGAGGAGAGCCACGTGGACGAACGGCCCACACCCTGGATGAGCCTCATGTGCTCAGGCACCCTTCGCAACTCTATACGAATACAGTAACAGTAGATAGTAGATTATCCCGACTAATAGGGACCAAAGGTAATTTGGATAGGTAATCGAAAATTCAGATAATGGAAATATGTTTAAAATGAAGATAAAAGAATTTGTAAAAAAAAAAAAAACATTTTCACACAGAGTAAAATTTTTTAGACATGCATAGAACACTAAATTATCCAAAACAGAAACTGTACATAAAATAAAAAAATTTATCATTTAACAATACCCATTCTCCTCCCAGACGTGTTCACTGCGAACAACATGTGAAAGGGCACATCACAAGAACACACACAAGTATTTGTCTCTCCTCTGTGGATAAGGGAAACACTGTGACAAAAGAGACTTTCGTGTTTTTACTATTCTCTTTATTTTTCAAACAAGTCCAGATAATCGACTTTCTACTGTATTCTAAAACCTGGTATCGTAAGTCAAACCTCCCTCCTCCCCGCTCCTGAGACCACGACATACCGTCAATGTGGATAATTTCTTGATATGTGGTGGGAAACATAGATATAGTGTTATAATTGGCGTCTTGTCTGCATCAATTGCGACATTGCGTTTCATATGGTTCGGTAAGTATAACATGTTTCGAAGTGCAGTAAATAGTTTATTGATTAAATATGTATAAAAAACACACATGTACAGGTGAACGAAAACTGGTCTGGCTCACAAGACCTGCAAGTAGCCATAGCTGCGAAAAAAAAAAGGCAGAATGGCGCAAACAAGATCACTTGACACGATATTAAAAATTAAAAACCTGTGAGTCGACGGAGGGATGCTGTGAACACTGAAGGTTACACAGAAAAAAAGTTCAGGTTACTAACGTTAAACGATTATGGAACACAAAAATTATCAGAACAAAAGTAGATCACCCTCCTACTGGACGCGATTTGTGTGCAACACATACGGCCAGCTGGATCCGACCAAATGGGCCATACTTTGACTGGAACGATTCAGTCAAAACAAACACTGAAAATAATCCCACATAATGCACTGACTTGCTACATCCGTTAACACTTGTTAATTCCTATTTAACACATTGTACAATAGGCAGTCTGTTCAAATACCTTATGTGCTGATTCTAACATTTTCCCCTCGGTTTTAAACTACATATGATTTTAAAAAATGTGTGACATAATTACTGAGTTTTCTCTACGTGACAGAGAGACATTGCACTGACTAGCACATTCCGTTAGCGAATGGGACACAGGACCTGTTCATGCATGAACATTTCTGTCAAACATGCATGAATATAGGACACGGGACTACTAGCACTAAATATAAGATTACTGTGATGTGAGTCTCCACAAATTGTATGACACAATATCAAAATACACTAATCTCTCAAATTAATTTTACTGTAAACAGTTACAGAACTGTGATAGAGAGATCCTCTCACTATAAAAACATATATCGAAGTACAATAATGGTGTATCGCTGGTGAATAATGTCTCACCCGTATAAGGATGTAGTAGCCCTTGCCACCCCTACTGATAAAAAACATTATGAAAATGGTATAAAAACAGTTTTGTGTTCCATTTTTAATTTTTTCTTAACTGTTTATACTGATAAAATAATGTTCACATAATGGTTATCCATACTGTTAGATATGAGTTTGTGTCTGTCTGAATAGTATCCATAATGATTTCAGACTATTCTTAAACTGTAAGTTATGTTCCATACTTTTCAAACTTTCAGAATATACCTACTGTTCAGTCATTATCAACTTAAAAAGACGAGCATTTATTTTAATAAATGTAACAACGTAGTGACCATAGTGTGTTTATACTGTGCTGAAAGTATTATGACGCAATAAAATCTCTTGCTGTCCTGGACAGTTCTAGAAACATAGGCCCTAGTTTTACATAATACTTTTATACTGTCAAGTTATTTCATTATTTGTCACAAACAGCATGAGTGCCTACAGCTGATGCTCAGTGGTGGGTGTACTTTATTACAGTATTTAGTAATTCAAAAACAGGTTTGGTCTGTAAGGAAGACTACTTTTAGTGTACTCGTATTTAACATGGTTCAGGTCCTAATGATGATAAGTTTTGGTTGTCTTCAAACTACAACAATGTTGACCAACGGAACCTTCCAATTTCTTAGCCTATTTAACATTAAAAAGTTATAGCTTATGAAATCTCCACTATTGTATGTTGTGGATCAATATTAGGATAAAATACAATTTTATGAACTGAATAGTCAGCCCAGAACCTGAATTTTGTTCAAAATCGTTGTGTGAGACCAGCAATTCTCTGTATAATCTAAATGATAGTGGAATATCATCTCATAGTTAAAAATTTGTAAACCAATATCACTAGTTTTTTTGTTCTTTATATTATTTTTTGAAGCTACTTCAATGCTGTAGATTCAACTTTTACAAATTGTTGGGAAATGCCCTTCATGTTCTGCACATTTGCTAAATTTTTGTCTATTTTTTCTGTGTTTGGTAGATAAAAGTGAACTTCCATCAAAAGTGCCAGGCATAATTTGTAGTCCGCAATGCCTACTGGAAACCATTCTCCATACCCATCGAAGGTCTACCACCGGTAATGTACACTGCAAAATCTTGAACTTAAGTGAAGATCCAAATTTCACATTCATTTTTATAATACAATTTTTTTAATGTGTTTTACTTGTGATTAATCACATGGTTAGTAAATCTTACTAGCAATTTCGAGACATTAATGGAAAATAACATGCAAATTATACATCCGATAAGAAACCTGTTGGTGCAATGTTTACGTAGTATTTGCCTGTTTTTTTTTTCTCTTCTCCGTTATAGGGACTAAAGAAAATATTTTGTTAAAAATCCACATCTCAAGTTTTAACAATTAGATATAAGGTTGCAATATTTAACCATGGCATTTTGGACTTTGCGAATGGCTGACGAGAGGTCCCCACCTCCTGATGGCAGTGTTACGTGCCTGTGATGTGTGGGACATAAAGTATGCTCACTGAACGCTGCCATACAATCAGTACATAAATCGGTAACTTTTTGCCTGATTTGGATTGAGTAATAGTATAACATAGAGCTTTTAAATGTAGCAATTCATTGTATTATAATTTTGTCCATGTTTACATAATCAAAACTATTTACGCTGTGGAACAAACATTTGCCTGGCCAATCACGACATGTGAAAGTTGCATTTTGTCTTATATGCAGGCATGTTTATACATCTCAGAATTTTCATTATAGAACAGTGCCAAATTGCGGCGGATTTTGCAGTGAATCAATAAATGGTGTTCCTAAGGAGTCGTATTACTTTCTCAAATAAAAATTAAACTTTTACACAAAAATAGTTTTGTTGAGCAAAAATACCTGTACAGATGTAATGTGCATGTACACAACATGCGGATGTTTACTTTAATGTATGTAAAAAAAACATCCTGTCCAACACCCCTAGCAGGATATGAGGCCTAGGGTATAAGGAGAATTCAGAATTGGAAAGTGACAACTGTGGTGGATCAGAGCATGAACTGGGGCCACGGTGGTGTAGTGGTTAGACTACTTACCTCCCCCTAAGGTGAACAGGGTTCGATTCCCGGCGGGGTCACTCCAGAATATTTGCATGTGGGAACTGTGCTGACCGGCAGGTTTTCTCTGGGATTTCTTATTTCCCCTGCTCTTGAATTCTGGCTGCTCCATTCTCATTGGCTCTCAAGACCACATTGTTAAGGGTTGCCCAAATCTCTCTACTACAGTGTATGGAATTTTTTCTTAGGATAGTCTATATTCGAAGTTTTCTGTTCAGTATCTTGGGTTTTAGAATAAATAACTTTTTTTTTGTGTAGCATCAGTAAATTTTATATGGGTTTCTGAACATTTTAAAAGTTCCATTATTATTTAAGGTTGGCAAATAAAAACACAAATTATATATGTGTATATATATATATATATATATATATATATATATATATATATATATATATCTTTTTATCTTTTTGCCCTAAGTTTCCAGTATTATTTTGAGTATTTTCATTTCTGAAAACCATTTTGTTACAATGAAGTACTTGCCAGTTGTGGTGTGAATCAACGTAACTCAAGGTCAGTGCTGAGAGAATGCAGTGCCTTGAGACATTGCTGTAAACAGCAACGTGCCACATGTTGAAAAGCAGCGTCAGCATCTGTGACTGGATGCATCTTGCCTTGGCAAGTGTGAGATCCTAGACTTTCATTAGGCGGTTGGAAACCTACTTACCATCTGAATTGCCCCAGGTACTGTATGCACAACAGTCAATTGTGGCTCATGAAGTACTGACATGTAGCAGGACGTCGACTGCCAAGTGAGGACATGCAGGAGAGCCATTCCAATTAACAATCAATGTATTTGACTTGCACAACAATCAGCTTGCATCCTATGGTGTATAAAATTTCCTTAGAGATGTAAGTAGGTTACCATACATCACAAATAACATGAGTAAACATGGGGTCAAATATGTACCGTTTATACAACCAGCCATGTCAATAAAAAAACAGTTTTAGTGTAAAGGCTGTTCACGATAAAGTGAGCACTTTTGAAATCAACCTCAGAAAAAAAGTCACTGCCCCTCCCTGCATATATTATAACAGACACACTGAGTGACATGAGCCCAGTAAAGATGTTAACGACAGATGGAAAGTAGCTCAATAACTTCACGCCGAATGAAAAGTGTTAAGGTAACTATTTGTAATAATGTAAATTATTTATTTGGCTTTCTGATTTTTAAAGCATCTAAGTGTAAAAACAAGCAGATTTGTTAAATATTTACTTTTCTAACAATTTCACAGTTTCACTTGACTAATGCATAAATAAAGTGATGAGGCACGTGTCAATGTTAATTTACATAATGCATATGAATACGTAATGTGCACACAAGTAGATCTTGAGCAGGGCTCTGAAAAGTGCTCATTTTATCGTGAACAATGTATAGCTGCCCTATTATCAAAATGTAGACCAACGTAACTGTTAAAAACTGAAAAAAACTTTTGTGACATGTAACATGTTATAAACCAAAACCATTCTTTACATTCCTTTTTTCCCCACAAAAAATTAGCCATTATAGCACTTTGGCGTATGTTTTTTCTTGCCTCTTTCAGATTGTTGTATTTAAAGAAAATAACAGTAATTCAGCAAAATATTCCATTGTTTTCAATTTTTTTTGTTGTGTTTCAAACTGCAGTAGCCTGTGTGTTGCTGTTCAATTTTCTTGTTAAATGCATTATAGTTTTTACAGCTATATCATAAAATCTGGTCTTTTGTGCTAAGAAAAGTGCTAACATGGAATTATATTTGCATTTTAAAAGTTTACTGCAAGTTTACCAGTTATGTAAGTGTCATGTCACAGACATTTTAATTAAGATCAGTTTTTATTTTGGCGTATTTCTACAGTACGTAAGCTGGAACATTTGTTCCCCCACTACTCTAGAGCTGTGTTTTAATTCACTCTCACACACACTGCCACTTAACCTTGATCCCTTCAGCACTCACAGTCTACACATTCCTTTGATCCCTTTTTGACGAAGTGGGTATAATTTCAAACACCCATCTTTATTTCGAGATCTTTAAGTTCCAATGCATAAGCGATTGAAGAATCAATGAACTCAACACATTTTTTTTTTGTTGTTTTGGTTTTTTGTACGAACAAGTGTTTAGCAAATGACAGGAATAAGCTAGATAACTGTTATGAACAATTAAGCTTACAGTGTAGGGCACGTGTAGAGGACATCGCTCTTGCCCCTAGTCGAATGGGATATTCAAGGTGCACTCATGCCCTTGCCGCAAATTCAGGCGGTGACAATTCAACATTATAGACCGTGATGCACTTTTCAGGAGAGACAGCCAGGCAAGGGACCTTGGCTCGTAATAGAACACACATTAAGTTCGTTAAACGAACATGTTACATTATGAACGAACACTGAATAAGGTGAATTTTTTTTCTTTGGCAGTACCTACTCATGCTTTTTTGTGAAATAAAGTTTTGTAGGTACGAGTATTTGAAAATAGAATATATTTACTTCAGTGTAAACAGACTTTTTCAGAAGGGGGACCGTTTAGTATGGATGCCAATAAATTTTAGTTTTGGCAATTTTTTAAATAAAGGATTCCATTATATTTTTAAAAATTTTACTTCGTAATTTCTCTGATCTTTGCAACTACACTCACTATATAGAATTTTTGGCTATAATTTAAGCCTAATTAAAATATGAAATGGCGGGACATGACTGAACAATTTCTGTACTTTTCAAATATGCTATTTTATATTTTTTATCTTATTTTAGTTACGATAATAATTAGGTAGCAAATTTTGACTCGATTCCAAGTACATTCTTCGGATAAAAACCAAATATTAACTATAGTTGCTATGAAAACTTGTCATGTGGAAAGGAAGACATTAGGTAATTTAATGGGTTATAGGTTATCTTTAAAAGGCGCCTTTTATTTATGTTAAATCGCAATATTAAAACACAACTCTTGCATTATGGAAATTTATTCTTCTTCCAGTGTCACATATAAAAAACACATCACAGTTTCAAAAATAAAAAAACACTAAATTCCGCTAATTACTTTTACAACTCGTTTGTCACTTGCTAGTCTGCATGTGTTGATTCGAAATAAACACGATTGTTTACGTTAAATCGGAATACTTTACCACAAAAATCACTGCATTACACAAATTTAATCTTCTTTTAATTGTCACGCAAAAATTATTACATTTAAAACACTATAAAACACGAAATTACGATAACTTTTACACGTATGACACTTGCTGTGCATGTATTCTTATGGGAGAAAACCGATTGTTTTGGGTCACGCTTCTACTATTACTATTTCTACTCGAGCTTCACTAAGCGTACGCAAAATGACGACGGCAAGTGTCCAGACCTATCTTTATGACCGTGGTTTGTATATTGCTGGAGGACGCCATCTTGGTTTTTTTCGTTTGTAATTTTTGTATGCATTGCTGGAGAACGCCATCCTGGATTTTTCGTTTGTCATATGTTTATACATTGCTGGAGGATGTCATTTTTTTTTTGTTTGTTATTTGTGTATACATTGCTGGAGGACACCAGTTTGTATTTCATATGTTTACATCACCTAGGTGGAGCCAACGTATTAATTCACCCACCAGGTGTGTTGTCGATTTAGCCACCAGGTGGTAGCCATATTGATTATGTTTTTAAAGTATGGGTTATGCTGTTAGCGTCCTCCATGTTGGATTATATTTTTAACACATAGGTGGCATTAATTTCTCGATTCAACTGCCAGGTGAGCTGATAGCACTCATATTTATAGATATAAGAAAAATATGTAATTTATTATTCGTATTTAAAAAATACATATTTTTTTGAATCAATGGTATAGTCCATTCCCCACTGGAAGAAACTTTCTTGGGGCCCTGCTAAATATCTACTTGCAGGCCCGTTTCATATCCTTCCGCCAAATGTAAACAAGCATTGTCATGCGATTGCCATGTAGCATCTGTCAAAATCAATGTTTACATTCCATTGTGTGTGTGTGTGTGTGTACATGGTGTTCGTATACTTTCGCTACACCTAAACATAAACATTGAAATGTGACTTCTACTTTTATACATGTAAATGGTGTTGTTTACTGTTTAAAGCTTTTCAAATAATTCTGTCATACTCCAAAAACCATTCCGTGCGAGTATTCGCAGTTTAGGCCTCTAACATTATCTAGGTCAGCTTTATGACTTTTAAAAATGCCTAAATTGACGATAGTTCCTACAGTTATTTTACAATAACATATTTGTTTTCCACGATACAGCACATTAATATTTTGCTGCGACTGTGTTTATCACTGTTACAACTGCGAGGTAAAGAACTGTAGTATTTATTCTTTTGCTATTAATATATGTTGGGTTATTTATTTAAAAGGACGGTCTCAAATGGAATAAATATTAAAACGAAGGAACAACCAGTTAAACGAAAAAGGCACATTAAATTCCAACACGAATCTCGTGTTGCCTATTTTTTGTCCTACAAACTTAAAGGATAGCGATGAACATGCACACAAATAAGCCTACGGAAACTTTTATTCCGCTCATATTTATATATATTGCTACTTACTGTTAATTATGTTTATTGACATTTGTCGGATTGAGTTTAATATTTTTTTTTGGAACCGTGGCCAATCACGTTGCATGGCTGTGTTTCAAACACCTAGGGCAAAGGTACGACGTTGTGATAAATAAACAGACGTAGATGTAAATAACTAACTTCGCCATAAAAACAGTTCACTGTTAAACGAATAAATATTGCATATCAAATATTTCTTATCACGCACACACAGGGCCAGTGTAACGACCACGATGCAGCCACGCCACACCTTTTCACACGCAACGGTAACACACGTAACAGTATATGTATTACTGACGTGGAAACACAGATTTATCATAACATCGTAACTTGCCTATGTAGGTTTAAAAAACACAACGTCTACAAACGTTATGAGTTAATTTAAAGTATTTTTCGGAAGAAGAGAAATCGATACTTGGTTGAGCACACAGCAACAAAACGCCTCGTCATGTAGTCACTCGACATGTCTGCCAACCTTAAGATTTGCAAGCCACCCGCCATCACTTCTAGATGCTAAATGTATTAAATTAAGTATTCAAACATTAAAATCTCTTTTCAGGTGTACATTCCAGATTCAAATATCATTGTTTTGCTGTAATAAGTATGAAATATGCTACAATTTTAAACATGTATAATTAATTCATACTAGCGATGGGAAATTTCCCGAGAGTGACTGATAGGGTGGGAGGGAGGGGGAGAGAGGGGGAGAGAGAGAGAGAGAGAGAGAGAGAGAGAAGAGAGAGCGATAAACTCCACCCAGTAGACAGTTTCGTCGGTCGAAAAAACAAACACCACGTCACTACGGCCTACGTACGTTATTTTGCGCTGTTATTTTTAACTGTAATAATGAACTATGTTTCTATCGGGGCTACCTAAATATTGAAATATGTCAATAGCCATATTTTTTTCTTCTATTTCGTAATGACCCATCATCAGGATCACGAGTGACTTGTTCAGCGCGCTTTCGCTCTTCCCAATACCTCTTCATTCTTTCACTCCTGCTTCTCTCTACTTCTGTGAGTTGTATCTTGATAGCAATATTTAAGTTACACAGAGCATACCAGAAAACTATGATGAAACAATATTTGAACTGAGAGCTATTTCATACTAGCCGTTGCCAATACACCGCTGCTATCGCTGTTTTTAATTCGCATTTAATAGGAAATAAATATTACAAGTTATAGAAGATATTAAGAAAAGTTCAATTTTTTCAAAAATACTGTACTTTAGAGTTAATCACAGTGTTATAGATTTGTGGAATACAAGTTTTTGAAACAACAGGTTGACATGTTACGCCTAGGGTGATTCTGCAAAGGTTCGTTTCATCAAGTCTCTTCCAGTCGGGAATGGACTGTATACCTACATGCATGATGGGAGATTTTGACTACATTCATAATTGATTATATATTTATTTATTAAACATTTTACGTTGTTCAATTTTAAAAAGGTACTTTTTATTTAATCATATAACTGTACATATAGTAATGGTACTTTATACAATACTTTTTAGTAAAATTAATTTTATTTCTGTGCCTTTTAAATTTTAATTATATTCTGCCAAATTCGTTTGAACATAAAATTAAACACAATTTTATTCGCAGGCATTCTTTTCTCAGTTAATTTATTACAGTCGCATATGCCCTCAAGGGAAATTACAATATTCTTCAGCAACTTTGCCGTAGGTTACAGTCTTTTATGCAGCTCGCTATTCACAATCGTGTTACCTTTGTGCGAAAATATAGTGACATTTATTACACCGACAGGGTGGGTTTTGTAGGTAACTACACTTTTGTGGACATGTGCCGAAGTGACAAGAGACCTCCTTGCAGCAAACCTGGTAGTGAGGTACTGATGAGAAATACACTTCGCCTTTACATGTCTTTGCATGTGTAAGTAAACTGTCGGTACGGCTAAACTGCTTACCGCACCTGTCACACAAAGATGACATGCAACATGGATACTTGGCACAATAAAAGCGCTAATGTCGCTGTGCATTGTGGCCGAAAGTGACACTGATAACGACGTAGTGGTTCACGCAAAGTCCTGGACGGACCTGTTGGAGATGTAGCTGCTGGAGCTTAAGAAGCACGTAATACCAGCACTGGTGTTCTAGGTAACTCAGCCGAAAAGTTCGATCGCTCCATTGATGATTTCGTTGAATTACAATTGAAGAAGTCGATGCTACTGTAGCATCAGTAGATGATCGCGCTGCACTGGTAGCAGTAGATGCTGCTATTTATGTAGGTATCACATATTAAGAAGTCGATTTCACTGGTAAAACAGGAGACATCTCACTCGAAGAAGCAATTGATGGCAAGAAACCATTGGCGGGCAATATCCACTCTACTTTAACGTAACTAGCGATGGATTACCTGGCATAGAAGCTAGTCGAGACGATCCACCTTTCCCATAAGCCATTGTCAAACTAAGCCTCTCAGCTGATTCCCCTACCGTTTATAATATTTGAGTATGCAAGCCCTATGAGTAGTAGGGGCGTGCCGGTACTGGCCCAGGAAATAGTTTATCGCACCTATGTAATCGCACCTGGATTAAATTACCTGTATTAATTTAAGGGAAAGGGTTAATTACTTACATGTAAAGCATTAATTACTTACAGGTAAGGGGTTAACTACAGGTAATTCTACTTAATGGGTTGATTGTGTAAAGGGTTAATTCTTTAATTCGTTAATCGGAAGGGTTAATTGAGATTGGTGTTCAAAGGGTCAGTTCATTAATTGGTGCCCTAAGGTTCAGATGTTCACCCTTGGACATCTGGCAGGCGATGAGCTCTGAGGGGTTGGAGCAGCAGTATATATATGTTGACCTTGGGGCAAGAGTGTCATAAGCGGTAATTTGGCAGAGGAGCACCAGCATAAGAATTCACCCTTACACGTTTGGCAGGCGAATGAGCTCTGAGGTGTGGACAGCAGCATATACATATTGAGTTTGTTTCAAGAGCTGCATAAGCTTTATTTTGGGGCAAGAGTGGGATGTCCATCGTTTTAGAGTGTGTACTGAGATCGGGGGCTGGGTGAGAGGAGGGAGGGGATAATGAGAGCGGGCACACGTTCGTTCAGTTAGGATGTTGATATAGGACTGAGCTGGTACGGTGGGTGAGGGGTGGGAGGGTGTGTCAGAAGCGGGCATGTAACCTCCTTGGTTTATTTTTTTAAAGAAGACTGAGATGGTATGGTGGGTGAGGAGGAGAGTATTTTGGCAGCAGGCACACATCTGCCTTGATCGTTGTTTGCTGTCATACTGAGACCTAGATATGTGAAATGGCTATCGGCTGAGGTCGAAAATGCAATTTTATAAATCATTGTTTTAAAATAGCGAAGTAAATATTGTTTATCATAGCACTGAATTTATCCCACAAGATCAAATTATTACAAAATATGAAACAATTTAATCAAATACCTAATGAAACATTACAACTTCACATATCCCAAATATGACATACTTTATAATAAATCAATTAAATGCAAAGAGATATGAAAACGACTTGCCCTCAATTATACCTACAATGCACAGACAACAAGATGTAACAAATGGAGCATATGAACAAAGTTAGTTTACAGTCCGGTTCCATAATATAAGTGCCACAACAAATCAGAGCGATGAATACTAATTTATTTACAATCATGCACCGACTCATATTGAAATGTAATAATCGCCCGCACAAAATTAACTTACTATCCCATATAATATATCACAAATCAATAATAAACCTCAATGAAATACCGCAATCAAATACATACTTACCAACACAACAAGCAACAACACAATGTACATTTAAACAAAAGAAAAAACAATGTATTCTCATTAGCACTAAACACATTTCACACACAATGATTACACAAAACAAATGTGAACCACACATTCAAAATAAATTAAATATTAAATACTCACAAAGCCAGTTTACCACCACACACAAGCAAGGAATGAAACATGAAAACAACTTACCCTCGATTGCACTATACATCTATGAAGCACACACATTGATTACATGAAACAAAGGTGAACCACATGTTTAATATGAATTAAATATTTAACATGCAAAAAATCAGTTAACAGCCCATCCAAGAATATTAGTGTTTATAAACTCAATTAAATTACTCATCACACACAACTTACATTTAAGCATAGCATGCCCCGTTTCTTTCTCCTCGTCTCTCTTTAACACATTACTTGTGGTCCAGCCCCGCCCAGCCCGGGTCACGGTTACACATGCATCTCACACGTTTCTGGTATTACATGTTTATTAAATGTACAAACTAAATTTTCTATATGAACACACACAAGTATGGATGTGTTTTCCACAGTTGTTTATGTTACGAACGAAAGCTGAGCATGTCCGAGATGTCCGATATATCCACCTGCCAGGGCTCAGTCAGGCCAGACACTCAGGAACAACTAAAATGATTGCATTACAAGGCTTGAGAGCATTGCTCCGCTCTCTACCTCTCTCTCTCTCTCTCTCTCTCTGACACTTCCCTGTGACACACACACACCCCCCCTCCACGTTCGCTTAGGATAATGGATGTTGGCGAGCAAACCATTTGAAAATTTCAGAATATTTTCGAATATATTAAAACAGAATTACGTCCCACCTAACATAATTCCAGGAAATATAGCAAAAAATATTATTAATCTCGAACTATATCCCAGGGAAAATGCACCAAATTGCGAGACCTTTGGTAAACCATACCTAGTGTTACTAAATTAAATATTAAACTATTCACCTTCATCGGCTCCCAACACCCTGCTTCCCAGACCTATGCATTATGCGTGTATTGTTTAAAAACAAAAAATATTAAAATGCTGTTGTCTAACATAAGTATTAGAAATGTTTAGTTACTGTAAACATTAAAAAGTAATATAGAGTGGTATTCCAAACAGTTTTCCAACCGCCAGAGTGTGCCGGCACTTATCACCCGAAGTCCGATTTAATCAAATATATGTATTTACCGAACATGTATAGCAAACTCATGTTAGTGATAATGTTACATAACTCTAAGATTTGACAAACATTTAATATACGATACCCAACCAACATTACTGATACGTATATTCCCATCAGTTTCAAAGTATGCTACACATGTATGCTTACTCAGATTCGTATGTTTTAACATTTAGACATACTTTCAAGTAATGTTCTTTAACCTCGTATAATTAAGAAAATCAAATACGTTATTGTCCACATTAGCATGTAAACTTCCCTACGAGCGAACAACATATTATTTATCTCACACACATCCGCTTAGAATGTCGATGAGACAACAATTAAAAATCCAATTTATCATTTATATTATATTCCAAGATTTGTGCACGTGACATTAAAAACCAAATTTATTGTACAACATTTCCTGATACCTAACAAACTACATATTAAGACACTGTACTTATGAAAAAAGTATGTCTGTAATAATAAACTCCTTTACAAAAATGTATTAGTCAACCTTTGTAAATTGCCTAACACATAAATGTTAATATTTCCACAAAAGTCTAAAATGTCCTTGGATATTCAGAGCAGCCACCATAACATGTACGAAGTATTGTAAATGTTTCTCACGAAGTCTTAGCCATGATAAAGTATAGTATATCCTCCCATATTAAAGATTTATTATGCATATACAGAAAAAGAGGGAAGTAAGGGGATTACAAGTAATGAACAGTAAAACATATTGTCGCATCATAAATAAAGAATATAACATATTAATGAAAACACATCTAGTAAATCGAAATAGTTTTATTGCATAACATATTTACAAATAGTGTCTTACAATCATTTACAATCTTGATTTTTCACCCCCAAATCATGAGCTTTTGTGAACCATTTCCAGCGAATCAAGGACCTCTGTTTTTCACTCTTAATAACTTTGTGAACAAAATATTAATTTGGAGAATTACCTTTCTATAATTCAAATTTATAAAACTACCTTTCATTGATTCACCATTATTGCTTGAGAGGTAATATACTCTAGGAAACAACTGCCTAACTGAAATAATTTTAAATATTTCATACAGCTAATTAGCAGTATATTTATTCTCAAAAACACCTTCGACCTTGGAAATACATTCATAGTCCCCAACTTTAAACTTTTGTTTTCTCTCATCGACTACCTTATGTTTATTATATATGGCTTTCATCGAGCTATTGCCAGTAACCTTTTCGGGAGTCATCTTGATAGTTCGGTGGTTTCTTGAATTATAACATTTCAGTTTTTCAGGCAAAACATCTACTCACTTGTATGTCCCATTCGAAGTGAAATGTCTGTATATTAGCTGTTTCAAGCTTTTGTTGAATCTCTCGACTACAAATGCTTTTATTTCAGAATATTTTAAATAATGATTAATCCCATACTCTGTTATTAGTTTCTGGAAAGTATTAAATAACTCTGTTCATTTGTCAGTGTGGACCAGTCTTGGCATTCTTTCCTCTAAAATGGTTTTCATTGCAGTGGTAACATGTTTTCCAGTCTTGTTCATCACAGGTATACACCGTGCATATTTTTAATACACATCCATAACTGTTCAAATATACTTGTATCTATTATTGTATTTTGAAAGGGATGTTATTTCACACAGGTCGGCTTCAGAAAGATCATTTAAACCATGAGTAATAAACCTTCTTGGAAACCTTATTCTTGCAGGAGCATGCAGTTTTTGAGCAATCTTACTAAACTTCATTATGAATATACCCTTATTCACTCAGTTCTCCATTATATATATAATTTTGTTTGTATGTGGATTATTCCCAGACTGTTTCGAAGCGATAAGAAGTTTTAATTTATTCACCAACTCATTAGGATTGTTTCAATATACAAGAGAAAACAGATCGCCATCTGCATCTTTGTATTTTACACTTCCAACATTATCACCTAATAAATGTAGTTTCGGATGATCTTCACCTCCTGAATGATTATTTGTATTTATGCATTTTACGAGATCCTTATATTTCTCCAGATCGGTGTCGGAGTACCCATTCATAAAGTTGTTAAACAATAATTCAAACAATCCTTTACTTGCATCAGATACATTATCACCTACTTGGGTTCTATTTTCAGGTAAGTACGTAATGATGGAATCTCCAAGAAACAATATGTTGTCATTTTGATATACACCAAATGTATTTTGTGCTGGTGAATAATATTTATAGCTGAATAACACCATGTTAAATGAGAAAGGATTTGCTTTTTATTCTCCTTTAACGGTTCTTCTGATTTAATTTCCAGCAGTGTATAATTATATGTAGTTAATACAGAATGTATTGTATCCATTCTAGTTGTAACTGGTTTTAATATTTCCTTGTTTACAAAATCCTGTTCCATTTGTGCTTGTTTAGCTTGCAAGTATTTCTCCTCTACAGTAGAAATAACATTAAGTAATTCCGAAGCAGAGTTAGGCATTTTTGTTTAGCTTACATTAATATTCCAGTATTTCTATAAACTAATGCAATGGTTTTCTAATTGCAACACTGGGTCGAGTATTCTGTGCCTTTTCATTTAATCGACTTTACTTACAGTTTTAGCTCTCAAGTCATTAATAACAACATTTATTTGTGTAAGCAAATCATCATTTTGCTTTCTCAGATCTGTTTGCATAACTAAACCTGATACTTTATTAATCAATCCAACAGTTATATAATGTGACATCTCTTCCATCCATGTTTCAAGTTGTTTTGCAATACTAGCAGTTACCAATTCATTAATTCCACATTTTAAACATTCTAAAGGTTTGTGTGTTCTAGTTTCTATATTCTGCAGTGCAGTCATCACATATGTCAATATTTCTTAAATGTAACTAATATTAGTAAAAACTTTTGTAATACTTTTAGTTGACTTTACTAATTTATCTTGTATGGTGGCTGATTACGATTTAAATATGTTTAATGTAATAGTGTTTAAGTCTTCCTCATAGCCTTTATTTACCACATCACTGTTTTTCACCATCATGCCTACATTACATAATACATATTCATTCAAATCACTATTTCCATCGCGATTTTTGGTTAAACTGGTATTGTAATGAGTATGCCTTATATCACTATGTCCAAACTTTGAAATACTTGTTATTCTTCATTCGGAAGTATAAAACTATCAAATTCACATCGAAATCTGCCTTTATATAGGGGAAGTGCAGGCATAATTACCAGAAAACTGTACTTGTCTTTCCAATTGTAAAAACACATATCTTTGTAAAGGACATATCGCCTATAATATGATCATTGTGAATATGTTTTAGATTCAAATTGTTCATTTTAAACACAATTAACATATTTGTATTATCGAGCAAATTATGTTTTGGAATACATGCGTAACTTTGGGACAGATAAAAACAATTAACATCTGAATGTCTACCAAAACAAAAATATTGCTGTATTTCACCCTGTGGTTCACCCCAAACATCGTCAAATATAATTATGGAATTGGCTAATGCTTTATTCTGAGGCTCAATTACATCTTTATTAGTAAAAGGGAATATCACATTCCTTAAATTGGCGACAAAATATCTACTAACTGTTGATATTTCTCTTGTATTGTTTTATAAAAAACATATGTTTTCAAAACTAAGTCCATTCGGATGTTCCAACATTGATATAATAACACAAGTTTTTCCACATGAAGAAGGACCACATTATACAACATATAAACACTTGTAAAGTGCACAAAATAGCTTATGCTGAAACAAACTATTTAAAACAAAGGATATAGTAGTTATGATTCTAGCTAATAAAACAGCAAATATAAGTAAGAACCCATTCACATCCACAGGTGATAAGCTTGGTGCTTAGGTCATAGACAAAGTAATGCCAGCAAAAGTGAAAAGAGACATAGGAGTAAAACACAGCACAAAATGACAAACCAAGAAAGGTGGAACTTTAAAATTCATATTTACAGCATTATCAGCCCTTGGAGCCCTAATGGGTGGAGTTTCAGCTCTTGCTAAATCAGCAAAATCAGCTAGGAAAGGAATGTATCTTAAACCATATAAAGTTGGACAAGGAAGAAGAATCTGGACATTCCATATTTTCTTGGTGTGTATATGAGAGACAATTTACCAAAAGAACAAAACCTTTGTGAATGTATGATTTTTAATTTAGATTCTAAATGAAACAAAGGAATACAATGGTTCACATTAATTAAAACTGTAAATCAAATATTGTAATATAACAGTTTTGGTGATTTACATCCCCCAATTGAAATATGTAAATATTTTTAAAAACATGCAATAAAAGTTCAATTACATAAAGGAAAAATCTCCAAATACTATCAATTGTGGCCATTTATTTTTACGGTTTCTGACTATAAATTGGTTAGGTAAGTACACAAATATATTTAGTAATAGCAAAATTATTTAGTAATATGTCAATTACTTTGGTATTGAGTGGTAACTCGTCACAACTGTGCTTGGCATATTTCCCAGCTATGGAGTTAGATGGACAGTGGCGAATAAGCCTAACCAAATTCGTCACTTACAACAGCATACCAAGTATTGATATGCACAATCAAACATTTTCATCTAACATTGGCGAAGAAAAGTACAGGGTTGTGATACTGGTGGGTTCTTAAAAACTAGAAGATTTGGAAACATTCATTAAAGCAGCATTACCTGAAAACATATATTTCTAATTACATGAAAATTCAAATACTTTAACTGGTATGATGCACAGTAATGTCGATATCGATTTAATGGAAAACAATTCAATTGCAACTATGTTAGGGTATGGATGGAGAGTGTATCCCACTAAGAAATTGCACGAATCATCAAAACCAGTAAATATTTTGCCAGTTAATATATGACATGTAAATATTAATATAGTAGGTGGTTCATATTTGAATAGAAAATCAACAAACACAATACATAAATTGACATGTGTGGTAGCACCAGGAAACAAAATAATTGAAAAGCAAAATACTTTAATCTATCTTACAGTGGCAATTGTGTTGATGAAATAGTATTTGCAATTGTCGATCAAAATGGTAAACTTATTAGTTTTATAAACAAAGAAATTACAGTGTGATTACATTTGAAGAAAAGTATGTAAATACTTGCATTCTGTGTGTATTACAATCAAAATGGGTATTGTGTATCATAGTCAATATGGACATAAAGTAGGTGGTTCAGTTAAAAACTACATTTATAAGAAAACTTCTATAAAAAGATGTAAATGGAACCATAAAACTATCACTTCAACTAAGAACCCTGTGAAGTTAACACGGGGCAACAGACGGTTTTAAGGGAATTAGGATATACAATTAATAGAAATGGATGACATACTTAATGCTGATCAAGCCATAAGTTATGAAGATACAATCACCTATATGTAAATACATGTCTATGAATCATTCCGAGCAGGTCTGTGCAAATTTCCATCGCAATAAGGATTCTTACACAAAATCATGACATATGTTACTGTCGAAATCGAGTTTAAGGTTTAGAGGAATAATTTAAAAGACAGCCAATCCAACTAATCCAGTAATTACAGGAATAGTGAGAAATGGAATACTTCATTTAATCGACAGGATTGCAAATATGCTTAATGGTGTTGAAATCGATCAAACATGAGATGTTGGAACTACTTCCACGATAAAGAACTATCTCTCGCAAACTACAAATTATGTTTATACAAGCCTTATGGCAGGTTGGCATCACTCTAACAATTACAAACTGGAATTAAACCCAGGGTTGTAATATCACTAAGTATGGTACTTGAATTCGGTGCAGACTATAGACATGTTATAATAAATGCTAAACTATAATTAGTTATTCTATTTGGTAATTCACACTTGAACACTATATACGACACTGCCAATAACAAGGAAGGTGTAAATTTGAATCAAGCAGTGTTGAATGGTTGATGCCACATATTGAAATTAACACTTGTGAATGTGTTAAGTTCCTAAAGTATATTACATTCATGTCATGATTCTTGAAGACATTTCCATCACTACCAGCATCAGAAAAAGTTGTATCGAATGTGAAATCAAGTTTTTCAAATGAAAAACAGAGTATGTTATTATATGTTTTCGACAAAACAATTTAGGAGCAGACCAATCAGTGTTTGATCATTACAATATTAAAAACATTAAACTTTACCTAACAGTCAGGCCTATCCCTATATGGATTTCAATACAAACTTTGGAAATCTAGTATTCCTTATTTGCTACAATATGTACACAAAGTTCCAGGCTACATATTACAATAAAAACAGTGCACCGATCCTATAACTCGACTCGTTTAAGACCAGAGGTCTGCTATTCGTATTTGATGTCAGCAAACAAAACAATAGCATTAGAAATAATGTTATTGACTGACGATTTGAAATAATTGCATACACACCCATTCCACCAAATACTCAAGATTACACATTGATAATCCATGATAGATTAATAATTTATAATGTTAGAAATAAATTGGTTGTGGTACTGATGTAATCAGTAGATGATGAGTAACAGTTGAGACAAGATCTTCTTTAATGTGATATTCAAAAGGACTACAACTGTTCTTCATTCTAACAGTTACATCAAACTTATGGCTATAGATCGCCATTCTTCTCAGCAGACGAAAACTCCAAATTAATATTGAGATTATCATTGATGACTGACTGGGGTGAAGTGGAAGATGATAGTCATCCAGAATCTTCAGTCGATAACATATGATTAATACTACAGTGGTTGGCATTACCTATTGTGAGGGAAGATTGTGAAATAATGAGTGTAATTTAGTAAGTATATAAAAGTCATTGGTTTGTGTAAACCGATGCATTTTAAAGATGAAACAAGATGATAATGAAGTCACTTGCTCATGTATACAGAAATCCAAGTGTAAATTTAATATTTGCAAATTGTTTGCATGGATGGGTAAACCATGTATAGGGCATGTCTAGGAAAGAAATAATAATAATAGTTTCAGTAAGGAAGGTGTGGTATGTTAACCATGACCCTTTAAGCAATCAAATTGGTGTTTAGCATCTTGGTTAACAGCCTATAATATATAATTGACATGTAAAATAGCTTGTGCTCTCAATTTGTTATATTATTTTGTTAAGGGGAAATGTACTTTGTGTTAACATCCTATAGTTCATTAAAATATCTGCTTGTCTGTTATGTAGTTTCGAGACATTCTGTGTATATTTTGTGATAAAATGTGTACATTTTATCATGCATATGTCAAAACCATTATGTTTATATAGTTATTTATACATTATTCTCTCTATGAGTGATATGTGATTCACACTATATTTTGTGTCAAGTGAACTGTATTATGTAACATTATGTTTCTTCTCAAATAAATATGTCTTAAAAACGAATATCATTGTTTCTTCTTGATTTTTACCAGATCCCTTTAAAACGTATTATGTAACAGTGCGTGTGTTGAACATATTTAAAATAAAAGTGGAAACAGTATTTTTAAAATTGTGTTGGAATCCAAAAAAGTCACAAGTGGTGTGATGAGTGAAATGGCTTAAATAATATACATACAACACGAAATAAAAATTTGGTAATATTTGTATCTAAATATACATTCTGAAATGATTGGTTTTTATTAAATTACAGATTTAATTTAAACACATGTGTATTCATTAGATTAAAAAGTGTAATTCTTATTGACAATAGTCCCAAGTGTGATAAAAGAATTTACACAATAATACATTTAAGAAAACTACGTAAATCGCTTACTCATATCAGGCCTGTTACAAACAAAGTATGACAGCTTCTCTCCAACGTTGTTTTACTATTAGGAAAATGCTTGGGGCATCTCATGAGATAGTGCAGTGAATGGAATGTAAATTATGTAATACTAAAATAGAAGTATTCAATAATCATCTAAAGGATAGGTTATTTACCCCATGAGATTATTATGGAGCAGCACCGGAATGAAAATATGGGGAAAACTGGAGATCTCTGAGAACATCCTGTGAGTGATACCGACAGGTATTGAACCTGTAATGGGAAGCTAGCAGTCTAACTGCTCGGCCCCTTGCATTTTAATGATGAAGTGAAAGTAATTATCTCAAACTATGACTGGATAGATACCACACAATCATCTCACTTAGTCAACAGTTTAAGTACATTGATTTTAACACAAATGGTGTAACGTAAAACAATGACCATGCTACCTTCACGATACGCACAACTAGCATGCTGGACAACCTCAGCTCACCACGCACTGCACTACTGCAACGCACCACCGCAACGCACCACCGCTGTTTGATCCATGCTAGTATCAGTTGCTACGACTGGATTTGTGTTAGTAGATGTAATGTAAGTAAATAAGAATAACAATTTAGGATTTTTGAATCATAATGTGTTTTAAGTGGGGTTATAACATAGTTATTAAATCGGGAGTTGAGATTTAATTTTAACTATTTAAGATACTTAAAATTTATTTTAAAAATTAAAAATTGCTAGTGGGTTTCGTGTTAACTTCTAAATTTTTATTATGTAATCGTAATTTATACTTAAAGTGGGTATGTTGCATTGGGAGAGTTAATGAGATGTATTGTGTGTATGGGCTAAAGAAAAAAAGAGATTACCATCATGTATTGTGAAGTGAGGGGTGATGTGGTGTGTGTGTGAATGTAAGTGAGATTGTATGGGCTAAAGAAGAAATAAGGTGAGATGGCCACCATTTTTAATGGAGCGAGTAATACGAATCCACCGGGATTCGTCGCCATTCCTCTTGCAACAATTCCATGAGTTGAGCAATGGATTTTGGCTGCGCCTGACGAGCCCTCACCCGGCGGAAATCCAATTCGTCCCAAAGATGTTTTATAGATTTGAGGTCAGGGCTCTGGGCGGGCCAGTCCAATCGGCGAACATTGTTGTCGGCGTACCACTGCACAGTAGCCCTTGAAACATGGCACCTGGCATTGTCATCCTGGAAGTAACACGGGTCCATTCCGTAAAAACGCCACAATGTTGAGAGCATTTTATTATCCAGAACGTTGCAATAGGCCTCTGTATTCATGCTACCATGGACAAACACCAGCGGTCTTACGCCAAAGGCCGTGTAACAGCCCCACACATCACTCCACCACCACCGAATTTCCTAGCTGGCACTATACACTCCGGCAGAAGCCATTCCCCGGGTAGACGCCACATCCATACACGTCCATCGGACCGGAATAATGTAAATCTCCACTCATCACGCCACAGAACCGATTTCCACTGCTCCAGTGTCCAGTTGCGACGGTCCAAACATCACCTGAGTCGCCGAGCTTTATTGCTTGTCGTGATATGGGGCTTATGTGCAGTTGCTCTTCCGAAATATCCAAGTCGGTGGGCCTCTGTACGTAATGTTCCAATGGAAACCGATACTCCTGTTGCTGCATGAAACTCCTGTCGGATGGTAGCCATGGGTTGTGCCCTATTTTTGACTAGTTCACGTTTCAGGGTTCTGCGATCTCTGTCAGTCAAGATTGGAGGTCGCCCAGAACTTGCAGCATTGACACAATGTCCATCGACCTTCCACTTACGCAGGACGAATGCGACCATTGATTTGGGCCTGTTTACCTTCCGTGCAATCGCCTGGCTAGGCTGCCCACTAAGATGGCAGCCCACAATCACGCCCTTATCGAAGTCCGATAGCTCTGTACCTCGTGCTAGCTCCTTGTCTACAGGTTCTACACCGGCCTGCAGCGTATGGCGGTCTCACAAGTCAACTGACGTACTGAATTACCTATCTTCACGGGTGCCCAATTACTTTTTGGTCGATAGTGTATTTATAAATAATTCTATTTTAAAGCAATTCCTTCTGCCGCGTGCAAAAATCCTTTATTAAGTCTGACCAAACGGACAACGCACTGCATTCGTGTGCATTTTCATAATTAATATTTTGCATAAGAACTATTTATTAGTAGGCATTACCAATGCGCGTATTTTCCCTCCGTTCTTATTCATGTTAATTATTAATTGAGTATTAAAATGATAGATAGAATAGAAGTGAAATTTAATTTTAAATAATAAATAAGATACTTTTGTGTTAACAGTGTTATAAAACGCTTATGGTATATGACACTTTTAGGAAATAAGCAAACACGTAACAAGTACATGGGGTAATTTTACAAAAGGTTTGATTCATAAGCGCGAAGAAACCGCGAATCGATTATACGGTATATGATCTATCCAACAGTATTCACGTGTTTACGAAGAATGCAAAACCAATTTTCGTTGACTTGACCCGAAAAAAAAAAAATGCTTTCAGTTTTTTTTTTATGCATTTAAGTGTACGGATGAGCAAGTTGTTTGAAAGATTCTTGCAATATAGGTGTAAATGATTCAATTAAAATTTTTGAAATTACGCCATTATGAAGCAATGGCGTATGTTCAGAATATTTCACTTAAGAATGATCAAACACTTAAAATATATACTTTCCCGATAATTTTACGGTTAAACTTCACCGACACTTGAATGAAGTGATCGGGCCTTTTCTAATGCTAATGTTATATGTGGTGTAAGAATGCACAACGTACAAAAAGTAGATGTTAAGCAGGGCTTCGAAAAGTGCTCAGTTGACCGTGACGAACGCACGAGTGATGCGCGAGTGTTGGCGAGGCAGTCGATGATTGAGCAGAGGTGGCGCAGCGAAGACGCAGCTGCGCGCGGAGTATAGTCGCACTGTGGCAGCGAGGAAGGAAGGCGACTGAGCGCCATGGCTGCGCCGTCCACTAGCGTCGCCGCGCTGCTGGGTGAGTGACTCTACAGTCGATTCGCAGTTTCTTCCCACTTTTCGAATAAAACATTTGAAAAATTACTCTATATATTACGTGATTGGTTGTCTTTTTAAACATTTCTGTCACAAGTGTATTATACTTATGTTAACATAAAAGTGCCTCTTTTTTTAAATAAATTAGACGTTTATTAATGTTTTATCTATTATATATTAGAATATTTATATTATAATTAATATGAATAAGATGGGGAGAAATAGGTAAGTTGGCAATACTTAAAGGCTGTTCACAATAAAGTGAGCACTTTTGAAATCTAACTTAGGAAAATGTCACTGTCCGTACCTTCATATATATATGACATGCGCCCAGTAAAGTTAGTAACGATGGATTGGAAGTAGCTCCATATCTTAACGTCGAAAAAAAGGTGTTACGTAACCATTTATGGTAATTTAAATGATTTCTTTCCCTTTCTGTTTTTTTTTTAATGCATCGAAGTGTAAAAATGAGCAGATTTGTAAAATATTAAATTTTCTAATAATTTCACAGTTTCAATTGACCGACGCATGGATAAAGTGACGAGGCCCATAACAATGTTAACCTTATATAAGGCGGAAGAATACACAACACGCATACACGTAGATCTTAAGCAGGACTTTAAAAAGTGATCATGTTACCTTGAATAACCTATAGTAAGAAATAGTTGAGTTCAGAGATTTTGGCTGCTCTTAACAACGAGGTTTTGAGAACTGATGAGGGTGAAATGAGGTGAGAATGAGGTAGCGCTGGATTGCAAGGGTGACGGAAACCGGAGATCCCCGAGAAAACTCGTTGACCAACGGCACAGTCTGGCAGGATTCCCACTTGCGGGAATCCGGAGTGACCCGTCCAGGAAATGAATCCGGTTCGTCAAGGTGGGAAGCGAGCAGGCTAACCGCTCAACTACCGCGGCCCCGTAAGAAATTGTTCTTATGCAAAATATTATTACACTAAGTGCGCACGAATGCGGTGCGCTGTCCGTTTGGTGGAATTGCCTAGGCTAGGTTAAGCTTTATTTGCATGAGGTGGAGGAATATCCTGTAAGTATAACTTTATGCAGCTTCCTATAAGTCCTATAAATTCTTATTTCATCCCCAAGCTCGAACTACATCTTCTTATGAGAAAACAAAACAGGCGTTTTATAAATACTAATTACAGCAGGCTGATTAACACCACCTTCATGTACGGGAACTGTCTTCCAACAAATAATATCACGGGGATCCAATTCAGACACATTGATTAATGCAGGGTTACCTGTATTGCGACGTTTACGAAAAAAAACAGAACTCCAAAAGTACAAACTTTAGCAGTGTTGAAAAGAGTTACCGTCTTTTGATTTATAGGCCGTATGTGCATATTTGGTCTACAGAGTATAACAGCTAGAGCTGAAAGTAGACTTTTGGAGTTCTGTTTGTTCCATAAACGTCAGTATTGTAACATGTATATTTTTCATCTATCAGTATGTTCTGAGTGTCTTTTTCATCCATCAGTACGGTAACGTGTACATTTTTCCCAAGTGTCGAACCTGGACCCTCCCGCCAGTGTCCCTTGTGTATTGTCCACTCTGTCCAAATATGCATTCGTGAATTCTTTTTGCAGTTTATTAAAGTTTTACATGAAAAATGAATATGTAATCGATCTCTGTTGGAATACTAAACTTAACGTAGCCAGCATGAAGCCACCACCGTAGCCTCCTACCAAGGTTCCAGTTGGCCTGTGCACACCGCCCGCTACTGCCTGCATGTTCATGAGGACGAGTAAAGTCCAATCCAACACCTGGAGCAGCATGGTTGGACGTGTGCGCGAGCTCAGATTACCACTTCACCTGTCTCTCCTTTACTACTGCAGTGGGACTCTTCTATCAGACTCGCCTGCTACTGGGATATCTTGGGCTCTGTGCATTTGTATGTGTGTGTAGGTGTGTATGGGTGTGTGTCGCAAGTTGAAATAAATTCCCCGTATTTTAAAATAAAATAATGTAGTCCTACCTCTAAACTCGAAAGGTTTGTATTTTATTTAATGATCTCGCTGAAAATATATACATAGCCAGGTACATCGGTATATTTCACCGCTTCCTTTGTAAACTGTATTTGAACTTTGCAGTAAAAGTGTCTAGCACCCCGGCGAACCCCCACCCCGCTTCGTCATTTATCGTTGAAAAAAAATGGACTTAGTACATCTCCACGAGGGTGAGTGGTGGCGAATGATTGGCGATGCCGGCTTGTTTGGTAACTAAATCATATCACCTATTTCGAGCGTCGATAATTTCCATCCTCCGCATACTGTACAAAATCGACTTCCAAGCACATACATAGGGTAATGGCAGATCCAACATGGCCGGAATCTCCATGTACGAAATATTCCCTGCGTCCTCTCCCTCAGTCTGTGCATCTCGAACGATTACTGATGGTACACATGCTGAGTAGTGCGGTTCAGGTGCGTCCATGGACACGAAGGTACAAATATTGGAATCTTTGGTTTTCTCGTCGTCGTATAGTCCTTCCGAGTAAATATATTGGACGGGGCCGTCTTCCACACGTTCTGCGTGGTCTGATGGACTGGTCAGTTTGTGCGGTTCATATAGATAATAATGATAACCATCTAAAGCCTCCCCAACTTTTTTTGGTGTCTCAATGCCTTCATGTGATTGGTCAGCTGTAATCACGTGGCAAATCGGTGGTTGACTGGTTCGTGTCCAAACAATTTAATAATGGTGTATTACGATTTGTTCAAAGTCATTATGTCATAGGAGTAGTAGGAGCATGCCGGTCCTAGCCCAGGAAGTGGTTTATCGCACCTGTGTAATCGCACCTGGATTAATTACAGGCAAAGGGTTGATTGTTTGCTGGAAAGGGGTTCATCACAGGTAATATCAGGTAAAGGGTTAAGTGTGTAAAGGGTTGATTCTTTAATAGAAAGGAGTTAATTGTCATTGGTGTTCAAAGGGTTCATTCTTTAATTGATGACCAAAGGGTAAGATGTTCACCCTTGGACGTCAGGTAGGCGGATGAGCTCTGAGGGGTGGAGGCAGCAGTATATATAGGATGTCCCAGCACTCACCTATCATTGTGAAACATGTGCAGTATATTAACAGAGACAATATTTATCGATGTTATAGAAAACAGAAAGATGCATGTCTGCCATTTGTTACAACACACACACACACACAACCAAACCATTTCTTTAATATTACTCCAGTGAAATTATGTCCGGCCAGGTTCACACAGTCGCACACTCGACGCTGCACATTTTCCATAAACCATAACAATGCTGCTGCCAGTATAGCGTTAATTTCCACGGAAATCCTGTGTTTGAGGGTGTTCAGATCTGGCGGTTGAAAAACGCGACTTTTGAGAAAACCCTCAGGACATAATCGGAAACCGACAGATCGGGCGAGTGGGCAGGCCATGGAATGTCTCCAAAGTGCGAAATTATTCGATGCTGAAACATTATTCGTAAAGTGTCCATTGACAGGCGAACAGTGTGTGCTGTAGCTCCATATTGATATAAATATACATTTGCAAGGTCGATGTTGAGATCACATAATGCACAGTGTGCAGGTGACCACTTGTCCATGCTTAATGAATATGGAATCACTCGCCGGACATATCTGGCCGTATCACGCCATCCCCACCTTAGGGACACACGAATACTAGGCGAGTCAAAATGGTAGGTGAACGCTGTTACACCCATGTGTGTTGACCTTGGGACAAGATTGTCATAACAGCCAATTTGGTGGAGGAGCACCAGCATAGGATGTTTGGCAGGCGACTGAGCTCTGAGGTATGTGGGCAGCAGCATATATGTATTGAGTTTGGTGAAAGAGTGTCATAAGTTTTAGTTTGCAGCAAGAGTGGGTTGTCCGTCGTATAGAGTGTGTACTGATGTCGGTGGCTGGGTGAGAGGAGGGAGGGGATAATGAGAGCGGGCACACGTTCGTTCAGTTAGGATGTTGATATAGGACTGAGCTGGTATGGTGGGTGAGGGGTGGAAGGGTGTGTCAGAAGCGGGCATGTAACCTCCTTGGTTTATTTTTTAAAGAATACTGAGCTGGTATGGTGGGTGAGGAGAGGGAGGGTGTTTCGGGAGCGAGCACACATCTGCCTTGGTCGTTGTTTGCTGTCATACTGAGTTCTAGATATGTGAAATGGCTATCGGCTGAGGTCGGAAATGCACATTTATAAATCATTATTTGAAATAACAAAGTATATATTTTTTTGTGATAGCACTGAATTTATCTCACGATATCAAATTATTACCAAATATGCAACGAATTAAACAAATATTTACTGAACCTCGACACACTTCACATGCCACAAATATGACATAGTTTGTCCCAAATTATTTTAACACAAAGATATATGAAAACGACTTACGCTCAAATTTTTCCTTACAATACACAGATGAGACATTACACATGGAGCACGTGAACAAAGTCAGTTTACTGTCCTGTCCAAGAATATAAGTTACATAAAATCGCATAGCAATGAATAATGTTTGACTTACAAACACACAACAACTCATAATGAAATGTACTAATCACCCACACAAAATTAGTTTACTATCCCACATAATATATTACAAATAAATTAAAAACCGCAACGAAATATCACCATCAAATACATATTTACTAAAGAAACAAGCAACGAGGCAATGTCCATTAAAACACAAGAGAAAACAATGTATCCTCAATTACACTAAACACATATCACATGCAAAGATTACACAAAACAAATATGAACCTCACATTCAATATCAATTAAATATTAAACACGCAAAAAATCAGTTTACAGCCCTGCCCAAAGATACAAGAGCTTTTATTAAAACTATATTAAATTACTCATCATATGCAACTTACGTTTAAGCATAGCATGTCCTGTTTCTTTCTCCTCAGCTCTCTCTCTCTCTAACACATCGCATGGCATCCGACCTCGCCCAGACTGTCTCATGGTTATACACGCAGTTCACACGTTTCCGGTATTAAATGTTTGAACTTAATTTCCTGTATGATTACGCGCAACTATGAATGCGTTTTCTGCAGTTGTGTATGTTACGAACGAAAGTTCAGCGTGTCTAAGATGTTCGTTCTCTCCACTGGCCACCGCCCAGCCAGGCCAGCCACTCAGGAACAACTAAAATTATCCCATTACAGGACTCGAGAGCGTTGCCCTGCCCCTCTCTCTCTCTCTCTCTCTCTCTCCTCTCTCTCTCTCTCTCTCTCTCATTTCTCTCTCTCTCTCTCTCTCTCTCTCTCTCAGACACTTCCCTGTGACACACATCATGCTCGCTTAAGGCGATGGCCGTTGATGAACAAACCATTTGAAAAATTCCAAATATTACATTTCAACTGATATTAGAATCGGGAAACGTCCCACCTAACATAATACCAGGAAAGATAGCAACAAATATTATTAATCTAGAACTGTACCCCAGGGCAAATACACCAAATTGCGAGTCCTTTGGTAAACCATACCTACGGTTACTAAATTTAATATTAAGCGATTCACCCTCATCGGCTCCCAACACCCCGCTGCCCAGAACTACACATCATGCGTGTGTTGTTTGAAAACCAGAAATTCTCAATCACTGTTTTTCTAGCATAACTATTTTGAAATGTTTAAGTACTCCAAACATTAAATGTAATATTACTGATATTCGAAAACTGTTTTACAACTGCCAGAGCGCGCCGGCACTTATCGCCCATCGGATTTTAAAAAATTGATGTATTCACCAAACATATATAGCAAACTCATGTTAGCGATAAAATTATATAACTTGACGATTTTACAAACATTTAATATAAAATACCCAACTGACATTACTTAAACATGTATTCATGTAAGTTTCAAAGTGTAAAAGTGGTAAAATGTTCGTACTTGTCAAGAAATCCCAGAGTCGTATTTGTCAAACCTACATTCTATAGTATTACTCTGATACAAGTTTTAACTGTAGCACGGAACCACATAACTCGTAAATATTAATTTGAAAAAGGCAATGTTTCCACACAAATGTATTTAAACCCCTAATGCTGTGTTAGGAGATTCCGAACTATAATACTAGTCACTCATGTTACCCCATCAGAGGTGCCAAATGTACAAAGCCTTGTAAATATTTTCCCATTGTGTCTGTATACATTTTGAGTACAGGAAATATTTTAAATTTTATTTGTTCAATTACATGTAAAATGTATGTAGTCGTAGCGTACACCATGTCTTCGTGGTACACAGAGTTCCATCAGGCTCTGTGTGTAGCAGAACATAGTTCTACCAATCAGTGCCATCTCTCAACAGCCAGCTCCTCCAGCCCGCACACAGGTCTCGATGGCTCAGATGGTCTGCTCCGTTACAGCCAACACTGATTAACTATTCATGAATATGTTTTATTAACATTTTGAAGGTCTCACTTTTCATTATTTGAGTGGTCCGTGTCTTCACACAAGTTTATTTTATGTGTTCATTATTTAGTGTTTTGTATTTGTTTTTAATGCAAAAAGTTCGGTGAACAAACTGTTGAACATTTTTTCCCTTGTTGTATTCCCACCCAAATATTTATTCTTCTCACTTATAACATATTAATTACCATTGCCGTTCCCCATTCATACATCTGTTTCAAGATAGGAAATAATATTTAATATATTATGCTATCTTTAAAAAAGGTCCTGTAATAGAACCAAAAATAAATAAGTGTTCCACCCAAATATTTTATACGCTATTTTCAAATCAGAAAACATAAGTTGAATAATAATACCATTTAATATTTTCATTCCTTCGCCCATTAGTTTCCATTAAAAAAACATTTGTATCTGTAATGGTTTGTCACTAAAGCTATTCATATTTATTAGTATTGATCAGTGGAATTTTATAATAATATGTTTGTGTATATGTCAAAAATCTGTGATTGGGCTATTGCATATAAAGTAGAAAATTTCCCCAGTCCTAACCCAAACACTGTGTATTAACACAAATTTTTTTTAATTAAAAAATTATACACGAGTACAAAGTTTACTATCGCATAAAACAAAAAAAGGTAACATGGTAAAAAAAGGTTCTTCAGTAAGTAGTAGTTTCCTATACCACCACTAATAATTAAACATTTACCCTGTTTTAGCACATATTGTATTATCCAATGTGCATGATAGTGATATGTGGTTTCCTTACACTGAAAGGGAATAATATTTATAAAGCAATTAATTAATCATTTACTTAATCTCTTTGCTATGTAAGTTCATAACTT
>CM057002.1:97130195-97397695 GCA_029891345.1 Dryococelus australis | reverse complement strand
CCGAGACTATAAGTTGCTGTACGAGTTGAAGACTGTTTCGCCTGTTACATTTGACACTGAACCGAAACCAACGAACCTATGATCCCAGTCCCACCAATAGTTCACGTTAGTCGTCATTCATGTGAAACGATACTATAAGTTGTCTCACTCAAACACAATACGCATAAACAACGACACAAGTGTAAACAATACCTCCTTGAGCCTCTTCTACCTTGAAAGCAGTACCGTAACGCCATAGCAAACAAATATATAAAATGCTTATAAATCTACAATTGTAAAGTGTACGCCGGATGTTAACTTTTTCCGTGTATACAATATGTATGGCACAGAACATCAACAGACGAGTTTTTCCCTTGGGATAAGCATACACGAGAATTTTATTTTCCTTTGATGTTCAACTTTTTTTTTTTATCGTTGGAGAAATGAGAACTGTGTGGGTGCACCGAGGACGGTAGATGATGTAGCCGGCCAAGTCGCGAGGTCTTAGAACTGATCGATGAGGTTGAATTGAGGTGAGTATGGAGCAGTCCCGGAACGCAATGGTGGGGGAAACGGGAAACCCCCGAGAAAACCCGCTGACCAGCGGTATCTTCCGGCACGATTCCAACGTGTGAAAATCCGGGAGCGACCCCATCGGGAATCGAGCCTGGTTCGCCTAGGTGGGATGCGAGTCGAGTAGTCTGACCACTACATCACCGCGGGCCCTGTAAATTGAAAAGTCTTAACGAAGTATATCTAGTCCAGTGGCCACGGCATTGGAGTTTGACCACCTGGATAGTGAGCTTGCTATATTTGAAGCAGAAAAGTACCCGTGACTGCGCGACACAAAGTATTTGGATTACAAAGGTCAGTATATAGCTGGGTGCACCAGTGTTACCGTCCAATGGCCAGTTGCATTATCGTCGTTCGAAACTCCGGAATCGAATCTAAGATCGACGCAGAAAACTATTGCACCATTCGAGTTCAGAGCTCATTACTGGAGATCGAGATGAAGTTCATTTCGAACCACTGAAATTGACGGTTCGAAATCTCGATACGAGATCAGCAGCCATCGTCGACAAATGTAGTTTGAAAATACGCCAACAGATAGAACTACCTACGTTCGATTGCTTTCTTGGGAAATTAAAACAACATTATACGCACGTAAATATTATTCAATAAAATTCGTACAACAATAATTCACTTAAAACAGATCAAACATCGCACATCTAGTTCTATCTATACTGAAAAATACGCCTACTTCCATGACGTCAGATAGCAAAATTTGTCTCATACTTAATCTCGATCTCTCGCTTTGGAATCAAGGTCGAAGAATCGGAGATCCAGAATCATGAAATTTCGTTGGTGCAACACTTTTACATTGGAACCAAGATCAAACTGGATCCTGGTTTAGAACTAGGATCATTCGATCTCGGATCGGGGAGGATGTTGGTGCAACCAAGACATTAGGCAGTTGTCGGATCTGAAAAGTGGGATAAAATGAACGAAAAGAATCAAAACATAATTGACAAGTAGACAGTTGAGCAGCAAAGCCACTGCATCTCAACTTGGATAGGATATTTGTTGTGGATATCGTTCCTGCGCTATATATTTATTGTAATTTGCGTTTTGTGTTTTGTCAACTCCGAAGCCAACAAATTAACTAAATCACCACCATGTAAGTTTTGCTTGTTTTAAACGTTCAAATACACATACAAGAGAATTTAAATGCGTATTCCACTCATAATAATTATTTCACATGGAAAGTTGCGGAAATATTTTTTTAAATAGTTATTTGATTATGATATGATATTTTATGTACTAACAATTTCACTTCATAATTAATTAATTTTGTTTATTTTAAATTTAAAACAGCCCTCTAACAATTTCCGGAAATAATAATTTTCAATATATAATAAAATGATTTCACAGATATTATTTTCGTTGGCTCATTAGTTATGTTAATAGGTATGTAATGTCACCGCTAATTTATAAATGTTGATTTTTTTATTTTATTGTGGCACATGTTTGTCTTTCAACCTCTTATTTTTGTGATGTGTTTAGAAGACCCTAGTATAGGATCAGTCATAGATCCGTTGTCATGGCAACTAAGTGACGTGTTGAGTAATTCTTGCCTCTAGCTCTCTCGTGATTGGTCACTTGTAGACGGCGTTATTTAATTAATAGTTTGAAAGGAATTTTTAGCGATATTGGCGTTCGAAGGCAGAACGCTAGCCAGCGTGGTTTGGCACGCAGGGTTTTTAATTTGATTATATTACAAGGACCCGAATTCGAATTAAAAAAACAGGCCGTCTCGAAGGAGATGAAGACGCAGGCAATTTTAAGGAAGAAATAAGCGTGTTTTGGTTGCCGCCCGCGTATATTTTCATTGAAATTAGTTGGAACTATCGCGGGTGCTAAAATGTGCTGGGACTGTAACGGCACTACAGGCCCGAGAGCGTGAATAGGAAAACCAGCAATGAGAGGTCCTGCCGCATCCAGGGGGGGGGGGGGGGTGACTGCCAATAACGAGATCAACAGGAATGCCTAGAACTTCGAGAAATCTTCGTTTTTTTAAATTATATTTAGCCAAGTTTGAGAAATATTTCATTAAGAAACATAGACGAAATAATTTTTTTTATCAAGTTGAAATTACTCCAGATTATTTTAACCACGGACAATTTGGAAATAAGAGCATCGCTCTTAAAACACCAAGCTAGTCTGGATCTAAGAAGTAAAACAATTTATTTATTTTCCTGGAAGTTAAGAATTTTTTTTTTCAATTCCAAGACTAAAGTAAAATGTCACGAGAGAGGCTAGTGTTGCTGGGGCCTCACATAAAATCTAGTCTGCAAATTGATTATTTTATACCTGATATTTTACATCTGATTGAAAGAAAACTAATTCAATTCCATATATTTCTGGCCATGTCTCTGCTGAATAATCATTTCAAGAAGCAGTATATATTTCTCCAGCAATAATTTTGGTTGTTCTGCGTTTGAATATTTTTTGGTTGTGTTATTGTGAGTGTTTTTCTGTCACAAACTTAAGTTCTTTACATCTGTGTTACACTGTGTCTCGCTAAAGGTGCATAATCTCCACTCTTACACGTACACATGTAGTAGTGGCCGAGCTACCTAAGTAGCAGTTTTGTTACTAACTCAAAACGAATCAAAATGCGACCTGATTTTCAAGGCTGTAATAGTCACTCGCGTGGCCTAAGCTTTTGTTCTTCACGCCTCTCCCGATCTCAATCTGACGCCCGTCTAGGTGTCAATTTGGTCGCAGCACCTACTTGATATGCTGCTAGTAGCGCAGTAGGAAGCAATCTTCTCAGAACAGTTTTGTATTCTGGCAGAGCATTGTGTAAGCATTAAATTTTGTGATATATTGTTGTTAGTCCACCATTTTGTAAAGCAGCGCCAAATGAAAAAAATAAAGATTTTATCAATATATCACGCTAAACATTAATCCAATTCGCACCCAATTTGGCAAGCAAGTAATATTATGATAAGCGAATTAATCTTAAGAGATTGAAGTTGTGAGGTACTTACTTTCAAAATGGTGGCCATACAATTTTTTTAATGTGTATTTGGTATATCTGCCATACTATTTAAACAATTTCGACCAAATTTTGTTTAATGAAAGTATAAGAGCATCATATATACCAACACATAACCACTTTTGTTAGCCATTTCGAAAGATAGCGCCATACGAATAAATAAAGTTATTATGACATATCTCGATAAAAAATTTACCGATTTCTACCAAATTTGGCAAAAAAGTAGTACCGATGCAGATGATAAGTGATGTGTTTTAAGCATGCCAGGCACTTATTTTAAAAACGGTGGGCAGCCATTTAAGCTTAGAATGCTATATCGCCAAAATTATGTAATCAACTCTAACATAACTTTGTATGCTGGCAGTAGGTATTACAACTATAAACTGTATCTATACGAAGCATCTTTTGTCCTCCATTTTGTAAGACAGCGATATGAGAATAAATAAAGTTTCTGTGTCATATCTCGGGAAACAATTGACAGATTACTACCGAATTTGGCAAACAAATAGTACTGCAGCAGGTGGTGTAAACTGGCATGTGTTAAGCAGGTCAGGTATTTATTTTCAAAATGGTTGCTATATAAATATTTTAGCTCAGTATATTTTATGAACGAAACAAATTCCAACTTAAGTTTGTATGCTGGCTATGCCTATTACAACCATCAAATATGTCTATGCAGAGCCTCATTTCTCTGCCATTTTGTATGATAGCCATACCAATAAAAAATTTAAGATTTTTTTCATGTCTAGGGAAACAATCAACCCAGTCTTACAAAATTTGGCGAGGATGTTGTACTGTGGTAGGCCTTATTAATATATGTATTTTTTAAGTATGGCATATTTATTTTCAGAATGACGGCTATAAAATCATTTGAACTTTTTGTGCTATATCTACGAAGTTAAGTAATCTATTATAACTAAACTTTGTATATTGGTAGTACATAATCATCGAATGTACTACTACATTACTTTTTTGTCCTCCATTTATGAAGATCGCCGTATGAAAATTATGCAAGTTTTATGCCATATCTTGAGGACCAATCAACAGATTCCCACCTAATGTTACACTGGAACATTTCAACTAATTTCTATCAAAATGTGCACACTAAAAAAGCTACAGAAGTCCATGTAAACTTTCATGATTTAAATGGATCAGACAACTATGTTTAAAATGGCGGCATCATAAATAATTTAGGTAAGTTTGTCACGTATATTAAACAATTTAACCAAATTCAATCAAATTGTGTATGTAGACATTATACATTAGAAACATCGTATATATATATATATATATATATATATATATATATATATATATATATATATATATATATATATATATATATATATATATATATATATATTCCCACTTTTTTTTTGGAAATTTTGTATTGAAGCATCAAATAAGAAAATAAAATTTTTTTATTGCATATCTCAGGGACCAAACATCCGACATATTTTAAGTGGCTCAGTCACTTATTTTCAAAATGACGTACCTCTAAATATTATAGTTCAGTAAACCCCATAATTCGAAAAATTATAGTGATTAAATCCGAAGTTTATGCTCCGAATCCGACCTCCATAATGCAGTGCATTGCTCGATAGCTGTACGAGGTTTTCAGGGTTAAAGTCCCAGGTATTGTACGCAGCCTATGTATTTGTAATTGTCTCACTAATATTGGATACGTTTCTGGTTTCCTTTCTATTGTAATTGCTTTCAAAGAGAAGTCAAGTCTTACCTACCAACTCAGCTTTCAAAGAGAAGTCAAGTCTTACCTACCAACTCAGCTTTTAAGAACTTATTTTAAAATTTATTGTTCCCGTGCTGAGGAAAGTAGGCTTGTTACTTATATGAGTAACTTATTGCGTGTATTACTCTCATGTTTTCACGTACCAGGTAAACTGTTCGGAGGTGCTTGTTTGACTGCAGTTTTATCAATATTAACGCCATGCGCATAGTGGGTTTGTTTAGCGAAGACGGTGTATGTACTCGCATTTAAATTTTAGACAACAGCAAATTTAGCAAATGTTTTGCATACAAAATTTATAGAATATTAAACGCCTATGCTGAACTTTCTAACTTTACTAACTACACCTATACATATGTAGGGCTCATAAAGGGAATTTTCAGCGGGTCTATAGCAGTAGTTCAATTACGAGCGATTCTAGTCTTTGTCCCGAAATACGGATGCCGCCACCAGATATGAGCGTTGTACATATTTCTCGTTTCCTCTCAAAACGGTGGGTGTCTTGTGGCCCGACCATTATTTGATACTACAAAGAGCACATAAATTCTTTTCGAATTCTAATGAAAATGTGAAATCAAAGCGCATTCTTATTGATGGCGATAGTTTGAATAATATGAGAGTGCTGTAAGTAACGCACTGCCAAGTAAACAAACTTCTCCATTGCGTATTTCTTCTACTGCATTCTTCTCCACATTCAAGGACCGTTTTGAAATGCCAATATTTTTTATATCCCAAATCATAAAACAATTATAGCATAGGCCTACATTTTAAGTGCGAGGAGGGACAAATAAATTTATCAAATAAATAGTGGGAAAAGGGTGAATTACGACTGAGATTACAGTTCTTCATCTTGAGACAGTTTGTTTTCCGTACACCTAAAAACCTTTCCGTTTCCCCAAAAACCAAAGTTAATATCCCTTGAATGTTAGATTTAAGACTTCCAGCGCTATTGTGACATGCCGAAAATGCAAAAATACTTGCCTTCCTTTCTTCGTCAATGGTAATGGTAAGCGTATGTATAACAGTTAGGCCGTTATTACACGAGTGCTGTTAAACACATTTAGCTAAATACATTCGGTAGCCATGTCTCAACAAGTTTAAAAACAGAACGTGTTTTCGCGGCCACACACCCAAAACAAAATTAAATTAATGGAAATTATAACCTCAACAAACATGGAACTTAAAATATATGATCATTAATTATAATAGCCTCCAACATTTATCACTATTTAATTTTTTAATTGTTATGAAACCTACACTTCTACTGTAATGGCATAATGGACAGGTGCAGGAATTTCCGCCAAGTTCAGCAATATTTATTACACTGCTTGTTTACTTCGAAGCAGCCAATAGGAGCGCAACAGAGAAGAGAAGTCGTTCGAAACTACTTACGAAAGCTGTTCACTTTGAACGAGAAACAACTGCGATAGCAAATTCGTTCTGAGGTAATGTAACCTCTTCAATAGCTGAACTGATTTTAGTGAAGTAGTTCTGCATCCCGTGTAACCGCGGCCTTAGTCGAATGTTTTATCAGTGAAAAGACTGAGAGTAGGCCTATAACTTGGCTCACGAGTCTTCTAACGTCGACGTCAACGAGGTATTTTTAATATTTCGCTCTATCGTGTAAATTTTAATATTTTTGAGAGTTTTGTGAGGTGATTTGCGTATAGACTTTTGGCTGCCCGGGAAACCAGACCTTTCAAAGTATAAGCCTACGTCTCTGGATGAATTACTTAAAAGACAGAATTTAAGATTTTATTTTTGTGGAGGGACGAGTAAGCGCGAACGAAAACATCCCCCAGTATTACTAAAGACTCGTAATTATGAACAGACGAGCTGGGGCTTTCACTTTAAACGGGAGTTCCACTGTTCCTGAATGTAACTAGGTCTATATGACGTAAAACTATAACTTAGCGTTTTATTCCCTCGCGCTGATTACAAATCACTGCACGCTACAGTAATGTGGTAAGAGAGCCTCGTAAACGAGCTCAGTTCTTATCCTGCTATTGTCTACAAATTGCCCTGCTGTAAAACCTAAACGCCAACAGGCTACAGTGCGCAGAGAATGTGAGATAGGAAGGCTAAGGCGGCGACCGGAAATATGAAACTTATCTGCAGTGAGTACTGTCAGATTAAAGTAACAGGCCCAGTAAAAATATATGATATTATATAATAATAACTGAAATTGAACATAGCGCAACAACTTATCGTTAGTTGCTGAGTTCAGTTCCTATGATGTCTTCGCACGTGAGAGCAGATTCCCCGCCTTGTTTCCCCGGTTTCATACTTCACTTCACTCACAAGCGGCAGTAGCCAATTTACTGTGTCGGTAGAGTTAAAAGGTGGATTCCACAGCACGGCAGTCGGAAGTTTGTGAACTGACTTGAACACAATTGTTAATTGTAATTCCAGTTCGACGACGGCCAGTCTAGTATTCTGGACGTTGGTCTCGACCTTCTGGTGACCTCAAACTTAAATTTCCAGTAACTAAATTTTACAGTAGCAAAAAAGAAAGAAGGGAGAGAGAGTTGAAAAATTATAAAATGCTTAACCATTCCAGTTTGATGTTTACCACCTTGAAATTCTTCAATTTAATTTTTGTACTGTATTTTAAAACATATTTTTAAATTACAATAATTACATAACAAAATCTGAAGAAATTTGACTTGTCATTTCTTGCTGTTAAGCAGCAATATTACATTTCTGTGATTTTATTATTATTAAAATATTTTAATATATATGCTATGAACTAAGAAAGATAGTAAAATATCATTGTGAAAATAATAAGAGCATTACAGTGGTAGGTACAGTGGTTCTTGAATTGCATTGCAGCATATTGCAGATAGTGTTTTTTTATAAAACTATTAATCGTATCCCTATTATGTTCACCAACAAAAACTAAAAATATCCTAAATGAGGGCCGAATGGTACTTGTAAGATATCAAACATGCTAAAAATATTATTTTCGATCCCTCCAACATCATCAAAACCGATTTTTTTCAGACTGCTGTACCTCGAGTGAGTAAAGTGAGTGAGTGAAGAGATTCCGGCGGCAAGGTCTTGAGAGCCGACGAGGGCGATTGAGGAGTGTATGAAACAGCGCCGGAATAAAAGGCAGGGGAAATGGGAGATTCCCGAGAAAACCCGCCGACCAGCGGCATCGTCCGGCACGATTCCCACATGCGAAAATCCGGGAATGACCCGGCAGGGGATTGAGACCGGTTCGCCTTGGTTGGAGGCAAGCAGGCTAACCGCTCAACCACCGCAGCCCCCTGCTGTATCGCGAAACATACTTCCTGGACAAGAGCGAAACTACGATAGGAGCCTGTGTTGAACTTTGCTACGAAATTTTTCCAAATAAAGAGAAAGTGTCACCGCTTCAAGTCCCACAGATATACAAAACTCGATTACAACACAGCACGCCAGTTCAGAGATGTATGTCTAGTGGCTATGGGATACTTTATGAGTATGGTATTATCTCCAATAGGTAACCGATTTTAGTTGCTCTAATACCAGGATTTGACTCTTAGTAAGTAAACTACCTACAGTAAGAGACCTCATTGTTGACAGGACCACTGCAACAAGACATATTGTTACACATTCGCTGCTTTGTAGGCGCGGGAGGAAGAGAAGGACAGAGAAGTGATATGATAATGGGTGGCGAGTCACTAAGGAAAGTTTGAATGACAGGCGAGCGATAATCCTACCAGGGTTTCAAGTTTAAAGGCGTACCGATGTGCATTATTCTGCATTCCGCCGTGAAACCTTTTGCGGCTCGCACGCTCCTGACCTTCAGCAGATTAAACTCCTGCATTTATCTGAAGAACGTTCTGGATTAGTGACCGCATTTTTCTCTTAGCGTGACTTGGGGTACGGTGAACCTTACAGGTCAAGACCAGCAACTATAAAAGCGTGTCGGGCCTTCGAACATGGAGTTGAAGAGTTGACGAGTGTCTGAAGATTTAACGATAGACGACGAGAGAGAAGAGAAACGAGCGGCACCAAAAGTGACAAGCAGAAGGAAAACCTGCAACTGCGAGCATCAGTGCGGCGAAGAGAGTGCGACTGACTGTCTGGAATATTGGACTGGATGCGAGAGTGTAAGACTTTTTAAATTATGGCGACAGACTGACCATGTGTTAATGATGAGTGTGGGTTAATTGACTATAACCAAACAGAGACATTGGAGAGGACTTAAATTACAGTTGAGATAGATATTAAATACTGCACTCATTGGGAAATAAAAAGTTTAACAGGGAAGATATATAGATTAATGTTGTAAATTAAAGCTGCGCAAATAAATTTAAATCATTTTCAGTTATTTAATTTTTATTAAGAGTGGGATGGAGTCACTTTTTTTGCCGTGCCGGGTGGCAGAAATGTGAGTAGTTGTTTCGTGGTGGTTAAGCCTTTTTCCACCACTCACTAATTGTGAGGTGGTAGGGCACCTTATCGCATTTGTCACATCAGCAGCAGCGCACATAGAATGGTCTCGTGTTTCGAATGGCGAGCAATATGCTGCGTAGCAAGAAATTAATTCCGGGGAATGATGTACTAATTTATATTTGCAGTAAATTCTGGACTGAAGAAATATAAATGTGTACATCTGTGAGAAAAAGGACGTATTAGATCTTTCTATAACTGTATTATGAAATGAAGCACTTGATATTCACAAAACAATAATAAATTAGTTTAATTTTGCACACACCTCTTCCTTTTGTATGTCTCAACAAATTAAAAAATTGCGTACAATATCGATTGGTTCTTCCAAACATGTCCACAATTTATTCAGGTTCATCTCGACGTACTATGAGCGATGCCAACCCATCCAAGCGATTTTTTGACATACTGTTGAACAAATATGATTTAAGTCTACATAGTGTGGAAAAATACATATCACTTGATGCTGTAGATCATCAATGTTCGTACATGGGGGATTTACTATCGCACATGTTGAGTGTTTCAATAAAATCACTTTTCTGAAATATTTGGTAGTCTTCTTCTAGCTACTTTTTTCGCCACATCTGTACTTCACTAACAACCACAGATGCAGATTTGTCTTGCATATACTGCTTCAGTAGAGTTTGTATATCATTTCTGCAAGTTTAATACGTTTCCTTGGAAGAAGAAATTATAATAAGTGCAGTAATTTTTATGATGCAAGGACTTGTAATCATTTACTTCAGGAAAGTGATGGAAATTCACTTCCTTCAAAATTATTCAAACCCATTTGTAGCATAGTTCGACCACTGGACTTGTTTTCCAGATTTTCCCGAAATTGTGATTTCAGAATTGTCTTGTGCCCATTTAATTGCTGGAAAAATAACGTTAAATTTGGCAGTGGCTTCACTGCACATTGCATTCTTAACATATAACAAGAGGTCGTACTTCTTAGCTTGCAAAAATTAGGAAAAATTGAATGTTAGACAATATAAGTACTTTACAATATACATTAAGTAAAATTAGTATTAACTTACTCTGGTGCAAAGAATAATGATGATTGAGTACTTTTGTAGTAGTTTCTAAGTTCATTAAACAAAAACAAAGAATATTGATGCTCAACGCATTGAATTTCACATGTCTGGCTACACATCTAAAGAATGACACCACTTCTGTTACTGTATCTATGCAGTTTTGAATTTATATTACTCACAAGCTTGAAAAAATGTTAAATTTAGAGACTGGCTTGCACAACGAAATACACAGCTGTGTGATATGATTGACAACTCCATAACTGCCCATTTATGCTTGCTGTGCCATCAAACCCCTTGTGGCACCATCGATGTTCACCCTTGGACATCTGGCGTTGTATTGATGTGTGATGTGTTGGGGAAGTGGTATATATGAATTGCATAATACTTAATAATGGTATTGAGGATGGGGATTGTGAGTTCCTCCCCTTTTGCCATATGGCAGGCATATGACAGAGGAGGACAGAGAGCAGTACCAAGACACGTGCAGTGCAGCCGGAATCTGAATGTCGACTGAGGTTATGTGAAACGGCGGAGTTCGGAAATGTGTATTTGTAAATAACAAAGTAAAGTATTTTAGTGAAAATTAATATGATTTATGCTGAAATCTACAGCGGCAGTTTACTAACCCATTTTGTATGCTAGGAATATAGTTTATGACAAACAACAGAGACTCCTACAACACACACAACAATGTAACTCCTCGACAAACAGAACCTACTGAATTACAAATTAATAAAATTCAGGTAACGAATGATTATTCTTAAATATTTATAGTGTATAGACTGATGGATAAGACGTGTAAGGCGATATCTGAGTGTGAACTGTATTATACAAAATGGCAGAAATGCATGATTCGAGAATTGTAATAAATGAATTGTGGTGCAAACAAGTTGTGAGGAATGAACATTTAAAAAATGAAGATGAAATAATCACTGCTCGAATAGCATATATTTAATTAATTAAATGGATGAGAACATAAAGGAATTATGCCAAGTCCAGAAGAATTACAGCCAACAGAGCCAATTTCAACATGAAAACTCAATTACTGCCCCAGCAAATGTGGTGTTATAAAGAAAGCAAACAAATAATGACTTGATAGAATTATATCTACAATGAAGCCAAAAAGGTATCATAATTCCCTACCAATCTAGGTGTTATAAATTAATTAGTTATTTAAAGCATGCACATTCAAAGTAGGTAACCTTACTAATGAACTGATTGAATACATAAAGTCCTACAACACAAGAATGATGTATCCTACAACAAAGTAATTAACAAAGGTGAGTTATGAAAAGCAACATGAAAATTATTTATCAAGCATACGAATGGAGTGCGAATACAAAACACCGGGTTATATTTTCAATGGAAGCTAATCACAATAGTATTCTAGACACATACCTTACAACATAACTTTTAACAATCACATATAATTTAATACAAAACTATACCACTTGCACACAATTACATGGAACATTTGAAATTAAATGTTAACTATGGACAAAGAAATGTTAGCTATAAAATCAATATAACTTAAAAATAAATCACCCTGAAAAAGTATAAAAATATCTCCTAAACATGAATAATCACATTCCAATTGTCTTTAAACTGAAACAATTCTAGGAAACATTATCTGATTTCCAAGAAATATAACACTGAAAGGAAACAAATGTAATGGATTACTGCTCAAATGGTAATGCAATCAAATGCTAATCCAATAAAATAGTAATGAAATAAAATGCTAATCCAATGAAATGGTAAGCCAATTAAACAAGCAGAATAATCGCACAGTAAGAGTAACAAATTAAAAACACAATATTTGCACATCCAAACCCATCAATATTGGTAGGTTTATTAAAAAAGACACATAAATTATATTTCAACGATTTATTGATTATTGTAGTTGTACAAACATTGTCTTACAATCTTTTTTAAAGATCTTCATTTTTCATCCATGAATTTTGCGCTTTGGAGAAACCTTTCCAGCAGACTAAGGAGGCGTGTTTCCCTTTTTTTAATGATTTTATCAACTAAGTATTCATTTGGATAAGCAACTTTCTGTAATTTGTGTTCACAAAAACTGTCTATATTAGGGTGTCCATTATAGGTTTCGAGGTAAAATACTCTAGGAAATGACTGTCTAACTGAAATAATTTTAAACATTTTGTAAGACCAATTAGTAGTAGATTTTTCTCAAAACCTCCTTTAAGCTTAGAGATCTGTACATACTGTACAACTTTGAACTTTTTCTTTCTCTCATCGAATACGTTAACATTATTATAAATGGTTTGCATCAATATATTGTCCATAACCTTTTCGGGTACCATCTGATAGTTCGATTACATCTGGAATAATAAAATTTATGTATTTCAGGCAAAATCTACCCAATTGAAGTCCCCTTCTACATGAAATGTTTGTAAGTTTACTGTTTAATCGATTTGTTAAATCTCTCGAATACTGAAGATTTAAGTTCCGAATACAGTACATAACAATTAAACCCATATCCAGCTATTAGTTTCTGGAAAGAAACATTAACAAACTCAATCCCTTTATCAGTTTGAAGCAATTTTTGGGGTTCTTTCTACTATAATGGTTTTCATTGCAGCAGTAACTTGTTTCCCAGTCTTGTTTAATGACTCTAATTGTTAGGAATCTAAATACAAAGCATATTTTGAATAAATATCTATTACAGTTAAAATATACATGTATTCCTATATGGTATTTCTAAAGCAATGTCGTTTCACACCAATTGTCTTGCAAAAGATCATTTAAACCAAAAGTAATAGTTCTTCTGGGAAACCTTATTCTTGCAGGGGTATGAAGTTCTTGAGCAGTCTTACTGAATTTCATTAATAATATATCCTTCTTCTGTAAACTCTTCAATAATACAAATAATTTCGTTCATATGTGAATCATTCCAGACTCTCTCGAAGCAATCAGAAGTTTTAATCTAGTCACAAATTCATTAGGATTGTTCCAATATACAGGAGGAAACCGACCGCCATCTTAATCTTTATAGATTCCACTCTCAGCAATTTTGCTTAATAAATGTAGTTTCTGGTGGTTTTCCTCTCCAGAATTATTATTTGCATTCGTACGGTGGATAAGTCCTTTATATTCCTCCAAATCTGTGTTGTTATCCATTTGGAAAATTCTTAAATAATAATTCAAACAATCCTTTACTCACATCAGTTACATAATCACCTACTTGGATTATAATCCCAGGCAACAATATAATTACTGAATCTCCCAGGAACCATAAGTTTCCATGTCGATATACACCAAATGTCGTATCGTGTGTAAATGAAGAATGTTTTAAAGCTAAATAGTGTCGTGCTAAATGAGAAAGGTTTTGCTTTTTCTTCTTTAAAGGTTCTTCCAATTTAAATTAAAATGGTGTTTTCTTGGAAGTAGTTAACACAGAATATAATGCATACATTCTACTTGTAAGTGCAAGAATTTCAGACTTCAGATAGATTATAATTTAAGAATTAGCTATTACTGATATGGAAGAACACACAATGATATTCAGGTTGAAACTGTCATTGGACTGGAAATATCTAAGTCCCAAATATAAGAAAACAAATATATGGGTTACCAAACACCAACATGGTTTAAAAAGGGAGAGTGGATATATGGAGTATGAGAATATAGAAGATATTTGCAAGAAGTACCTAAATAAGTGTGAGATATATGTATGTGGAGTCGAGCAAAGACACATTTAAGAAAGTGTGTGGAATGGGAAAATAACAGATATTCAAAGAGAATACAATTGTCCATCGTTCAAACAATTATGTAGAATATATGGATATAAATCGACATTCTTCTCTGCAGGGGAATACTCTACAGTAATGCTAACTTGGGCATTGATGGCTGACTGGGGTCAAGTGGATGAAGATGAAGATTCTCCTGTGAATGTTTTATGAGTAATATGGCACTATTTCATATGAGAGAACATTGTGGGCTATCGAGTGAAATTTAGTATATAAAGTATTTGGTTTTATGCAAACCAATATTTTGTAAACATCAATCAAAAAGGAACGAAATCAAATGCTTGTGCATACAGAAATAAAAGTGTAAATTGGATATTAGCAAGTTATTTGCATGCTGGACTAGACCTTTTACAAGTTGATTTAGGAAGTAATAATAAATATTTAAGCTATATATTACAGCTGTATGTGTGTATATATATTATATTATAACCAATAGACTGTAGATTCCTAATGTTTTCCAAGCTGACAAGCACCCTATGCTTGTATTTCTAAAACATCCTATACTTACTTGTGTTATGATTTTCGAAACCATTTTTAAACATCCTATACTTAATTGTGTTACGACTTTCTGAAACAGCTTATGTAACATGTGTTTGCTTATTTAAAAAGGTGTATACAATTTGAAACATTCTGTATCATATGTGCAACATTTGTCAATAAATATGTTTTAAAATGAATTCATTTGTGAGTTTTCAGATGTAACATGATGTAAAGTTTAATGTTTTCAGAAGAAAGATTTTAATGTTTTCAGATGTAACATGATGTGAAGTTTAATGTTTTCAGAAGAAAGTTTTTAGTTTTTTCAGAAATGTTTGTTTGAAGTGCTTGCAACTAGCTGATTTTTATGAGTATTTTGGAAAAGATTGCTAATGAGATGTCCTGTGAGTAATTCTCTTTATATGAATGTTTGCAAAAATTTTGTAAATATCTTTTTTGTGTGCAATGGTTTAAGAATATTTTTAAAAACATTTTAATGCTTAAAGGAATTATATATCTTGTTATTTGTTTAATTCCTTATGTCATTTTAATATATTCTATATACTCTATTTAACTTTGTATGAATGTGTACAATAAAGTAGTTGTGAACGATGATGTTACAGTTTAAATATACATAACAATACTACAAATGAATTATTTTTAATTTTACTATTAAGAGTTGGTTGCTTATGAAGTAATTAATATATATATATATAATTTAACTATCCTGAAAACAACTTAAAAAATGTTGGGTTGGTAAATCTGAAAGTTTTCTCAATAGCAGTGTTGGCGACCAGAGAAACATTTCGTCCTTCAAAGGCATCAGCCTTAGGTACATTCGCAACAGGGTGTTTGCTGCATTGTTATAGAGACTTGCATCTCTCACGTTGAGGCAGTGGGGTGACCGCTACCCTACGTGAGAGAGAGAAACATGTCTATACATTAAACTCTGACACAATTCACTTAACATTTGTTTAAATCCATAACAGGAAAGTAGATTTTAATATGATTTATTATTAACAATTAATATTATTTGTTTACAATATGTTTGGAACATATAACTCAACATGCAATGATAAACTTTAGCGTGATTGTATTATATATTCATATACAAAGGTGTATCCAAAATCTTGGCTGGAAAATTTATAAAATCATATTTTATTTCCCCATAGATAAAACTTTGTATTCTAAATTTTGGCCTTGTAGAGAAAACAAAATGTACACAAAACATATTTTATTTTCTAGGCTATAAACAAATATTAATATTTGAACAAAATTATACGTATGTTGTTTAACATGTCTTCCATTGTATTAAAGTTGTTTGACAAATATACAACTTATGTAACAGAATGTAACTTTAACATTTCCTGTGACAACTGTACATAAAGCCATACTCTTTGTGAGTTAGAAAACTGTTTTCGAATAGTAATTTTTTAAGTTACAGTAATTGAACATTTCAAATAGCTGACATACACTTAAAATGCAGCTGGGTCTTGGGAGGCGATTAGTGTGAGCAGCAGATCTCGTAATATTTTATCAAAAGTATTTGTTAAGTTTGTCGATGTATTTCCCAGAATTTAACAGCTTAAAGCCATTTGGGATGCGATGTATTATATTTATTTGTTTGTAATGTTACATTTCCTGTAAACAGAATATAATTTTGCAGATTAAAAATTAATATTGGAATTAATTTCTTGTAATTGGGATGTCATTTTCAGGAACTTTGTGGATTAAAGGCATTTGGGCTTAATTCTTTGAGAGTAGGGAATAATATTGTTTTTCATTTGGAATTGTTAAACTATATTCGTTTGCAGCAACATTCAAAAACTGGTGTGACTCTGAGGCTGCAAAGTTTTTGCAATGGTCCTCGTGACAAAGCACAGGCGTCGACGCTCTGGTAGCATCTTGGTTCGGGCGAACAAAGAATCGGGTTGGGAGGGGCAGAGGGAGGGGATGACTAGCGGGATCTTTCAAGCCCGTCCGCCTGCTCGCCTGCACCATAGCAAAGCTATGTTAGTTGCTCTACAACCTTTGGCTTGGACGGTGGCTGGTAAGCTTCGTAGATGGAACATAGTTGTCCTTTCACATACTACCCTTCGTAACATACAATGTGATATTTAAATACCTTTTTATAAAATGTCTGGTATCGGAAAAGTGTGTGTGTGAATTATGTTTCTGAAATTCATCTACGATTGGATAAAGTGTTCACTATGCCCCACAAGATTTGCTATGCTTTCACTGTGTTAGGCTTTCGATGGAAATTGTGTCAGTTAATAATTGAATTCTTGGAATATGGTAAGATCTGTGATTTCAGAAAGACATTTAACATATATGTCCGTCTATTATTTTTTAATTGTAGTATTGTTTTCAAAAATTAAATCATTTTTCGAGGAAATATGTGGGATGTTTAATTCAAGTCGTTCGGCTAGGTCGTATTTAGCTAGTATTTGTAAATTAATAAATTTTCTCACAAATTATGTGTGATAGTTTAATAACTTTTATCATTTTTTTATAAAATATCTGATATCGGAAAATGTGGATTATCGAGAAACATGAGTGCAAAGTGTGAACTACGCCTGGATAAAGTGTTGACTATGTCTCCCGAAAGTTGGGAGGGTTTCACTGCATTTGTGAATTATTTTAAAACTTGAAATCCTGTAAGAAGTGTGATACCACAAAGATATTAAACATATATGTCCATCTATTATTTTTTAAATAATGCGTGTGATTCTTCATTAGTGCCGTTCGGCTAGTATTTGTACATTACTCACAAATTATATGCGATTTTCTTGGAAAATCTGCATGTGAATTATGAAACTGGCCTCGTGAGAATTCCATGGAAGTTGTGTTAAAATTATTTAAATTCATCTTCTCGCGATAGGGGAAAATATATGGAGCATTAAACTACGTTTGTGGATACATTGTTTATGAGTTAATTATTTTTAAACATTTATTTTTTCTAGGGAATGCATGAAAATAGGTAAGGTGTTAGTTTCTGTGCTTGTTTGCATGATTAAATTTATAGATAAAAATTTATTTGTCTGTAGATAACATTTTATTTCAAACATTCTGTGTAATTGATTTTAATTGTCGATCATTCCATATTAAATTATATTCGATTGTTAAAATGTTATGTTATACGTTATGTGTCTGGAAGGCTATTGTGATTAGCTTCCATTGGAAATATAAACTGGTGTTTTGAATTGGTACTCCATTTGTATGCAGGGCTAAATAATTTTCATTGCGTTTTTCATAATGCACCTTTGTTGATTAATTTATTATAGGATACGTCGTTCTTGAGTTGTAGGACTTCATGTATTCAAATAGTTTGTTAGTAAGTTTACCTATTTTTAACATGTACACTTTAAATAACCCATTAATTTATAACACCTAGATTGGTAGGGAATTACGATACCTTTTTGGCTTCATTGTAGATATAATTCTATTAAGTCATTCCTTGTTTGCTCTCTTTATAAAAACATGATTGCTGAGGCACTAATTGAGTTTTCATGTGTAAATAGGCTCTGTCGGCTGTAATTCTTTTAGACGTGGAATAATTCCTTTATGTTCTCTTGCATTTAATGAATTAGATATGTGCTATCCTAGCAGTGATTATTTCATCCTTATTTTTAAATGTTCATCCCTTACAACTTGTTTGTGTCACATTCGGGGTAAGTCCTTTTAATTTATTTGTGACATGTTCTATAAAATGTATATTTTTTTTAATGTATGGTACCTACTTCATTATTTTAAATCAGTCATGTATTACAATTCTCGAATTATGATATTTCTGCCATTTTGCATAATACAGTTCACAATCAAATATCGCTGCATGTGTCTTGTCTCTCTGTCAATACTCTAAGAGTATTTAAGAATAGCCATTCATTACCTGACTTTTATTCATTTGTAAGCAATATGTTATGTTTGTCGAGGAATGAATATGGTGTATGCATCGTATGAATCTGTGTTGTTTGTCATTAATTATATTTCTAGTATACAGGATGGGTTAGTAAACTGCTGTTAGGATTTCAGTGCATATTGTGTTCATTTTCAACAAAATACTATATTTTGTTATTTACAAATACACATTTCTGAACTCCGCCATTTTGCATAACCTCAGTCGACATAAAAATGCTGACTGTGCTGCATGTTTTTTTAGTGCTGCTCTCTCTCTCTCTCTCTCCATAAGTGGCCTGCCAGATGTCAAGAGAGGAGGAACTGCTATCCCCCCTCCTCAATACCAATATTAAATACTACACAATAAATATATACCCATTCCCCAACACATCACACCTCAGTACAATGCCTGACGTCCAATGGTGAATCTCGATCGTGCTTCTCTCCAACAAAAAAAATTTACCAAATATATACAATAACACAAAATAAAAAATACATCAACGAAATATAATCAAAGAACTTTGATGCAATTAATTTGTTCATATTTATTTGATAAAACTAATTTTAATCCATCGATTTCTTTGATTCTATTGGATTAAGCTCACCAGATTAACAATAATCCTATTTTTGATCGAATTGCTGATTAATTAGCAAGTTAACTGGGTGAATCAATTTTATATCAAATCAATAATCTGAATAATCAAAAGTGGGGTAGAACATACACGCCTCTACTACTTAGATTATTCTCTGTCCTTGTTAAAATACCGAATCACATCGGGCACATAGGCAAAAGTTATTCAGTGTTAGAGATTATGCATTAGTTTCTCGAAAGTATTGGTGTTTAGGGTAAAAACACAAGGTGAACTATTTATTTATGGTGTACACAAATTTACTAATCTGTCGGTAACAACCCTAAAATGTCTGAGAGTTATATATTTTAATTAACAAACGGGTTCCAACCACATTGCTCATTTATGGAAGGGGCTTGAAATCGGCCTCCTAATGTTTATGGTTTCAACTTCCCTAATCAATAATGCATTATCCAGAAACTCAAGAGGTATACTCGTATTAGTCATACTGTCTGTACTACAACCAAAACACGCCTGCTTCAGTTACAGTTTCAAGGATGGCTACAAGTAAAGAGAAGTTGAGCACAAGAGGATCGGGGATCAGAGACAGAGGCGAGGGAGCCGCCATACAGTTACGTCACCCGTCCGCCATGTTGCATGTCATCTGCCCCAAAAATGTAAAAAAAATTGCGAAAAAAACTCTTAAAAATTATATTAAAAAATGTTTATGTAAAATTTTATATTTAAAAAATTAAAAAATCGTTGAAAATGAAAATTCATTAAAAAAAAAATAAAAATTGTTAAGACATAAAAAAATTGTATAAAAATTTAAAAAAATAGTTGAAGAAAATTTTTAAATTATAAAAAAATTAAAAACTAATTTAAAATAAAAATAAATCGTTTATAATTTTATAAAAAATTTATTACTTAAAATTTTTACTAAAAATTTGTTTTCTAATTTTTTAATATATTTTTTTAATTATTAAAATTTTTACCTTTTCCCATAAAATTTCACTTTTTTCCCTAAAAAACTTATTTTAAAATCGTAAAAATTTTTATTAAAGTTTATTTTAAAAACTTACAATTCCGGAGGTAATTACTCGCATCAGCTCTACCACCCCCACCCCCACCAATTAGTCACTTCCATTCGACCCCCTTCACCTATACTCATTGCACCATCTTGTTTTTTCGTTAATTTGTTTTAGAGATTGTCTCTCACCTATTTTCGCCAAATTGGTAAGCATCACGGCCGCCATATTGGTAAGCATCACTGCTAATTAGTCACCGACGAAAAAGTGTAGACCCACTAATGAAAAAATACAGAATACAAAAAAAAGTTTATGCAGAACCATATGAAGCTGATGAAAAAAATTTCAGAAGATTCAGAAGTTTGCACTCACTGACGAAAATTTTTTAGCACCAACGACGAACAATATGAGTTAATACAGAAATACACTGTTCGAAACGATGACAAAATATCAGGACCAATGACGAAAAAATGTAAAACCAATGACAAAAAATATTAACAGAAATCACGCCAATAGCGATAAAGAAAATGTGGAACCAATGATGAAAAATATTAACACATACAGAAAAGACCCTCCGCACTGTCGTTCCATCGCAATATTAGAAGGCATTATGTGTTTATTTCACCTAGGTAGTGCTAGTGTAATAGTGTTCAGTCACTTTATTAAAAAATTTATTTAAAATATTTCTTATCAAAATTTTATAAAAATATATTTAAAAAAACTTAATGTGCACACACACTCACAAGTATACACCCCACCAACAACGAACAATATAAATAAAGAAACAAATGCCTACACACAAGCACAGAAATATACGCCCACCAATGAACAACAAACGTCAGTACCAGCGATGAAAAAAATACAGAAAATACTCTCTGCACAGGCACAGAAGTACATGTCCTACCAATGATGAGAAAATGTCAGTACCAATGACGAAAAAAATGTAGAACAAATGACGAAAAATACTAACAGAAGTACACCCCAACACTGATGAAAAAAATGTAGACCCAACAACACATTGACAGAAGTACACATCAACAACTATGAAAAAATGTAGAACCAAGGACGAAAAATATTAACACATACAGAAAAGACACTCCGCACAGGCACAAAAGTACGCACCCCACTGACGAAAAAATACAGAAAAACTCTCTGCACAGATGCAGCCCACTAACGATGAAAATAATGTAGAATCATTGACGAAAAATACAGAAAAAATGGCCATACAGATGTACACACCAACACCGTGAAAAAGTGCAGAACCAACGATGAAAAACATTAACACAGGTACAGAAGTACATAACCCCCGCCAAAAAATAGACAACATCAGGCCCAACATCGAAAAAATACAGAATAAACACGGAAACAAACATCCACATGCAGGTATGCAGCTCCCAATGATGAGAAAATGCTGGACCAACCATGAACAATGTAGAACCAATGACGAAATATTAACAGAATTACACACTAACACCGAAAAAAATACAGAATAAATACAGAATCAATCATCCGCATGCAGATATTCAGCTCACAGCAATGAAAAATACAGAAAAAAGACCAAGCATAACTATACAGTGACTGGTGAAAAAAATGTCAGAAGATACAGAAGTACGCACCCACTGACGAAACAATTGTAGCACCAAAGATGAACAATGTGAATAAATATATAAATAAGCAGTTCGTAACGATGAGAAAATATCAGAACCAATAACGAAAAAAATGCAGAACCAATGACAAAAAATATTAACAGAAGTACACAACAACACCGATGAAAAAAATGTAGATCCAATGATGACAATTATTAACACATACATAAAATATGCTCAGCACAGGCACATAAGTACACAGCCAACCAACAATGAGAAAATATCAAGACCAACTACGAAAATAATGTAGAACCATTGATGAAAAAGTATGGAAAAAGATGCTCTGCACAGGCGCAGAAGTACACAGCCAACCAACGATGAGAAAATGTCAGGACCTATGACTAAAAAGTGTAGAACCAACTATAAAAAATATTAGTATATACAGAAAAAACATCCTGCTTAGGTACAGAAGATCATAGCCCACCAACAATGAGAAAATTTCAGATCAAATAATGAACAAATACAGAAATAATGATACAAGATGCAAAAGTATACAGCCCACCAGCAATGGCAGAACCAGCGATTACAGGACCAGTGATGACAAAATATTAATAAATACAGAAAGAAATTATCACACAGACAGAGAACCATACAGACTTAAATGAAAAAGGTATCACTTGAAACTCGTAACAAGGAAAAAATGTATCGTCCGAACCTCCTAACAAGGACCGATGCTGAAAAATATTAACACACTGAAGAAACTGCTCCATCACTCCATAGCTCCACTTGCTCCACGTGCTCCATCGCTCCACTTGCTCCACGTGCTCCATCGTGCCATTGCTCCACTTGCTCCATGTGCTCCACCTGCTCCATTGCTCCATCATCCCATAGCTCCACCTTTGCCTCTGCTCCTCCTCCTCCTCCTCTGCCTTAGCCCAAAAATATGCAAGAATTATATGACCAATGCTGAAAAAATATTAACACACAGAAAATAAAATGTTTCCACACAGGTATGCCGCTCACCAAAGACAAACCAATTGCAGGTTCAACAACAAAAAAAATTGAGTAATACAGAAAAATGGCCACCCCCCCCCCTCCCTTTGTTGGGGACACTAACGTTTGTTTTGCATGAATACACCAACGTTGATGCACTTGGATGCCTTGATGTTTGTTTTATGTTCCTGGCACCATTTCACTCCATCGTATGGAGTTTTATGGGTATCACTGGATTGCTTTTGAGATGCTCTTTCCAACCGTATACAATTTCTGTATTTCGACTTGACTTTTTGACGAGTATAGAACGAAATTGTGTTAGGTTTTCTTAATATTTTACATTAAACTTTTACAATTTCACCATAACCACATTACATAAATGTTTTCATAAACACAATCGATTGGTCTTGACGAGAGCTGTCGATTGGAACCTAACCGAGCGCCACAGCTTTTCCTAGTCAAAAGTTATAGTATGTGGAAATTATGAGACGCGGCGAAACTAGCTCAAAATTGTGGTGCCTCCCCCCCCCCCTTTTACCCCTCGCGCGATGCTTCGCAGTCCTCACTAAACGTAACATATTTTGTTATCCTTTGATAATCGAGTGCTGTAATTGAATTTTGAATGTAGGCGATAGATTCGGAGCTTCAATCCCAAACTGTATCCCCCGATTTTGTTATCATCGGATTTTCTAGATTGCCTCCCACTGTTTGCAAATTTAAAAATGTATTCACGTTAATAATGCCTGCACAATATTATACAGACACCATCAAGAAAACTTAAGTAAACATAGAAATCCAGAAGCATACAGACATCAACAGCGAAAAAATCACCTCCTAGACAGATGGTTCGAAGAGCCAGCGTGGAAAAAATATTACCCAAGTACCGTTTCCTGGAAACGAATTAGCAGAAAAACAAGAGGAATAAAGTTAAAACCACAGGAAAAACAATCATGAGGGGGGGGGGGGGGGAGGGTGGAAAGTAAATCGGTTGCCGCAGAAGCACAAAATACACATTACAAATAGTGTCACCTCCAGATGTTTTTCGCAGGTACAATATAGCCACCATTTTGCACCTCGCAATTCCGACAGGTGGGTAAGCAATGGAACCTCCCAAGAATTGACTGTAAACTCTAGTCGATCATTGATGCGGAATCCACATGTATGCACGTGATTGCAAATATGAAATTGCGAAAGCAAAAAATGTAAGCACATCTCGTATTGTAGCACCTCACATCGGCCCATTATGATGAACGTATTTATTTAGTTGGGGGAGAAGGGAGAGTGAATTTGCTTCAGATTTGACACCCCCGATATGAGAAACTGCCCTTGCATCCTGGTCTCAGTCATCATCTCCCAGGAAACAATGCAAATTTTATATTATGTTGACCCCCTTTCTAACTACTTTATCGATGTATATAGCTGATCAAGCATTAGCTATATAGCAAGGCAAGTAATCAGTGGACCTGGTGTATCGCTATACGCAGATGTGAGTGGAATGCATGTTCTAATATATATATTTATATTTATATATTTATGTCGCATTGTATCCATATGGTAGTGTGTGTATGCCATCGTTCTGTATCCGCCACTTGTCATCCGCCCATGTCAGGGCCAATTTATTTATACATTCTGAAAATAATTCGTATTGTGTGATCGTATAGTGCGGACATTAACTCGTATCATATAGTGCTGCTCCAGAACAGAAAGAAGATCTTGGAATGTAATTTTATTACAAGCTTTCATTTAGCTTGCCTTGTTAGTTTGTTTGTACGGCAGGGTGAAATCTTGCAAGTGAATTTTGACCCACTTCTAAATATTCAATCGAGCTGAAACTTGGTATACATATAGAAACCTGATGACAATGGAATAATATGGTGACAGCGACCTGATGCTGCAGCCAGGATCATCTCCTCATGAGGGAACTCCGCAACTGTAATTTAGTGTTTTTGCTATGTTTTTTAAAACTCCAATTGTATGTATGTGTGTGCGTTTAGTTCAAATCTTGCAAGTTGATTCTAAACCATTTACCATTATCCAATCGAGCTGAAATTATGCATATGTGTGTAGTTCCGATGACAATACCATGTGAAGGTACCACTGAGCTGATCTGATATTGGAGTCGGAAGTTACAACCTTTTATGTAACTTAAGCAGTATCCAAGACACTAGGAGTCATGTATTAAAAATAAAATTTGGTGAAACTAGAAAGTGAAAAATGAAATAACTAAAAAAAACTTTTAAAGCCAAGGTTTTATTTATAAATGCACTAAAAAGAGAAAAATAATTATAGTAGTTACACAATTAGTAAAACTTGTACGATGTGGTCGAACGGCCATAATACTCTTTACTACAAATTAATATGTTTGTTTCAATTTATATTTAGTATATAAAAGATTGGCGCAAATAGTCAAGAGCTTTACACACGATATGGGCTTACTATGCTTACGCAAATAAGGTATAATTTTATACTGCGCCAAACTTTTATAAACTAAATATATATTGATACAAACATATTAATTTGTAGTAAAGTTTATTACGGCTGTTCGATCACATCATACAAGTTCTACAAATTGTGTAACTACTATAATCATTTTTCTCTTCATAGTACATGTATAAATAACAGCTTGGTTTTAAAAGCTTTTAGAGTTATTTTTTACTACACGTGACTGAATACCTTTCGCTTGTTTGGTGAGTTTGTCCCAACATTTGTATGTGTATAGTTTCGCCTGTAGCCCCACGAATTCTGTCATGATATCACCACCGCACTCGTCCTTGAACTTGATGACATCTCTCTTGTTTCTGTCCGAGTAGCAGGGGTGTGTGGAGGGGTAGGCGCTGGTGTCAAATTGATTTTTAAATTTGTGATCACTGGCCAAATCTTGGTAAAATTCTGGAATTTGAATATGCAGTAGGTACGAGTCGGTGTCGGTATACAACATTTCAAGGTCATCTCCGTATCCAGCAAAGATAGGCTTATCAAAGAAAATGAACTCGCGCTGTAGATGGAGGAGGAAAAGATTTTCATCATAAATTGTTCGGTCTAAGAATGACAGTGTTGCCACCAGTTTTTAAAGTCACTTTTAACTGCACACAAGCGCCATTTTTAGACGTTTTCTTTTGTTTTCCATAAGTTTTCCGAACGTCGCATTATTCACCAATTTAAAGAATTCTTTTTAGAAATCATTCTGGGAAGCTTGACATTTTGTGGTGTTGAACTCTATGTAGGGTTTTTGCCAGGGACTTTGTTCGAATTCAAGTTCACAATGTATTTTCATAAATTCAATCCTTGTTCGAGAGCCTGTTTTAGGTTACGGTAGTGGATGTTTCCTATTTTGTAATGTTGTTATTAATTTCTAAATTTTGGAGCCTCCTGGGAGACACTGGTTAATGTGAAGGAATGGCAAATCACGATGTTCCTCATGCAGGGTCACGGGGTACTCGACATAGACTTCGAGAACATAGCAAGTATTAGCATAGTATGGAATGGACATTGCATCGATGTTAGTGTCGACGTACCTAACATTGTGTACTGGGAGCTGCAAACTCATGGCCCAGCCTACAGATTATTGGCGTCGAAGTATTGCAAGAACGTGGAGGGCTTGCTGTGGTCATAGGTTTCTGGTGCATAGGTGTTATTTGCTACCACATGACGTTTGATGCATTTGGCCATGCCACTGCAAATTCCGTTTTCTACAAACATGTGCATGTCGTAGTCCACTAGAAGTTCAAGCTCGACCCTCCGTCATACGCAACATAGCATCGAAACCGAACCCTGGGGCACTGATGTAGTGTGCACAATCGAGATTGTATGTTGATATACACAAATTTCTAAAATTTCTAAATACATCTGATAGAATCAGCACGTCTGTTTTTAAATACAATTCTGAATAATCCTTAAGACTGATTCAGCCGAACTCTTGCCATACTGTCTGGGCATGAATGTAATCTTCGTCGCTGATTCCCGAGTCTGTCAGCTTGTTAAAGAAAGTGTCTTTATGGGGCAGCAGCAGCTCGTCCAGCTTCTTCCACGAGTCAACATAATTATATGGAAAAATGCCTTTGTGTGGGACGTGAGGTTGGGGGTGAAGAATTTAGTGATGTTGGGAAATTTAAAATTTGGTAGGTACTAAGTCATAGATGCTAGACTGTGGGCCATGACACGGAATGTATCAACAAACTGTTCGCCCAGCTGTTTCGAAAACGTAATCATCCTCTCGCTCGTGTGTGGAATAATGAATACGTATTTTGTATTGTAGCTTAGATGTTTGATAAAAAAGTTCTCGTCGCTGCTCAGGTTATGGATCAATATGGGCAGATTTTTTGGTGGTGGCACAGCAAATTGGTGGTCTTGGTCCCTCACGTTATAATTTTCGTGCATGAACGCCGATTCGCAGTAAGAGCATTTCGTCTCTCATGAGTAGCTGGCATGTTCGACTGGTGTGAGTGGTATAATTTGCTTAGATGTAGCTTAAATATATTTTACTTGTTTGCCAATATCTATGATCGTCTCCATAAATTTACTTTCCACATCTTCTTCTGTGCATATAATGGGGTCCTGTCTCAGCGCGGATGTTAGTGCTGCTGGAATTACACTGTTGTCGACTTGCACATACATACAAAACTATGGGCCTCGTTCTTCTGATAGGTGTACGTGTAGGCATGGTTGGGGTTCGGTTTGAAGGTCGGAATGGGCTTGAGTATTTCCTCGAAGTCAGCATAAACAAACGATTGGCAATTTATCGCCGTAATTATAATTTCTAAATTAAAAAACGGGCAGCCTACCATCCTTCCCTGGCTGTGGAATTTTGGCACACAGTGGAGCAGTTTCCTTACAGTATGCCTTGTGCTTATCCAGACAATGCTGTCCTGCCAGTCCGGAATTTCAAGGCAGGTCATGGTAGAATGTGAAGCAGCACCTGCATATAAGGATTTCACCATGGTGGGCTTTCAACTGCGATCTCACCAAACACTCGAAATTCTTTATATACCAATAGTGGGCATTTCCGTCGTCTGTGGTGAGGAGAAGTAGGTCGATATGTTGGCCCTTTTCTTCGTCAGCTAAATGTACAGGATAATTTTTATGGTTTTCGTCTAGGTCATAAATGTTTACAGATACTGACGCATTGTTCTTTTCGAAAACTTTTATTGGCTGCAATGGTGTATGGAACTTGAGGCCGAAAAAGACAACTTTTGTTTCTAGGGCTTTAAATCGCTGGTCTATTCAGTGTGGATCTGTCCCTTCTACGAAAACAGCTGGAACAGCTCCTTTAAAACACACATGGTCGTTGTTGTGAGGGTTTATTATAGCATACCTGTTCTTTATGGAAGCAGGCAAGTCAGTGTACAGTGAGGCATGGAGAGGATCCAGCTTGATTATGCAGAGCTGCATGTTATTGACTGATGTCAGTGTCCATCCCGAATCACGTTAGTTGTACATTTCCTCCTCTTCGCAATTTTTTCTAAACTATTGTGTACCACCTTCTCCATGTCGCTTGCCTCGAATATCGTTACATTTTTCGTTTTGAATGCCCTCTTGTTGGTACCTTCGTCAGACTGTTCTGGTTTCATTTAATTTCATTCTAGCGAAACATTAAATTTAATCGGGCCCTGCTCTCGTACTTCGTCGGTGAGCTGTCCAATTATGTTATTCGCCATTCATGTCAGAAAGGTACAGATATCTTGTGGACTCACATTTTCAGCTACATATGTCTTTAGATTGGACCTCAATGCTGCTTCTGCCTCAACGAACCCATGAGGGGTTGGCTGACCAGCACCGACTACGAAACGTGGTCGCGAAGGGCGAATGGGGGCCTGAACCGAGACTGTGGACTGCTGCGGAGTTACAGCGAGTCGCGGACGTTTGACGAGGGGAGGGACTGAACCACTGCACTTTGCCATGTGCTCTCTTAAATTATCCGTCCTTGTAAAATCTTTGCCTCACTTGTTGTAATTGTATGCTCGTTTGTCTGGATTAAAATGAAAATACTAGATTCGTGCCAACATGCATGACATACATGCCTGTGTAAAAGCAGTATTACAGAATTTACAGTTGTATGTTGCTCCCTGCCTTATCTTGTCTGTACAGCTGCGAAGGTGCTTGAGGATATAGTCTTTCCAGTTAACTGTGGTGCCACACCGCTCGCATATTTCAGATTCGGCCTTGAACGGATTGTGTATGCACGACCTTTCTTGCAGCAGTCCGTTTTTTTTTTGTGCAGCGTACAGCTTTTCCCACAAAACCCGCATGCGAACATTAATGGAGGCGACACCATCCCTGTACCAGCAGGAGATGGAATAGCAGATGCAGATGATGGAACGACAGATAGAGATGATGGAACACGTCGGCCGGTCATGGTTCGCCTCACTCATGTAGAACTTTCATCATGAATAGAGTATAATTTTTTTTGTATAATACAAATAATATTCAGCGATATTCCTAGCCAGGAAACCATTTATTTGGTAAAGAAGTGTATACCATACCACATCATCTCCCTCTTTAGGTTGTTTAGTATGGTTTAAAAGGCAGTGTAGGCAATGAACAGTAATGAGGGACGTCACTAATCGGGAATCGAACCGCGACGTGCCATAGTGAGAAGCCACCACAACTACTCTGGTGTGCCACTGCGCATGCTTGGATATATTATCTCCTGCTAGTCCTATTGTGTGTGAGGAAGACAGGGAGGCAGGGAGTTAGTGTAGGCCCTGACCTGCTTCATGCACACATGTACACACATGCACACACATGCATACACACATGCATGCAATCACAACTGATTAGAAGTTATATTAAATTCGACAGAAATTATGAAAAGGCAGATTTTTTAAAATGACAATGTGATCTAACACACCAAGCACTAGGAGGTAACTGACAGTAACACACACAATTCCAATAATTTGGCTTTATTAACAGTTGGATTAATCTACCTGACTTCATAAAAGATTAACTTCGTTGACAGTACGAATTCTCGTCAGGTTTCATTGGGTAAAGAGCAAAAACAATATCATAAATATTAACTACTAAAAGCTATATAAGCTCAATTAAAGAATCTAGTTGCTGGAACATCGAAACCATTGTAAACTTATGTTTCAAAAATTCATTAAAACACTAGTAAACCTTCCACTTAGGGAACATACACACAGGTTAAATAAATCGGTTAGATTAATAAATTGCATTCAGATACAAAAGGCTTACTGTTAAACAACTGCAGTCACATATGTTAATAAAATATTTCATATAAAATGACTCTATAAACTGCTAATATGTCTCTCTCAAAATTATAACTGGGAGATAACATTTATTTGACACATTTCCATAAAAATACTTCCCCAATTAAATATTCTGTGCAATAAATTGGCTTTCCAACGAAGAATTTTTAAAAATATTCCTCCTTTGTACAACACTACAATGGCGGCTGTCCTCCAATTCCCGCATACTTTCATCCGCTGACCACGTGTTACCTTTCCTGGTGTCTTGCAAGCATCTTGATGGCATCCCAATGCTTCTGTTGCTTGGATATGATGCCTTTGTTACTCCCTCATTGCAGGTAGTGGTCAAGATGAGCGGGAAATGTTTGGCAGGAAATTAAGAATCTTGAAAAATTTGGAAAATTGCAGAAAATGTTGAGGAAATTTTTGGTGAATATGAGGACTTACGAGGAGTTAGTGGAATGATATCGCCACTAAGTTGGACGTCATTTGACTGCGTGTTATGGCGTGAGATTGGGTTGGTTCAGGTTTTGAGGAGCTGTAAAGTTATTTACCAGGAAAAGGTATTGAAATTTATACTGTACCCGGGGCCTCAGGTATCGCTCGGTGAACAATACCAAGTTGATGTGAAGAGCTGACTTTGTTGTCTCAGGATTGTGTGCCGACGACCATAGGCGGCATCCTTCCGATGTTATTGCTCTGTTTCTCCTCAGATGAAATTAAGTAATATTGCATGCTATGCGGTGGACTCTTGGGGTGGACCACACACCCTTAAATGGTTTGCGAGCGGTTGACATTAAACACTTGAAACATTACAAATACACTGGAAATGACACTTGACGACATGAAGCACTTTGGCAGGAAAATGATGGCCCGCGCCCTGAAATGCCCAAAGGCGAACCAAATAAAATATGTGATACCTTCTATGTTATTTCATTGGGTTTTATTAAACATGTCTTTCTAGTGAAGACAATTTACATAGGTGTCGACTTTTACCTACCGACACAGGTCACACAGTACAAATGGTGCAAAGCCAGACAAAGATTAAATTGTAATGTTAGCTTCCACAAGCGATGCAAGCTCTGGGGAAGTTGAGAGGTGAAGAGCCCCGGATGGCAAAATGAAAAGGTTCCGATGAATTAAATGTCTATTGAAAACTAAGTTATTGATGCAAATTTGCTGGCTCCCAAAGGCATGTAAAAACTGCGGTCATGGTAACACACATCCACGCTCTCAAAAGACAATATGGTGGCTAACTGGGCCATATAGCGTGCTGGCCGGTATTGGCGGCAGGCAAGCCACATGGGCCTACTTTCTTATGCTAACATTTCACACAGTAACTCTTGCACTCACCTTGCTGGTATGGCACATGCATGAATAAAAACTCTAAAACACAATATCTTTAATAGATGGAACAGATCTCTGAGTGAACGACAAGAGGGTGAAACATATGGGAATGGAAATCATAGAAAATATAGAAAATACACTTGCAAAAACCTCCAGGGCTGTAAGGCAGTTTATAATGGTATTTTATATGTCCGTGTGTCTTTACGTGCCATTTCCTTGTCTGAATGCATACATTTCGTACACTTGGCACTCGGGTTCTATTTTTATGTATTCGTGCGCATGAAGCACACGTGGCCGCATGGTCACTCTGCCCTTGATCACACGCCAATTTGCTTTACTTTACACACACATCACTATTACTGCCTGCTTGAACTAATCACACTAGTGCACGACATTCGAGTTCGTGATGAAGCCACGCACTGACTGCACCGGTGCGCATGAGCGCCCGGTAGAGTCTGGAGGTCTTCTGTGTCGAACTCGTTAACAGCAGGCAAATGGACTAAAGGGTCTCTGTAGGCATCAATTATTGCAATAGCGAGAATGTTGAATTGTTTACCAGGTGTTTGGTAATTATTGTATTTGTGGGTTTGTATTGTCTGGTAGTGTATTGTAACAAGTGCAAAATACAGTGATATTTCAACAAGCTCCTGTGTGTTATTCATTGGAATTTTGAGCACTTTCTACTGCTGCTAAAAATTTTCTCTGTTGCTAATTGTTGTCAGAGTTTGATCTTGTTTAATATGGCTGACATTGTGTTGTCCTATGGCGCATGACACAACAAGGACTACACCTTATATTTACAACTCCTCCACATCCGAAACAAATACACCTTTCATCTGGGGCTTTCCTAGGTCTAGCTATACCATTACCTGTGTGATCACTGTTTTCCCTGTTTGTCAGAGGGGTAGTTCTCTGGTCGCTATTCGGATCCCTACTTGAGTTCCTACAATCATCTTTATTTTGTTGCAGCAACTTCATTTGGCCTACTATCTTACGCATTTGTTTGCTGTCTCTACAGCTCTATGCAGTTGGGCCACCTCTCTGCTATCCACTGTTCTCTTGGAGCTTGTGACCCATGCTACCTTTTTACTGTCCTCTTGCCTATCCCCAGGACACTCGGGTGCTAGTGCTCGCCTATTCCTAGCATCCTAACTACTTGCTTCAATATTCCTTAAATTCTGTATTAACTGCTGAACTGACTTGTTTTCTAAGATCATGACTTTTTCTACAATTGCAGGCCTCGATCCTCTTAGACTATACATTTTGTTCTCCTCTGACATCTTATTGTCCAATTTATTACAAATGCTAATTAAATCATAGATAAATTCTTCCATGGATTTATCAACTTCCCGGACTATAATATGCAGGCACATTTCTAGGTCCACAGCGTATCCTACCCTCATGAATGCTGCTCTCAAAACAGTTACTAATGCCCCATAGGTTGCCATGCCTTCAGCTTGGCCACCAAAACTATCATACTATCAAGCCGCTGCTCCCGTCAAAAAGCTAGGTAAATACATCAAACACTTTTTATCGTCTCAATTGTTCACCACCGCTGCTCGTTTAAAATTCTTTAGATATGGTACTCTGATACATCCTCAGAACTTTTACCAAAGTAATACCCTGGATCCACGAAAAAGCGACTGCTTTCCATTTCTGTATTATTATCACTACCTATGTTTAAATTCTCGGATCCCTCAACTAAATTGTATCCTAGTCCACTTCATATACATAGTTCAGAATCTGAACTACTTTCAGGGGATTCATTACCTACTTCAATTCTTATATTAGCACGAGACTATCAGTTTTCTTTTTAGTGCAGCTTCTTAATTTCCTTCCAGGGAACATCACTATACTAACGCTATGCTTGTGGTTTACTACACCAACTGCTGTACTAAACACTAAGTACCATCACCAGAGAGAGAGAGAGAGAGAGAGAGAGAGAGAGAGAGAGAACAAAAAAAAAAAAAAGAAAAACAAATAGTGTAGGCGGCACATCTTGTCAAACATTTCTGATAACTTCTAAAAAAAATTATCGTCACCTTTTATGCCCCGAAATAACACACTAACAACACTTACAATTACATATTCTAATTATCTACTAATTAGCGACTAACAAACACAACCATGCCATGCCCTGAGCAGCATCAAAACCACTAAACCCGCCACTATTGCTAGTAAAGGTAAGTTAAAGACAACCCACCTACACACCAGACAATATCCAGCACCTCCACCAAATTTTATAAAGTTGGCTAGGGAGAGAAACATTAAGAGTACCCGCAACACCAACCAAATGATATAAAGTGGGGAAAATTAAGAAGAATTTAGCATCTGGTGACTCTAACAAAAATAATAAAGTTGGAAACAGTCTCTAAAATCAAATAGTAAAATCTGGTTAAACAACGTCAAATGCCAAGAGGGGAACACTCCTGGCAAAAAAAAAAAAAAAAAAATTCTGAACACATAAAAACAACTCCAACGAAGGGGTAGCCTCTGTCACATGCTTAATCAGAATAAAACAACATAGGGCCAGCAAGAAGCCCTACTACACCAGTTTACCCACACACTTCTCTAAACAATAAACCTCAGTATTACACTTAAACGTCAAACTGAAAAAACGGGGGGGGGGGGGGGGGGGCATTATACTTGCTTCTAGCGAGAGTTTTAGGGAATTGTTTCGCAGTCCTGGTATTGCAGAGGGACAACAAGGTGTGTTGTAAGTCTAAAATACATGTTCTTAATTCATAACCACTGGATACTAGATTTCCTTAAGGGTTAGAGAGCGAGAAAGTATTTATTAAATGTGTAATAATAAAAAAACTACATCTGGCTAATGCATAAGGAACAATGTTCTTCTATACATAAATTTTGATAAACTCTGAATAACATTAAACATCTACAGAAATAAAAATTTAAAAAGGGAATATAAAATTTAGATTTTGGCTGGACGAATAAATTTTTCCTTTTTGTGCATTTCTTTTCATAATAGTTATCTAATATTTTTTTATTTCATGTAGGTAACAAATTCAGGGTACACAATTACAGAAAGAAAAACTTTCGTTCTTTAAAATAACTATTTGGTAGATGGTATCAGCAAATCTCTAAAGACAGTATTACACTAATCCCAGTAAAACAGAATGAACAATTTATCAGAGATTCGTAGGTCTCGTTAAATGAGCTGAGTATTTCTTGCAGTTACAAAAACAAAAATATAGAACTGGATATAACTATCAAACTCCAAATATATAAGTGGGATATTTGCATCATGCGTTGAAGTTTTTTCAGATGATTGAAATTACTTAACATAAAAAATTCTCATTGAACATAAGTAGGAATTAGGCTCTCTCAAATGATACTCTATTAATTTAATATAGGATTGGCCAGAATCATCTAAAAGAAAACATGAAGAAAATGAAACAACGTAAACTATGTTAGTCAGAACCTTAATAAAACACAATCGCACTTCACCTGAGGTATGCTTCAACAACAAATTTACTTCAGCGCCTAGTACCTACCTTTAAGTTCAAAGCCACAAGCACAAATAACAAAAATTTTTTTTTCATTTAGATTGTGGACTAAATATGACAGCAATAACGTCAGGGGAACTTCACAACTTATTTGTGAATGAAAAATCAACATTAGAGCAATGGCATGATGTGTGACGCATTACCCTCTCAGACCATTACCCGGCCACACTGAATTCTGGCGACGCAACGCCATCCATTCTCGACGAGTGCAATGCATCAGTGTGAGTGGTGCGATGGGCGGTATGCTTCATGCAAGTGTAAGAAGTGTAGGGCAGAGTAGTGCAGTGCAACAGGATTAGCGCTGGCCCCGTAGCAACGTGCTCCACAGCACGGAGTAATACGCCAAGTGTAAGTAGGGCCAGATAGATATTGCAAGGGGCTTAAATAGCAGGCAACGTGAGATGCAAGTTCACGCAAACACTAAAAATGCTCAGTGAAATAGCTTGTTATTTGGTTAAAGTTGTAATAAAGTTTATTTGGTTCTTTTTTGTACTTATCCATTCACATGTTTTCACACTGTGCCAGCTTTCATGACACCTGCTATTTGGTTTTCTTTACTTTGTACTCTTTTGTTATTTATATTATTTTTTTTTTAGGGATGTTAGTTGTTCGGCAAAACCTGTGTCGGGTTCGGCTTATTAATTCTGCTTAGTTTTTTCACTCACGAAATGTAATTATTTTGATCCACTGTTAACCTTTGACACTGTATGCTATGCTAGGATTTCTTTAATTATTCAGTTATATTTACTGTTTCATTAATCTGTGTTAAAATGTTGTGCCAGTCAACATAAATAGCAATTGCTGCAATTAATGTATTGATAAATTTATTTTACTTGTCAGAAATTTGGTTGATACTTTATATTTTAGCAAAAGATTGTGTATGTCACTAATTGTTATTGTGTTAACAAATCAAAAACAACAATTTACACCAACAATATATTTCGGTTAAGTTAAAAAAATTATTATTAGATTACTGTACTTTTGTGAGTTTGCTTCAACTAAAATAACTTCTTATTATTTAGAACTAATTATCGCACTTTGTTGTGTATCGATTATCGTTCTAACTGCCTGAATCGATATTTGGGCTATGACCTGATCCGGGTGGGACGACTTCTTTTGTTGCTCACCCATAAAATCGCATCACACTAACTCCAAATATTGGCCTCAAGAAAATCTACTTGATTCTTAATGACCTTTTAGTTTTGCCGCATTTCGTAAATTTGGTTTGTAGCCCCTTTTATGTACCACCTTTTGTCCCTTGAATTTTAAGTGGCTGTTTATTTTATGTCGTAATTTTGTTTTATAGCAGTCGGCATTTTGAGCCATTAAGATGTAAGGCTTGGTGACCCCCAACTTTGATTTCATCATCACTTGTGACATGGATATGTAGTAGACCAACCTGGCTAGGAGTGTCCATTCCTGCGGGCGTGTTCCTGATTCTTCATGCAGTCCAAAATTAATTATTTTCCGCATGTGCATGGACAAAAATTAACCTACCAAGTAATGTAAAATACTGTCTCTGCCATTTTTCTGTTAGTCTCTGAGACTTTCCTTAGCTACTGTCATCAACTACCCAGTTGCAGAAAACTTCCCACCGTCTTGATGTTGCCACTGTTAGTGAACAGCTGGCTAACCTTAGTTGCAGTACTGCCACCACCATTACATCTTCCACACCTGCCTTGAACAGTTTGGTCAGTTTGCCCTCCATTTCCCAACCTCTTCCTCTGGTCGTTTTAACCTCTACCTTAGCACACATCCCCAACACATCATCACCTACCCTCATACACTTTGTTTTTGCCACCATCCCACTTATGACATCCTCAGTGTCACGATCCACATAACCCCTGGCATCACATGCATTTGGAGAAATGACTCTTCCCTTAGAGCGTTTGTTGCATGATTTCCCTATTACTGATGGTTTACATGCACAGGAATTTTTAGAATTTTTGACACTCATCATAAAATTGCACCAGAGTAACACATTACATGAACCTCAACATTTAGAAGTTATCTACCACTTCATGCAGAGACCCCTCAGTGAAAGAAGCAGACAGGCTATTTCAAATCATCTCACCTCTGATCAGTATCACACAGACATACTTCAGTTGCAGTTGCATATGTTCAATAGTCTCCAAGAGTATAATGAAAGCCTATTAGTGAATGTTAGCAGCATTATGGGAAGCTGCGGTGATTATGTGCCTGAACTTCTCTGAGAGTGAGATAGTAAACAATATTTTGGAATATTTGGAGCCTCAGGAGCATTTGTACTTAGTTTTCTTGGGCAAACCAAATACATTTTCTGACCTAGAGTATATTTGCATTTACTCGCAAAACATTACTTTGCTGACTAGCAATGATAAAAGTTGTCTGCCCAAGATTGGTACCATAAGAAGTCCAGTCCCACTTTTGACACGAAAAGTAAGCCATGCGAGCCAGTTACTAGTGTTGTAAGCACAATAAAAACTAGAATTCAAAAGATTGATAAAACAAGTGCCCCAGCAGTTTCTGACAGTGACACACGAGCATGTTTATATTGCAAAGCAACTGGTCATTTGATTACTAATTGCCCAAAGTTATTAGCAAAACAAGTCCTGTGGGGATGAAAAGTGAGCATTCCTTCCTGCAATGTTGCCAAGTATACCAATTCACGGCTCAATGCTCACATGATAAGCTCTATTAACCTCTATTAACCAATCAGAAGTTCAAGTCCCACTGCACAGATGGCATGCAGCAGCAAAAGCAGAAACTTCCCGAACGACCATTTGAGACAGTACCCCAGATCAGCAGGGTGTAAAATGTGTATTCTTGTTGTGACAGATAACTTTTCAAGGTGAATAGAGGCTTACGAAATTAGCAGCGCACGTGTATCAAGCATAGTAAAGGCCCTGCAAAATGAGTTCTTTGCACAATAGGGGTACCCGAAGCCCCTCTTATTGGATAACATTGCTCAATTCACAGGCAGGAAGTGGCAAGAAATGTACACCTAGTGGGTGTGTACCATATGAAAATGGCGGTATACCACCTGCATGCGCACCCCACAGAGTGCCACAATTAAGATCTGAAAATGCAACTGCGTCTCCATGTGGGGATAAGCATACCAACTGGGCTAAATATCTGCCTGCCCTCCTCTTCACCCTCCGCTGGCGTGTTAATGCAGCAACCAGCCTCACACCTGTAGATGTCTTGTTAAGGCGCAACCTGGCCCTACCAGGAGAGAGAAACTGCCTGCGGAACACAGAAAGTAGCTGCAATGGGAGGCAATGACAGAAGCATAGGCAAAGGCATATGGAACAAGGGGAACACCATAAGGCATACTGTAGCAGTCCGCCACCCTACTGACCTAGCCACTGCTCTACACTTCACTCTCTATTCTAATTCAGTTACTGTATGACATAACCTTCAGCATAGGAGGAGGACTACTCAGGGGGTATGTAACTCTAGATGGATTGGTAGACCAGAATTCATAACACAACCCCTTTTATCATAGCAATAATTACACGCTCTGTGATAACTGTAAAATACACAAATATTGATTCTCAACAGTTACAATAAGTACATGGTATTTTAGTTACAAGACTGTACATGGATCGCCTAACCTTTCCAGAGTTATAACGTTAGGAAGACTGGGTAACAAGACTCGAGAAGTAGTGTTACGCCTAACTGCTACATGGATTATGCTCACCAATATATGAGTGCAGTAAGGCCAAGAGCTCCTCCATGGGTCCTGACCAGCACGAGGCCACCTCCAGCACTACAAGTAGGACAAGTTTACCTCTGTGCTAATCCACAATCGACCGCCTGTAAACATTTCTGCACGGGCCTGGCAGCGAGATGAAGCGGGTCGCACCAGGTAGCTCAGAGTATTGAATCAACCACATATTTTGTCCGCATGGGAAAGAAGAAAGTCAGAGCACACAGGGACGACATCCGTATTTTACCCAGAGATGTCACCGGAGATGACATCCCCGGTACTCTGTAACCCCACAATGGCAATCCATCTTCCAAGCTCCAAGAGCAAGTGAGAGGAGAGGAAGTTGGGTCGGTACCTCCCATAGACTGGTCGCCACTGGTGACTCAGGTCTTGCCAACGCCGGACATAGCCATGTCCCCAAGGAGTCGAAACGAGATGAGTCAAGGTGATGGGGACAACGTGGAGCCTAATAAAGTTTTCGCCCCAGGGACTTCAACATTGACGATTCATAATGGCAACATCGCTGTTAATCGTCACGGTCAGAGTACAGCAGAGCAAGGTGCGTTCGCACCCTCACCAGAATGGCCAGTAGTAGGTTCCAAGAGCCCTACATAATTCGGCACACCGGCAATACATGTATTTCCATGTGTAAATATTATTATGAAGTACATATTTTCCATTCGTTTTACTACTCAATTTCCCTGATCTTCATTGCCCTCCCCAACATAAATTAAGGTGATTGTGTTGGTTTGGTGTTGTTTGGTTATGTCGTTTTGGCAATACATGTATTTCCATGTGTAAATATTATTACGAAGTACATATTTTCCATTCGTTTTACCCCATGTTTTCCCTGATCTTTGTAGCCCTTCCCACTATTTGTTTAGTAGTTAGTATTGTTGCAATATTGATGCCCCTAGTAAATTTGTGTTCTTTATTATTAATTTTTTTTCAAAGATTTTTTTTTCCAAAAAAGCCCCTCTGCTTAACAATTACTCTGAATGGGTGAATTACTTTTTTTTTGTATTCAGGACAATTAAGCTTACATATTACTGTGAATTTCTGTCATAATTATTGTTTCTTATGCCATTTGTTTTACTTTACAGTTTTCCTATTTTTCATAGTTCTCTCTTCTACTGACTGTTTTTGATGCTGTTATTTAAAGTCTGCAATTTTCGTGGAAATTAACGTCTGTAATAAAATACTTACAAAAAAGCCATTTTCGCGAATTACCTTCCACGAAAAGTGGAACAACTTTAGCAATTTTAAGGTCATCTGGAAAAATACCACTTTTAAAGGCTTTATTATGTGAACAAGAGGAGTTATAATTATTTTAGAACAGTCTTTAATTAATTTTATAGGAATCACATAAATTCCAATGCTTTTTATTATGAGTTTTAATACAACCCACCTACGAGACCAAGCTGCCATATGAAGACCTCTGTATTGAGGTAGTAACCAGTGAAATAACACCAGAAATGCTCTATTATGTGAATAATACACAAGTAAGTCACTGAAGTCTTCAATGTTATAACTCTAGAAAAATTATTAGTTTTTTTTTGTATTCAGGACAATTAAGCTTACATATTACTGTGAATTTCTGTCATAATTATTGTTTCTTATGCCATTTGTTTTACTTTACAGTTTTCCTATTTTTCATAGTTCTCTCTTCTACTGACTGTTTTTGGTGCTGTTATTTAAAGTCTGCAATTTTCGTAGAAATTAACGTCTGTAATAAAATACTTACAAAAAAGCCATTATAAAAATCTTTTTTGTAGGGATGTGCCTTAAACTAAAATTCAACTGAATTTTCTACGCCTTTATTATTTGAATTACTTACATTTCTTTGTCGGAGGCTCCTCAATTGCCTCTTCATGTGACTCAGCTGGGAAGCTTCTCTTTGGCAAAGGCCTCTCAACTTTTTTTTAAAGGTGCTCTGGAAAAGAGAATTCGGTAGAAACAGCACTTGCCAACATATGTCTCTGACTATTTGTTTGGTATGTACATTTTTCGGTGAAGTGTGCAGAACACAAGTAGCTGGCAGGAGTTGGGTACCAGTTATACCGTCTCAAAGCAGCTAAATTACCCATTTTTTGGTCAGTTCTTCATTTTTCAGAGGAAATCTGAAACGACAAATTCCTTTCAGCATAATGAAAATATAATAAGTCTCTGCATAATCTCTGTGAATTGCCAAGTACAGACTGCTCCAGGTAGAGTAATATTAATACCAAAGCTTAAACTGATTGCAAAAGAACACAATTTCTCTAATGTTTATAAGTATTGTTATATTCGAATGCATTCAGTACTTACTTGTAATATGATATATCTGTTGTTTTATTGCTGCAGTTAGTGCAGCCATGCACTGAGCATACAGCAGGCATCAGAACGATATTTTATATGTATCCAAAGCTATATAATGTAAATTTCAAGACGACATCCTCTAACGATAGGTCATCAGATGTGGATGTAACAAACTCGGCGTAACACGACAAAAAACAACCAAGGCCTTCAATATTTCAACAACTTATCACGTCTCATTCACGGTAACAACATAACAAGAAGCATCAGCTGACAATGTTTTCACTAACATTAAAATGGCGGGAGAGTTTGCCGATGGCTTCCACTAAGAGCGCTGTAATCACTCAGTCACCCACTCTGTGTTTACTATACAGCTCGTTGGGTGGAAATGTTTTGTAGTTGATGTCAATGGGTACAAGATAATGTGAAATTAAGATGATGGTTGTTCAGTGTATAAAATTTATTTCCACTCTTACGAATTCTTACAGGACGTTGCTCAGTGAATTAGGCGAAGTGTAAAACAGCAAAAGTAGTGACGGAAAATGGCTGCCGAGTTAGATGATTTTGTTCATGATGAGAAACTTGTAGGTCCCTCAAACTTTAGTATTTGGAAATTCCTAATAGTGTTATTTAAAGCAGCGCATGTGTATGAAGCGATAACCACTACCATGGAAGATGCTGCAGGAAAGGATGATTGGATTAAGTAATATCCAACTCATAATGTCCTTTAATACCGCCAAGGAGATGTTCGTGAAACTGTGCTCATTTATGAAAGGGACAGTAGTCAAAATAAAAGTTTGCTGCCTCAATGTATTTTCCACTATAAAATTGAAGATGCTGCAACATGTCTCTCTGAACTTCAAAATTTATCTGTAAGACTAAAAAGTGTATTTTATGAACAAAGTTACATGTTTATATTGGTACAATGTCTATTCACAACAAGAAAATAAAACTAGAGGAAATCAGAATATCAATGGTGTTTTTGTCTTAAATTTTGCTTCACTTAGATTGATCGTTGCAAATTGCTATTTCTAGAAAACGTGTAGAATGTACGTGTTGAATGCATGTGCAAGTAGCATCGCAAGTGCTGCAATATTATTTTTTCCCATGCTGGAGTTATCCAAATGCCCACTTGCAGAAAAAGGGTCGTAATTTACAGGGCATACAAGTGGCGGGATTTGTGCACTCGCTGGAATGTGAATGGTGAATGTGCACCCTTGTGCAGTAAGCATTTATGTTGCGCACCTAACCCCAACCCTCCATTGGTTGACATCTCGGAGGAGGGTACATGCAAATGCCATGAAGTCACAGCACTACACTGCCTATGGCAATCAATTGAACTCATGAATTTGGAACTGAGCGGCGGAGAAATTGTACGTACAATATCCGGGCAACATGAGGTGTGCACACTATGTCTATGTCCACGTGAGTTCAAAGGCTTTATCAACCCAGTCTGCACGCCTAATGTGTATACGTGTCTGCCAGTGTCGACACAAAAGAAACCAACATCACAGTTCCGGAGTACTTTGCATATGTGTGCCCCAGCAGCCACGTACAAAGGACTGGGAAATGCAATGCTCATATGCAGGGACTGTTACAGGATATTACCACAACCACTAAATTACAGAGGAAGAGAGAGCAACAAGGAGAGACGAACACTACATTAAGTGTTTGTGTTGTTATGACATCTCGTTGGTGAGACTACCTAACCTCACCACATGCAGTGAGCCACTTGACATCGGAAAACTATCGAAACAACAACAGCAGCATTTTCCACAGTTCATTCCAGCACAAGCACCGGCATTATTACTGGCGGACTTGACACCAGTCGCGCATTCAACTCCATGACAACAGGAAGAACCAGATGTTAGTTACACGTGTGCAACAAAATGCACAACTACTCCTGCAACACATATCTGCTGTGGGGATAAGCATGCATACAAGACACCGGCCAGATTTTAGTCGTGCCAACATACACAGGAATATCAAACGAGGACCCACTTGCTTTTCTGAGTGATTGAATCAACCACCTTCAGAGGTACGGGGTCGATCAGGATGACTGGACAAATTGCATCATAGAGAGGTTCTTTGGTGAAGCATGTCTGTGGCGGCGTGGAGTGAATCACTACGGCATGTCATGGGAGGAGTTCAAGAAAACATTAAAAATTGCTTTGCCAGCATGTTCATGTCACAGTGCACCAGAAGCCAAGTGATCCTAGTCGAGCAAGGGGAGGAATCACTATCAGTTTGCTACACAGAAAATTGGACTCATTCGTAATCACTATCCAGAACTTTAATTGCAAGAAATACTTGAAGTGGTAGCATGTTCAGCACGGGTTGAGTACTGGACCGCATAGGCACCTGTTATTCACACCAGTGTAAGTGACATTACACAAACTGTCCTTCTACTAGATTCAAGTGTGCCAAACCATCTGCATTGCGATCTCGCACAACCGTTCCATGATTCCGCGCCAACGAAAGCAAGACCAGTGGCTAGAGACCCACTCGGCCAGTCCACACCGTGCAAAACCACCAACACTAGACACCATCTCATCCATCTAGAGAGCAGAACAGACCATCTCTGCCATGTCGCTGGTATGGTGGCATGCACTGGAATAACCAGTTCCCCACATGGGCTGATTTAAAGCAGTGGACAATGCCACATGCACCGCCAGCAGCAGGAAATGGACATCTGGGGTAGGGCTACCAGACGTCGTCCATCCCGGTCTGCAGTAAAACAACCAGATCAGATGCCACAACAAATTTTCCTTACACAAATGTCAGGCCAGAACAACAGATTCAACAGCATCAGTGTAATGGTTAACAACAACCCATGCCGTGCACTGATTGACACTACTGCATCACACAATTTAATCTGCACACATCTCATCAATGCAAGCTAAATTCGCCCAGTAAAGCAAACCATCCAGTTGGCTACAAGACAGCATACAGGTACCGTAGCAGGAGAGGTAAACATAACTGTAAAAATACATGACATTGAGATGTTCACAACTGCATTTGTTTCCGATGAGATACTCGAAGATGTCATACTCGGTACGCCATGGCTCGTGGAACAAAATACTGTGGTGGAGCCTGCAGCCAGAAGAATACATTTCGGTAACAAGGAGAGGTGTACAGTCTATAACATCAATCCCAGACCAACTCCGGAAATGCCTGCTGTAGAACTGGATGAACTGGAACACTCAATCCCCACAGAGTATAGAGTGGCAGTGTAGCGACTGCTAAACGAACGCTGCAATGTGTTCACTGTGGCCGATCCCCTACGCCGAACTACCATGGCGGAGCACCAAATCCCACTCATCACAGACACACCGGTATACGACAACCCGAGGTGATATCAGTCACATCAGTGTAGAATCATCCGGGAACAAATCATAGAGATGTTAGAGGAGGGTATCATCGAACCACCATAAAGCAACTATACCTCTGCAATAACCATGGCACCAAAAAAGTACGGCAGTTGGCATTTATGCGTGGATTTAAGGTGCCTAAATCTCATCACCTGCAGTGCCCGACCATTCTACATCCTCATCAAGGGCGCCCTTGCCTCTCTAGGCGAAGCCCAAATTTTCACCACAATCGATCTCAGGGGCGGGTATTGGCAGATTCCGGTGCGGCTAGAGGACCACCCCAAAACTGCGTTCACCGCACCAGACGGGCAACACTTCCATTTTTGCGCAATGCCATTCGGACTCAAGAGTGTCCCATCCACACTTCAGGCAATGATGGTGAGGGTACTGGATGACCTGATAGGTGACTGTGCGCTAGCTCAACTCGATGACATGATCGTGTGGTCAAAGACCTGACCAGAACACATTCATCACCTGTCACTCGTTTCAGAACGACTCCCCATTAACAGACTGGCATGCACAAACCACAAGTGCCACATAGGAAAGACACGCCAGCAGATCCTCGGACACCTCATGGACAAGAGTGGTAATCAGTCCACACCGTAACAGCTCTAACTCATCCAGAACTACCCCACACCGACGACCAGGAAACAGGTTAGAAAGTTCTTCGGGCACATAGATTGGATAAGGGAATACATCCCAGAATTAACCATTGGAACAGCCCTGTTGACAGAACTGATGTCAGTTAATGTACGCTTCAAGTGGCAGACCCCTCAGCAAGAAAGCTTCCAGGAAATAAAGTGCAATTTCAGACACTGTACCACCCTCGCATGGCACGACCCAACTCGCCACCTCTATTTTCAAATTGACACCAGCGAAAAGGGCCAGGGGGTCGTCCTATTCCAGCTCGCTGAAGACAGGATGAGAAGAATACTGGATTTTGGGAGCACGAAGTTTGGTCCCGTCGAACACCGATAAGACGTTAATGAATGGGAGCATCTGGCGGTAGTATGGGGCCTGATAAATTTTTGTCACCTGCTGGAATATCAGCCCTTCACACTCCGCACAGACAACCGATGCCTGTTATGGCTCCACAATATCAAGGAAAGTCGAAGCAAGTTAACATGTCGGGCCCTGCTCATCCAGACATACGACTTCGAGGTCGAACATGTGGCCGGCGCCGAAAACCAGCTTGTGGATCACCTGTTTTACAAACCGTGTGATACCATGGTAAAAGATGAAGAGGAGTGGGAAGCTGTACTGCCACCTCCACCGCCAATGTCAACAACATAATAGCAACATATTGAATGTGCGAACATTTCAGTATTGCCACCAGTACCAATGTTGCCAGATTTGCAAGATTTTGTAAAGGTAGAGCAAGCAACTTGTCCAGTGTCGAACAAATGACATATCAAATGTGCAAATAACACCATGGAACATTGAAGGGTGTTTGAAAACTGTGTTCAGTCAAGGGCTGACAGGAACAGTGAAACATGGCACACGTTTGTTCCCATTACTGCACAAAACTTAGTTCTGTGCTTCGCGCATGCACACCAAATTGTCGGACATCCAGGGGCAGAGCAAACATGGCAAAATGTACCACGGTATTTCAACAAGTGTCCGGAGTTTCGTCAGAAATTGTGTCACCTGCAACCACTACAAAAGCAGCAAAACAGATGGTGTTGAACAAGTAGCACACTTGCCAACCGAACCATTCGACACAGTCACCCTAGACTTAATGGGACCCTATCCGCAGACCCCGAATGAAAAAAGGTTCATTCTGGTTTAATTGATTTATTTTAGAAATGGATTGAGGTGTATCCCATATCAAGTGCCCCCACCAGAACAATCGGGAAAGTAATGGAGACTGAATTTTTCTTACGTTGGTGTTATCCGCACACAGAACTCACAGACAACGGTACCCAGTTTACTGGCCGCATGTGGTGGGAGTTCTGCAGCAAATGGAGTGCTCGTCACCACACAACTGCAGTATACCATCCCAGAGGAAACCCAACAGAGAGGAGAAATCAAGAACTGAAGACACAGTTGAGACTTCACGAAGGAGAGAATCATACATCATGGGCGGAACAGCTGCCAGCTGCGTTATCACGCTTCGGACAAGGACAAATCTCGCCATGGGTAAAACACCTGCGAAAGTGCTCCAAGGCCATGATCTCCCACTTCCTGGTGAGTTCATGAGCAGGGCGAGAAAGCGAACTAGCAGTCCAGTGGAAGGAGAATGAAGGGAATAGCAGAGATAGAGGGGGAGGTACATGAGGCGAGAGAAAAAGAGGCATGGTATGTACAGCTATGGTTGCCCGACACAACTCGACTCCCTCCCAGCTACACGCCGGTCAACTTGTGTTTGCTAAAACACACCCACAGTCAGCAGGGCAGAAAAACTTTAGCGCAGGGTTCACAATGAAATGGAGGGGCCTATATTACATTCAGAACGTGTTGGGAAATTACTACTACAAGATTCAACTAGGACCTTGGCGAACAGCAGTATTTCATCGAGACGCCTTGCGCCTAGCAAACGTCGACAACGGAACACCCCATGCCGAGACAGCACCAGGAGAAAACAGTGAATCACCGCACACTAAAAATTCTGCATCACCACAGCAAGAGGTAAACAGAACGCAAACCATAACACTCGAAGCAGCATGCAACGTGACCGCGGCCACACAGGACTCTGTGAGAAAAGTTTCAGTCATCTCTACGCCTGCCAACATTAGCAAGTGACATGACATTAGTCAGTGACGTGCAAGACACACCTTCCTGCAGTCGACCAGAACTTGTCAACACGCTGTGGAGGGAATCACATTGTCCATCATTAGCATCGTCGGGATATCGACCACCGGAGATGGGGGCACGGAAGAAACACGTACCAGGGAGGTTCATCACGCTAATCTATGTCGCTCGCATCATTCGAACAGCAGTAGCAGCAGCGAAGAATCAGGGGCAGAACACCTCTCATCACCACCGCACCGCACGAAGCGAGCCCACATCGCACACCATGCAATGTTTACCGCATTCGGCCATGCATCCGCAGCACAGCCGCCGAAACAACCTGCAAGACAACCATGGCGAGTTCCACAACAGCAGCACAGCTGATACAATCTCCAGCCACGGTAGATACTACATCCATCAGCGACTTGTTGTCAAGAATGAGGGGGTTTAGGACGTGCGAATGACCTTAGTAGGAGTCGGCGATTGATTGTACCACGTGCTCCCTCCTTTAGGACATTACGCACATCCCGTCGCATCAGCATCCACGACCATGTAGCACCATGCGAGAAGTGTTTGTGCACAAGTCGTTCCAAATGTGTGCGCATAGCACGTTTGTGTGATGCACCAATGCATGTAACGATCTTGTGAAATTAAGCGTTTTCATTCGCCAGGTTTATTTATGTTGTGACGAGTCACAGCGTGTAGAGAATTATGTTTGTTTTGATTTCATGTGCCCGGTGTCTTTTTACATTTTTCAAGAAGTGTCATTGTGTGTTTGTATCACATGACAGACATTACGGGTCACATGGCATGCAGGTTAGTGAATTGTATTTAGTGTTATTATCTTTCAGAGTTTGTGTATGTGTTGAATAGGAAATTCTGAAAGTGGGAAGTATTAGTCACGGTTCAGATAGTCCGTGTAATGTTTGTTTACATTTTACTATTGTACCTAGTGCAATATTTTGGTCACCCCAGCATAATAAAGTTCATATAATCATTAAGGTAAGTAGTGTACACAAACCATGTACATTAATAATAGCTGTGAGGGTAATTTTCAGTGCTATATTTGTTATTGTAAATTGTTTATTTATTTTGTGTGATTTGTTGCGACTCTCTCGTGTGGTAAGAACGTACCTTAACCTAAGAGACTGGCCAACAGGGCCATGTGTCAGATGCCACATGTGAACTGCCAATCTAAGGACCACATCTGCGGACAATAGCAAGGCATATGCAAATCAACTGTATTTACTGTACAGTGTTTGCAGACATTATTACATAGTGATGGGAAATATAGTTTACTAGCATGAACTAGGTCATTCCGAACTAGTCATATTTGAGAACAGTCCTTTGGGAACTGTTCTTTTGAACTATATAGGTCACAGTCGAATGATCGTGCGCACTGGCGAACTGCAGAGCGCAAGTGTAACCTCATTCCGAGATCTAGATGGGTTTTTTTCTGTACTTCGTCCCAAGAAGTAGATAGGTCTTTCTCTGTTTGCTCTTTCACAGTTCCATTTCCCCTCAGAAGAATCTAAGCAATCGTGAAACTGAAAGAGAAGCAAATAAGTGGTGTTTGTAAATTAATTGCTAAAGAATTAGTGCTTTATTGTGTGTAGACGATATAACTAATTTCTTACATAGAAGTAAGCTAAATGAATAGTGAAAATATCTTTATACTGTGTTATCCCCGCCTACGTTGTATAATATAACACCAAATTACTTTTGACACATAGTAACGATCTCAACAATATAATAGGTTGTGTTGCGAGAGACAACCAGGTGTAATATTAAATTTTTTCAAGTCAGGTGTATACAAACTCAACAAAAATGGTTCGGACACAATGGATTCATTCGTACCAGTATTAGAAACATTAACAGAACTTAAATTACAAAAAAATAACAATTTTAATACGATGCAATTAATGTCAAAAAGCTATATCCGAAGTATTGAGTGGATATACTAGAAAAAAAAAACAGTTTTTCAGTTATTTATTGCGAGTGTGTAAAAATTGACATAGCCGGATGGTGGAAAGCTGCATGGAGCGACGAATGACGGATTATCTGAGCATGCGCAGTGACGCAACTGGCGTAGTTACTGGTACTGAGAGAACGACTGACCGATATCACAATAGACTAGTTCTTTTTTAAGACCAGTTCAAAATGAACTGGTAGTTCGTGAACTACCTATCACTATTATTACATATTACACAGCTCAGTGTTGTACGACACAGTACAAATGAATGTGTCGGAAGGGATAGTCTGCAAAAGACATTAATCCAGTATGAAAAATCACGCTAATCCAGGTTACGACATGGACATTGGACATGTGGTTGTCAACAAATTGTGTCCGTTCATAATTAGACTTTATTTTCCAGTGTACAATTTTCATGTTATGTCTTTAAAGTGAAGGGTTATTTTACCATTTGTAATTCATTGTCATGTCCATCCTCATCTCACATAAATAATATTTGAATAACTGGACTTTTGTGTCTCGCAGGAAGCGGATGTTCAGGCACCGGCTCCCGCGTGACCATATTCCCAGTCGTGTCGTCGCAACCAGTGGGGTACGTCGTTTGTGAGGCCCACTCAGGGAACTTCAACTTTTTTACTAACCATGTAGCCGCAATAATTTATTTTTAAATTACTGGAACCTTTTTATTCTTTCGCAGCCCCGGAGCATGCACCGCCCCTCCGTTCGGTCCGTATTGAAACAAGCTGAACTTTAACGTACAATGTAATTCTATTTTGGCTTCGCGCCTTTTTGCAGCATCAGAACTCTCCAAGCTTAAGTGGAGACGGGAATGTATTTGTGCCTCGAATGAGGGTATATGAATAAATCGTTATGTAAGGACAAATAACTGTGTACGACTTGTTTAGTGGTCACTCTGGCCACATAACCTATTCATGGAATTTACCAGAGAGAAATGTGTTTTTACCGAGTGGTGTGGCCGGAACAACCCCTGCGATTGTTAGTGGCCAATGAGGGAGACCGACAGCCCTTACTAGCCTAGGCATTACAGGATTTATAAAGAACTTCGACATGATCACCATCAGCTGCGTGGATGCAGAAATGGTGTTACAGAAGGTGCAGCCACTTTGGGTGATTGGCCGTACGCCCCCGAGATCAAGAGTCATCATGTTCGCTGCTGAGCAGAGTGGCGCCCTGGGTAATATTTCCATCCTAAAAACCTAACCATTCCACATAACCTCAATATCCCTCCTGGATCAGACAACCACATCCGTCACACCATTAACGTGTTCCTGTGTGTTAGGTACCTGGCCTGTTTCTTGGGTGTACTTATCATTTGCAATCACTTCATTAGGAGTTTCAATGTGACACGTTTCATTATGAAATAAATATGGTACCTTTGTTGTGCGAAAGAACTGCACGTTATTAATATTCTGTACGGGAACTTAAATTTTAAACAAAATTTGGATAGTAGATAACATACATTCAGTAATGGGTGTGGTATTTTATAATTTTTTGTGGCGGAATACTAAGTCTCAATTTAAGATCTTTAAGTCGTCCTTTGCATGTCCCATGCTGTATGTGCGTTATTCCTGTAATATAAGGGGTTAGTATTAACATAGGTTATTTGCAATTTTAATGTTTCTGGTGTTCACAGTGTCGATTTTTGTGTGACCACGTTTGCAGATTTCAATAGCGATGGTTGACGATCCTAAGATGTGGATCATATAATGATGGTGGTATATAAATGTTAGGGCCTTTTGCCATGCATGGTTTTTAGCCCATACATATTGTCCTATTTTGAGGTCATTTGTTCTGAATTTGGCATCAAAAATTTGCTTTTGTTAATGTTGCGATGCAATCAAATTTATTTTTGCTTGTTAGCACTCTTGTGTTAATTGTTTGCACCATTGATAGCCACGTTGTGTGTACTTATGGGTGATAACATGTGAAGGCTGGATTATCTCAACCCTGTGCAAAAGGTAAAATAGGCTGTACTTTGTGCTTCAGTTGACAGTCGAATTGTAATTTTAAATAATATAGGGTACGTACTCATCCCAATGGGTGGGATCTTCGTTGGCACATGACGTGAGGTGTTGTAAGAGAATTTTATTAATTTGCTTCGTAAGTCCATTTCATGCAAAATTGTATGCTGTTGTTTGTAACTTCTTAATTTGTAACTTTTTCAATAGTTCCGCCATCAGCTCATTGTTAAATGATGTGCCTCTGTCAGTCAAAATAGTTCAGGAACACCCGAATTGACCCAATTAAGACATCAATTGATTTTACTGCTTTAGTGACGGCATAACGGTTGCAAAATTCCGTCATTACAAGTATATATTTATTACCCTTTGCGGATGTTGGTAAGGGGCCTTTATCATCAAGACCCTACGAATGGTGTAAAAGAGGGAAGGGGGCAGGATCAGTGTCATATGTCCAATAGGTTTCTGATTGGTGGGTTTGATTTTCTGACACACTAGAGACAGTTTTTTTATGTACTCTTTAACATCTTTATTAATGGAGTCCCAATAATAGGCATTTTTTTTGTAAAGTTTTGAATTGGCCAAAGTGGCCTCCGCCAAGTAGTACATTGTGGTGTCAGTAATGATTTCAGGGACATAATATTGAGGTATGAGGGTTTTTTTTTTTCACCTACTGGCGTGTGCAATTTGATATATAACCATTGCCAGCAATGGCATAACATCTCGCTAATCTGCAATATTTGGTGGTAGCGTTTTCTGGGTCAGTTACAGCAATTTTGATCTGTTGTATGTGTGGATCCTGAGAGTATTCGTCGAGGAATGGGGAAGTGTTATTTTGAACACTGAGCACTATGAGTAAATGCGAATCGTCTTCGATTTTGATGTATTCTTGTTCGTGTAGGTAAACTGGAAGGTTAGTACGGTATATTGTTGTGGGGTTTGATGACTATTTGACAATTCAGATGGGGATCTATGCATGTTGTTTTGATTTTGTTGTCATGTGCCTCTATAGAAATTTCTATGTTTACTTGGTAAAGTGTAGTAATTATTTTGGCGATAGCCTGTAAGGTTAATTATTCTTTGTTGATAATCATTTTGGCCACGCGTGCCTATCGGTTGTGTGAGTTCGTTTTTTACAAAAGGTTTTATATCTGCCCAATTATTGGTGACGTATTTGGCGATAGTTATTTTAATTTTGTCGTGTTTGTCTGAATTTTGAAATAGCGATTCTGCTAAGGCCTTGTAAAAGGAGGAGCTATTGATCATGTCCTTTTTGATTGTGTAACTGGTATTATTGACGTATATTTAACTAGTGTCAGCTTTTCCTGTAGTAGGCAATCTACTCATGGCATCGGCCAATGCATTTAATTTCCCTTTGACTATCTTTGGTTCAAAGTCGTATTCTGTAAGTGCAATCACCATATTTTGTATTCTAATATTACGTTTGGCCAAGGCTTTTAAATAGCGCAGACTTCCATAATCTGTTTCAATTATGAACTTCCTTCCATATAAATACTGTTGGAAGTATGTTACAAAGTATTTAACCACAGCTAGCTCTCTCTCTGTAGCTGACCAGCGTCTTTCATTCAACGAAAACTTTTCGATGAGAAAGCAATTATTGCACGCTGTTTTGTACCTGGTATCTCCTGCATCAATATAGTGCCTATCGCCATTTGCAATGTGTCACAAGCTAATGTAATACATCGGTTTTCGTTGAATTTAGATAATACGGGGGAATCGCGAATGGCTGCTTTTAAATTGTCAAATGCTGCTGGCTTGTTTGCAGTCCATTTTAATGGTACGGTGTCTTTTTCAATTTGGTTAACGATTCTGCCTTGCGGGTGTAATCTTGTATGTAGTGGCACAAGTAGGATGTGAGTCTAACGAAATGTGTGTAATTGTTTGATGTTTTTGGGAGGTGTCATGTTTTGTAAGGTGTCAATATTTTCTGGGTCTGTGCTTATACCTGATGGTGTGATATAGTGCCCAAGTATTTTGATCTCTCCCTGTGCAAAGGATCTTTTTTTTTGTGTTGTTATTGACATCAAATTTACGTGGTTGGTCCATAACTTATTGAATATTGTGTAAGTGTTCTTGAAATGTGTTTCCAATTATACATATGTCTATGTATGCGACCGCAGTGTTCCACCTTAAAGGGCCTAGCATAATATCGACAAAGTTCTGGAAGTAATTAGGGGACGTGGCCAACCCGATTGGTATGCGGGTGTACTCATAGAGATCTACGCCAACTGAAAACGCGAGTTTTCCGAAGTCCTCGTTGCTGATTGGGATTGCGTAAAAACAGCTAAACATGTAGATTGAACTAATATATTTACATTTTTGAAACGTAGTCATTATGTCTTTTGTATGCGGTATAGGGTGTTGGATTTTCTTTAAGTGTTGGTTAAGTGGTCGGAAGTCGGTTAAGAATCTAATTCCCCCTGGTGTTTTTTTATAACAAGGCTTAGCATGGCGTAAGGAGATTCAGACAGTGTGATAATTCCAGAGTCGAGCATCTGTTGAATCTCGCACGCGGTAACTTGAACTTAGTTTGACCAATGACGAACCTTTGTTTGAATTTCTAGAATCGTGGCAATGTCGGTGTTGAATTCTTGCTGCTGCTTGGGAAACAGTGGGCAAAGGCCACCTGATGGCCTGTGTACAAACACAGGGCACATGTCAGGGACGTTTGCTAGCGTGGACCGATGAAGGTCGCATGCACCTTGCTCCTGTCGCGGTTTCGCTGACTGTGGCATTCTGCGATGATGTCGCATTCGGTGGTAGTGGTGGCTTCCTTGTTTGCGTTACTCTCATCTTTCATGGCCGCTGTCTGTTGTTTAATGACCTGGTTATCCCTGCAGGTTCGTGTTTCTTTGCGCTCGGGTTTCCCTGACCCATATTTTATATCCTGAAACTGAATACTGGGAATGATAGGTTCTGTACTTTGTTTTGCCTTGTGTGGTTTCATACTTGTTAGATGTTTTTGTTTTAGTTGTTCTAAATTTTCACTCTTAGCTTGGAATTTTGTTGTGTCTGCGATATTCAGTTGGGTACTCACTTACTGAATAATGCCTGGCATGCGTTATTTACTGTGGGCATGTTTTGTTTGCACATAACCACGGGTGGGGTACTACTTTCTCTGTGATAAAATCTGTTTGTCACCCTGTGTGCGTACGTGATGTCTATTTTGTTTCCTTAATGGGGCCTGCCTGACTGTTGACTGTCTTTGGCGTATTTATAATGGTCTTGATAGGGCGGGGTTCTGTAGTGCTCCCTGTTCTGTGTCCTTTGGAATTTCGAAAGTTGTTCTGCCCTGTCGTAAATTGGAGTGATTCTGTGGGTGGTGTTTCTGTGTTTGTGTTTGTTATATTTTATCGTCATTTCGCGGTGACATGGTGGTGTACTTGTCCGACTTTGTTAGTTTGTGAATTTCTAATTTCAACATTGTGTTTTTCTCTTGGAGTTTTGAATGTTGTAAGGCTTTGGCATAATTTTCGTGTGCTTAATCTTCCTGTTTCAATGGTTTTTATGTTTTGTGTAAGTTGCTTGAGTGTGTCATTCTGCAATGGTATTAATTTGTTGGCAACAACGATTTCCAAATTATTTTAACAAGTTTGGCCTCTGGCAAGTGTGGTTTGCCTTGTTTTTTGTAAAAAAATTAGGTCTTTTTCATGACCTTGCAGCTTTCGTTTTCTTGTTGTGTTTTATTGTGAAGCAGTTTTCTGTACTTGTCAATGTTGTCAATTGGTCTAAATGCTGTCCTGAGTTTGGTTTCAACATGTTCCCATGTTGTAGATGACATTCTCATATACTCTTTTGGCTGCGCCTTGTAAATTAAATTTCACGTGTTTACATTTATCTAGTTCCATCCATCCATTAATGGCACTGGCTGTGTTGTATGTATTCAAAAATTCCTCCACATTTTCATGACTGTCACCTGTGAATGTGGGATATGCAATGGGTGTTTTAGAATGTATTGTGGTGGATTGGTAATGTTAGGTGGTTGTTGTGCGTGAACTATGTTGTCCGTTTCATTAGTGTACTGGTGTTGTGTGGTGTTGGTATCTGTGTTGGGTATAGAAATTTAAAATGGTTCTGTCGCTTGCAGTGGTCTGAGATAGCCACTTGTGCTTCCCTCACACGTGTTGTGTTCGTGTGTGTCAGGAAATGAATAATCAAGTGCTGAATTTTGTTGGGTGGGTGATGTGTGTTCTAAGGCTATTAAATCTGTGATCTCACCGGTTAACTCGGGTGTTGTTCGTCTTTTTGTTCTAATGTGCGCTAAGCATCTCTTAAATTGAGTGCCACTCTTTTAACTAATTTTCTTCTTGATTTTGACACAGATTTCACTTGTTTATTCATGTCCGCATGTTAGTGTAAAATTATATACTGTAACCTTAATAACTAACATGCACACACTGGAAGCCTTGTTTTTCTCCCACTTAGCACACACTGTAAAGTGGAGAATTTGCTTTTGCAACAAAATAATACGGCCCGAAAAGCAGTGCCGTGATATTGCATGCATTAAGAATTACTAAGCAGAATCTCACACACACTCTTTCTACAGCTACAAGACAATGGGCTATTGTGTCTGGTCCTGTTTTTCACTGTCACGGCAGTTGTGCTCACGCACTGTTGTGTGACCACAATTTGCTGACTGTGAGTATCTAACTGCAAAGGTCCGTCACTACTATGAATGAACTTTCAATGTTACTAATGTTTATCACTGGATATTATACTCTGATGTTATAATTATTTTGAACTGCAAGTGGGTAGGCTTTGCTTTGAACAAGGTGGGAAGCATGAGGCGCCTCCACCAATTGCTGTGACCCCACTTTCGCCAGATGGTCACGCATTCATTAAGGGGTAATGCGTAGTTAGAGATGGCAAGGCACTTAATACCAAATACTACTTTTATTAACTCCAAAAATACTTAGAAACAATAATGCATTAAAGGCATCCCAATTTCTGCTATACTTATATTACACAATACAGCTATCTTTACATTACAAGATCAGAGTACAAGTAAAATCGAGTATAATATCGCTCTTAAGGAACGGTCAGAGTTGGTCTTGTTATCCTTAGTCTCACGCAACCTAAGATACCCAAACGGGATATATATTTATCCTGTATTTCAGCTATGCTGAGGCGCTCTCAACTGCGGCTTCCTCCAGGCATCGATCGCGGACCACAAGGATGACGGTCCTCTCTGCAGCAGCTCTACGAGCAGGACCTCCGACTTAGGTGAAGCTTACATGATTTTAGTTGAGACATTAAGCCCCCGGCAGTGAACAAACGAATTGGGGTACGAGACAGCCCTCACTCCGAGCAAACAAAAACAAATGTTCCAAGATGTTGCATTTAAATAAACAGAATTACATGGTAAGTAGTTGCAAAAGCGGTGAAGGAACGGGCATGCGGCTGTCTTGCCACACGTTCGGAAAAATGTCATAGTAGCGGGCGAGAGGCCCTCTGATTGGTCGCTGTTGCGGCCGGACGTCACTTGACTTTACTAATAATGAAAAGGTGTAGTGATATGATGTGATACAATGCTGACATTAACCAGTAAATCATCTAAGCCCTCAATAATAATACAAATATATATTTCCTACAAACTAATTGTAAGAAACTTGACCGCTTGGCGCGGTGTTGCCATACCGGCAACTTAACCTAAAATGTTCCGCTTTGGTAGCGGTGGGCGCATGGCCCACGGAAATGTTCCTAACTGTAACTCGTTATATTTATATTTTTTAATTCTAGGGTAGAACACGGCATGTAATATTATACATAAATAACACATGAAATGATTTTTGTAGAAGACTCGTGGCCTTTCGCCCCGTGATTCGCCGTGTTGCTATATCTATGATCGTTGTAATCTATGAACTGGGCAGAGTGGCATCTGGTATGATGCGGCCAGCACATAGTCACAGAACTAATGAACATTAACGTAAACACAACACTCTTAACCTAACACAGCACTTGGGAGGCATTAGTCCCACTACTTATGTGTGGACATATAGGAACACAGGAAAAGTAAATAACAAACACACAACACTCACATATTACCCTATATCAGTATGGCACTGTAGCCAATGGAACTGTCAGTACGACTTGTACCCTTACTTACGTGTACCCACACACACATGGTATTAACACAGGCAAATCAACACATTACAATATATAGACTATTTACACTTCAAAACAAAATACATACACAACCCTAAATAAACACAAATGACACTAGTGCAGTCTGTGGAACACTCCAAGTAACACTTCCTAAAATAAAAAATTAAAAAGACCTTTGAAAAACACATTCATACACAAACTCGCACTTGTGATACATGCACACTCCACTGTCATGATGTGGTGCCTGAAGGTGCTGCAGGAGAAGAGGCATGGTGAATGAGCTCACCGAAGTGGTTCACACCATCTCTTTGAAACACAACTTTTATTGCAGTATTTAAGGTGTGCAGGTCTGCATGTAATAGGCCTGCCAGGTAGCACAAGTACATTTAGGGAGCTAATAAGTCTGAACTACCAGTTTGGGGATAAGCATACATCCAGGTGATCAGCCATAACTTTGGTATCAACAAATGCAGTCTTAACTCTACAATCATATCATCGTCAGCCAGTGATGACTGGCACCTATTGGGTAACCTACACGTTTTCCAACAACCTAAATATCCTTATTTGTCTAACTGCTCCTTCTCCATGCAGCTCCCGGCCAACCAACAGGCCAGTCTATAATATTGTTAACTAGCATGGGGGAGAGCCGTAATACCCCTGAATCCAAAGCTCGTGGCTGCTACTACGCAATAAAGGGGATAACTCTATGTCCAGGTTCTTTACCACAGAGCCATGTAATCAAGTCTCTTCTCTCGCATCACCTTCACCAGCAGTGGCTGGTGCCAGTCAGGTGATTTCCATCTGCTCCCTCACCTAAATTCTCATCTAACTTCACCCTCCTGGACTACGATGTGTGTGTCCCAACACTCAACACACATTCTGGTGTTAGAACACTTTCAGTCCCACAAATTCTTGCATACACAACTCAAAATGTACCAATTATAAAGAGCCAATTACACAGCATTCACTGCTCTTGTTTCATTATTATAATATAAGAATTTAAACCAAAGTACATTAAATACATATAATAACATTCACATACCCTAGTGGAAAACTAAAAATGAACACCCGGACACGATGGTCCCACATGAATGGATGTTGTATTGAAAAATTATACAGGCCATAGACTGCATATGATAATGATCACAAGGTCGTACAGCTATGGACAGAGGCTACAGAGTGTCTTGAACAATGGCAGTATCTTGTGTAACAGTCTTAAGCGATGATGCAGTCCTCCAGTTGTGCGTAGAGATGATCATAAAGGTGTCAGATGTCATACTAGTGAGTAGTGTTCCATGCTAATTCCACCTGTTGTTGCAATTGGTAAAGGTTTGTTGCCGGTATTGCAGACTACACCAAATGCCATCCCACCATGTCCTACACATGTTCAATGGGGGACAGGTCGGGTGATTGTGCTGGCCAGGCAGTTGACGAACACCTTCAAAAGCACGTTGGGTAACATGAGATGTGTGTGCACAGGTATTGTCCTGCTGGAAGAGGACATCTCCTTGGTGTTGTAGGAACTGCAACAAAATAGGCTAGATGATGTTCTGGATGTAGTGTTCACTGTTCTGTGTTTCCTCAACAAACACCAGAGGCATATGGTCATTGTAGGCTATTGCCCCCAGACACTATAATGCCATAAGTTGGTCCTGCTTGTCACTGCCGTATACATTCTGGTTGCCGTCGCTCTCGTGGTCGATGCTGCACTCGCAAACATCCGTCACTGGCACCACGGCAGAATCTAGTCTCATCACTAAACACAACTCCGTGCCACTCATCCCTCTCGTTGCGTTGCTCACACCATCTGAGGCATCCTGCACAGTGATGAAGTGTGAGAGGAAGACTAGCAAGCAGCACCCTTGATCATAGCCCAGTGTCCAGCAAACAGTTGGTGATGGTCCTAGCTGACACCCTGGGTGCAGCAGTGGCCTTAATATGTGCGGTAGTCGCTGTGCAATCAGCAATAATTGCTCATCTGAAGCACTGTCCAGGCGGGAATCTGTGTGCTGCTGCCATCCGGAACCAGATTGGTGAGCATGTGCACCATCAATGATGCACAGCAGACACCACGTCCTATGCATTGGGCAATCCTTAGGAAGGACCATCCAGCCTCCCTCAGGCTCACAATATGACACTGTTTAAAGTCCATCAATTACATAAAGTGTGGTCATCTATGCCATCGTGGCATGTCTACAATTCTTACTACATACATGCAGATGCTTGAAACAACAAACTATGTACGCTTTCATTGAGTCAACTACAGTTTTATTGGGCTCAGTGGTGTTATGCCTAGTATGCGGTTCCTACTCTGTCCGCAGCACAGCAGCGTTAATCACTGCATGTTCTGTCCGCCATCAGTGCCCCATGTAAATATGGTAGAAGTGGTGTTCAATCATTTTCCACCAATTTATTTCATACGTCACACTTTTGCACCTTAAGAGTTGCATGCAGTATTTTTCCTTTACTTTTTCAGTGAATGGAATGCTTTTAATTTGTGTGCTGATAATTTCCAGCTCTTTGCCAAGTGACCAACAGTATTTCCACCAGATCATTGGGGTGGTTTGAAAATATGCAGTCAACAGTGACGTGGGTAGGGAATGGGGTCAGACGTGGGAAATACGAATGGAAGGTTTTTGGGTATTTTATACAATTCTGGAGTTTTTGGAGGAATTGGCATGATAAAACAAGTTGGAAGGCAAGTTACAGTAAGTTTGGAAGGACATTAGTTACTCTAATGGTCTTGGAGTAGAGTGAGACTTATGTGGGTCATGGTCAAAAGTCGTGGCTAACCCACACATCCCACAGTCAATACAGAAATTGGACTGTTTCAAATGCCCTAAGCAGTAAATTCAAATGCTGAGAAAATTATTGAACTGCACTCACATGAAAACTAGTTGGAGAGTTCAGCTCCTGATAAGGTTGGGTGGCAACGTGCTGCACAAGAATAAGACACATCTAATGCACTGAAAATACAAGCTATGGCTAGAGGCAACATCAACTTTTGGAGAAACAAATTACAGCACACAGCATCCCATAACAACAACTTTGCCACTTTCCAAGAGTAGTGCACAATTTAAGACATAGTGAACTAGTAAACCAGTACATAAAAAAAGCCTGACAGTCAATGGTCTAAAAACAGGTATAGGCTATTCATGATAAAATAAGCACTTCTGAAAGCCCTGATTAAGCTCTTCTTTCATGCATGTTGTGTATTCCTCCACCTATTGTAAAATTAACATTGCCATGGGTCTCACCCCTTTATTTATGCGTCGGTCAAGTGAAACTGTGAAATTATTGGAAATGTAAACATTTTATAAATCTGCTCATTTTTACACACTGATACATTAAAAAAAACAGAAAGCGAAATAAATAATTTAAATTATCACAAATGGTTACATAGCACTTTTTATTCGACATTAAGATATGGAACTACTTTCCATCTTTTGTTGCCAACTTTACCAGACGCATGTCACTCACTGCACCCATTGAAATATATGCAGTCATGGGCAGTGACTTTTTTCTAAAATTGATTTCAAAAGTGCTCACTTTATCGTGAACAGCCTTTACCTCCTTCACACCTTCACAATCACACAGTATATTCTACCACATCCTAGTTCATCTTCTGGCCGCTAGGTTACAGGTTACAAACACATTGCCTGCCAAACTGCAGTGCCATCACTTGCCACCTGAGGATACTGATCCCACCAGCAAAATATTGTTATTCAGCATATACAATGGTAGTGAAAATGACAAAGTTGTAAAATAAAATAAAAATATAAAAAAAGGGAGGGTAAGAGAATATGTTTTAGACAATTTTCTATAATGCAAGACTATGGTGTAGAAACAAAAATTTATAAGATGACAACCTATGCTGTATATAAATGGCAAGTAAATACATTGTTGTCATACTCCCTTTCTCATCTTATTTAAGCCCAATCCTTACACGCACACCCACAAGTCAACACCAGCCACACCGTTCCAGCAAGATACATGAGATGCTACAAGTTCCAGCGAAGTACACGAGGTGCTACGAGTGCACTAATGCACATGACATGAATGCACAAACCTGCATAGCAACAGCTGTTGGACTGGCCGCCACCAGAAGACAACAGATACCACCAGCACCAACTGAGCCTCCCTGCCAACCACATGGTGAGTGATAAATTCAATTAACACTACATTCCAGCATAACTGGTAATGTTCAATATATATTTGTACAGGGGATGTTGTGCAGGAGTGCGGTAAATGGTTGTTTCGATTTCCGTAAAGACGTAGTAACAAAACATCTATTTTTGTTCGGCAGATGCCTTTTGTATATTAATCAATGAATTTTAAAAGCAACAAGACAAGTGATAGACATCACTTAATTTCAACATGTACAAGTTAAGAAAGAGGACTGCAATAACGCCAGAGTAGAGGGTTAACCGACAGCTGTTACTTTTTTGAATGCGCCTCCAAGGTGCTTGCGAAAACAGTCTAAAACAAACTAACATATCACTGAAGTGATAAAGGAGCCTGTGGAAAACTATGTTTAAATATTAGAAATGGGACTGTGTACCCGATTTGCTAATTAGTAGTGTAGAAGGGTTTTTGCTGACTGCCGTACATACGCAGTGGGCACACATTGCATTCCATTTCCAACATTCAGCAGTCTCATCTGGAGCTCTGCTGGAGTAAGAGGTGCATCACTGCGAAGCTATCATCCTTGTGCAACTCCTTGTGCAATCTTTGTTTTGTAATGTCACACTCTTGTGAAAACTGTGTAACTAGGACTTAGTAAATGCAAATACTTGTGAATCATGTGATTATGTCCAAGTAGCAAGTACCATTGCTAGGCAGTGCTGCATCACAGTGCAAGAGAAAACGGGTACATCACGGACTGAACAGTGATGGTAGCAGCTCGTGTTGTAGGTCCTGATATCCTAACTATGTATGTATGTCGTGTCCATTAACATATTGCAACCGAGGGGGCTTGCCACGCTGACCATCCACCCTGAAGTCCCCAGCTCCCCATCCTAGCTGGGATACTCTAGGTGGCGCCTATGAGCATGACTTCAACTTTATGTCTCTAACCCCCCCCCCCCCGCATGCATCCCAGTTGCTTGTTGATCCTCTTTCCAGGAAGCGACACCATGATGACGACAATGTTAAATGTGTAGGCTATATATGTTGATCGTAAAATTTTTCTGGCCTCAAACTCATCTTGTACATAAACATGAGAAATGAATAAGAAAATTATGTTCCCAATCTGTGTATTTTTATTTACAATATATCTTCAGGTGGAATCTATTTTGGATCTGGGTAACCACAACAGTTTTTCCCATTGAATGACATTGCACTGCATCCATTTATTGTCTTACAGAGAAATAATTTATATGCAACACTTTTTTAAAGAATTTTATTTTTAAAAAGTTTTCAATTTTATGAAGATTTGCAAATCGGCCTTAGAGGCTATCTTAATATAACTCATTCACTTTACATTCCTTATGAAAATTTAATAAGTGAATATTTAATTCACTGAACCAAAATTAAAACACTGATATCTGAATGTAAAGGGTTAGGAACATTTTGCGAGTTCATTTCAGGACAAGGTACCGTAGATGTCAAACATGTGTACAATGCAGTTGAGTTTGCAATTGGATTGCAGTTTATTAGACACGTCCTGGACTACTCTGAGCCAATAGAAGACTTGCAAGAAAACAAGTAGTGAATCCTATACGGCCAGGTGTGTAGTAACACTGGCTAATCACTGGGGAAGCAACCAATGAACAAACAAATGAGGCTGGCATATACACAGCACTGTGCTAGTAGCCCACAGGTCACTGAACTCACGAAATTTTCCTATCCCTATGAACGTACACAACTCAAGTCTATTTACACAAACACTTACAGTATTTACTGCACTAGACTATGACTAAGTGGGTAAACTTTTCATACAGTTCAATTACATTTACCATTGATTGGAATTATTTAAAAATACATCCAAACTCTCCCTAATATTTATGTACAGTCACAGAGAGACAATAATTAGCAAACTACATTTTATAGTCACAATACATTTAAAAAATACATAAATTTACCCATAACAAAATCACAGCACTTAATTATAGCACTTTTCTAAAATCTACCACTTTTACAAGAGTATAAGGAATTGTGCATTTTGACGCCAAAACTGGGATTAGTTATACATATTTAAATATCTATAAAAACAATCCACATTTAGTAAAATTATTTTACAAAAACTGAAGAGTAAAAATATTTTTTTTCTGAAAAGTTCCATGACTGAATTTTTGCTGGAAAGACAAGTATCACTATCTTTACCTGCTTGTAGAAGTAATCATAAAACCTCATGTGTAATGTGGTTACACTTTGACAATACTCAATGAATACTTAACAAATACATAAGTTTTTGTTTTGCATAAGGATGAGTGTCGTTCCAACAAAGCATAAAGCACATAGGCTACATATTTTTTTCAAGCAGAGTAAATAAATTAACTCAAAAAATTCATTCAAAATTATGAATACAGCAATAGAATGGGAAGTGACAAACAAGATTTGATGAACTATGGGAACACGTTGCTTCTTCACAACAATGCCACAGTCATTGCTTTGACAAATGTCTCACAATTTTTGGATAAACATCAATCACCCTTCTTACTTGTCAGTTTCAGCTCCCACAGACTTCCATTTTCTAAAATAAAAATCAGCTTTAAAGGAAAGTTTTTCATGACATTCCAATAATCCAACGTAACATAACATGAGAAATAATAGTAACTCTGGAAGGTTTTAAAACAAAAGCTTCCAACCATTACACAATTTTGTATCATGCATATTAAGCCAGGAAGGGACTATGCCGAAGACTAAATATTGAAAAAATAAAAATATTTGTAATTGGAAATTTTTTATTACCTGAGTCTTTTCACTCTTAAAACATAATGTGTACACTGAACTTGATGCCAACCATACAGACATTAGAACAGTGCATACAAGACTAGCTAAGTATAATATTTAACAACAGTTTTGCACCTGCTACGTCTCCTCTTCCCCGGACCGTGAACACCATTTACATTAATTCCTTAAGAATGGTCAGCTTCCTTGTCCATGAATATCACAAATGTTATCCTGATCTTTTTGAGTTCATACACGAAATGTACTTCAATGGAACTTGGTTGTGTGAGCTACTTATTCTATGAAATGTTACACCTGTTGCATGTTTGCCCATTGCACTACAGTTACAAAAATATTACCTGCCATAATTCCTTCCCATTTAGCATATATTTCACTTGAGTTTCAAACCATACAAGCTATATATCTGTATTTATTATTTCCTGCATATATAAGATTGTAGAAACAAACAAACTCACACTGCAGGTGTGTGGAAACCAATGGTAAGAGTGGGAAGGACCCGTGCATCCAAGGTCATGATACAAGGGAGCCATACGGGTGACATTAACATGCACGCCTAGTGCCTCATCGATCTTACGCGCAAGGCATGCAGTGTTTCTGTCGTGATGCTGTACTATGTAAATTATATCTGTAACACTGTCCACTGATAATCTTGATGTTCACTCTGAACCAGTATCTGCCTATACATCTGCGTAATGTCAGCTGTAAAAACTACTTCTAGAATATGGAACTGTTGTAAAATCTCACTAATATCCGTCTGAAGCTTGGGTCCAGTCAGTAGCATGTCATTAAGACTGACACAATTTTGCATCTGTGGGGGGGGGGGGGGGGATGCATTGAAGATGACATGAAGTCTTGTGGTTGTACTGTTTTCCTTGATTACTCCATGACTTAGCAGATAGTACGCAAATTTCAAATTCTCGTGTGGGTTGTCTACCAGATCCATATGACCTCACTGTAAGTAAGCTTCCATGAGAACTACATACTCTGCATGCATTTGTGGTTGCTTGCGCAGACATCGTTCTAACGTATTTCCAGCTGATAGTATACACTGGAAGTGTTGGCAATTCACTGGTGATATTTCATAAAACATATGCAGTTAATGGGAACTGTGGTGTTTGTTTTCACACTGGTTTTATACAGCATTTAATTACTCCCCTTGCTGAGTGGAGTGAGGTCTCAAAAAGTCCATGAATGGGAAGATGTGCCTTTCTGCGAACTAGACCCAAGCACTGAACACAGTCTTCTGTTATGAAGCTCGACTGGCTGGCACAGTTCAGATGTGCTCGCACTGTGTGGTAAGCACCAATGCTATCTTGCACGTCTACCATATCTGTGGACAATAGCACACTTTGAGGATCATGTCCTGCACAAGTTTGGGCAGCAACAAGGGTAACAGATGGGGAATGGTTTACAGACCCAGAAGTTACTGGATTATCTTTGGGAGGACCTCCATGTGCAAGGTTGCCAGGTACTGTCTCACTAAAATGAATTACAGTATGATGTCTAGTCTGGCATGATGAACAGCTGATTTTTGATTGACATTGTATTGCCTGATGAGAAGCTCCCAGGCAGTTCAAGCAGAGCCTGAGAATCCTGACAATGTGATAGCACTCCATTGCGGAGTAGTCTAAAAACTGTGGACATTTATACAGCTTACGTTCACCACAACACAGATTACATTTAAAATTAGAGTCAGTAGAACTTCAAGCAAATATCAAAGTGTAATGAGTCTGAGGATACATAACACGAGACTGTGGGAACTTAGTCTGAGATATCAGCTTCGAGGTAGCAGGTAAGGACATGGATCCTGAAGCTCGACAATAAGACTACAAGAATGATTAAAACTGACTGACTATAGGCAACTTATTTGCATCACCACTATTGTGCACTTTGGACTGTTGCTATAAATGACTGTCCAACATTCTTTATAAACGATACAATAACAGCGGGTCCCAAGCATCAATATTAAACTTAATGACCGTAATGCTGCCACATGCTCTGTCAAGGTGATGACAGTGGCTGGACTTGACAAACAGTTGAGGTTTCGATCATCGCATCTAAATGATCCAAGACATTATGTTGTTAAATCTCTTGTCGAGTAACTGCCAAGCAACAACAGAATTATCTGCTGTCATTGGCAGGGCTTGGATGGTTCATCTGGCAGTGAAGATTTCAAGTATGACAGCTTTTCAACATTGTTTAAATGTTCATTACACACACACACACACACTCACACACACTCACTCACACTCACTCACAACACACACACACACACTCACACTCACTCACACACACTCACTCACACACACACTCACTCTCTCACACACTCTCTCTCTCTCACACACTCTCTCTCTCACACGCTCTCTCTCTCACACACTCTCTCTCTCTCACACACTCTCTCTCTCTCTCTCTCTCTATATATATATATATATATATATATATATATATATATATATATATATATATATATATATATATATATAGAGAGAGAGAGAGAGAGAGAGAGAGAGAGAGAGAGAGAGACAGACAGACACACACACACACACAACCTGCACAGTTTCTCCACTAATAGTTCCAAAATATGTAATGGCCAAATTTTTCTAAAGTGGAAAAAAGGTACAAAATACATAATATTAACTTTTAGTTTTTATAGATTTGATTGATATGATAATTTATGATAACACTAGGAAATGTATCTTTTTAGTCATTTTAGATGTATGTGAAAACCACAAATTAGCAACACAAAAATAATTTTAATTGAAAATTTCATTTTTCAAAAACTCAAGCAAATCACCTATTTTGAATACAATCATTTAATTAAGAATAGCACCTAGTTTTACACACTATAGAGTTCAAGATATAATGCTGTCATCACAGCTACAAAAACAATAATCAAATATGACTTGTTTGGTATGTTTTATTGTGTTACATTGTTATTTTCTACTTCTTTCAAGCAAAGTACCGTATTTACTCGTGTATAGTGCACGTCATGAATTTTGCAACAAGTTCCTGGAAAAAAAACATTTTTTCTGTACTGAAATTGCACCAACTATTAGTGGGGCTTTGTTAATAAGCATGTAACAGATTATTCTTTTATTTGAAATTAATTTGTGGCAATTGCGATATATTTGGAAAATATTTTTATTAAATAACTCACGGGGCTAAAAGCTAAAACATTGTGGCATTCTGTAGGATCAGGGTAACCTTGGTCGTTAAAGAAGAATGTCAACAACTGATGTGGGCAGCTGGCTTCCTTATTTTTTTTTGCTTCTTTCATGCAGTGCCAGTCATAAAAAGAGAAACGTGTCACAACTGCCCCTGCTTTCTCTTTTTGCCATGGTGGTTCCTTTTTTTACAGTGGTGGAATGTGAGACTGCCCTTCTCTAAAAAAAACCGTGTTGCCTCTTCCTTTCTCCACCGAGATAGCAATCCTTTAGACTCTTCCACTACATGCCTCTTTAAACATCACGTGGCAGACACACGAGTGGATAGTTTATGACTACCACTCTACCACTCTCCACTACAGAAATGTTTTCCTTTATTTTGGGGAAAAAAGGGCGCACTATACACGAGTTAATACTTAGTTCATTTCAAAGTTCTTTAATGATGTTCCTTAGTAGACATTTTCAAACCGAACATGAACTTGTGTAAATTTTTCGAACCAAATTAGAACCAATCTTTGACATGGCAATAAATTTTGAACTGAACCCGAACATAACCTTAAAGTTTGGGTTCGGTTCAAAATTAGAATGTTCGACCCATCTCTACTTTTAACGTATGCCCGTTTTAAGGAAATTGCTTTTCGAACCACAGTCAATGGGCTTAGGACAAATGCAAATGGAAAAAATATTCCGGGGTAGGGATTGGGTTCTCCCCATTGGGTTTTACAAGGGTTAGATACAGACCCACGAGCAGGAAAATTAAAAGTGATCCTAAGTCATGCAAAAGGTGTGACTTTTTTACAAAGGAAGCCCTGATCATGGCAATTTTGGACTGACTTTTGTCACGATGCCAGGATCACAAATTTTATAGGGGCAATAGGCAGGGTCCTTAAGACGTCTGTGGTACTTGGCCAGTGTACAAGGTAGGCCTTGTTGGTCGTCTGGTTGGTATGAAATCAGGAACTATTTACACACGCCTTTGTCTAGGTAGACACAGTACCGTGGGTTTGTTGTGAGGAGGGGTACGCCTCGGCGTTGGTTTGCTGCTAGCTGAAGGTTGTGTAGGTGTTGGCTCTGGGAGATGCGCAGGGGCTCCGGTGTCCTGGACATCTCTGATTACTGGATGGAGGGTTTCCTGTAGGGGTAGCCCTATCCAAGGCCAGTCGAAGCCTAGTGGGATCCTTTCCACACATAAAATAGCCTCTATGATGACGTGTTACCTTTTAGGTAATTTTATTAATAGCGAAAAAAGAGCTTTGACCAAATTTTGGGGATGGGAAGTATTATTACATACAACAAATTCAGAAGGAGTTAATTTTACTATTTCACACACTGTGGCTCATAAGACCCTTTTTAGTATTTTCTGTGCTCCTCCCTGATGGGAGTAAGGCATGAATACTGACAAGAAACAACTCGCAGAGGATAAGCCGGCGCTTGACATCCCTAGCGTGTACTTCCATGTACTCAGAGTTGTGATGTGCAGTAACTTCCGGTATTCTACAGTCAGGTCTTTGCAAGCAGTAGACAAAATGTTGAGCCGCACATGTCACTTCCTTGCTGAGACCTGGGTGTGGCTCCCGCAAGAAGTCAATCAGGCCTAAGTGGATCCAGCCCCAATCCAGTCACATGAGCGGCAGTGGCAGATTATGGATCACCTGGTATGGTCGATTCTCTCAGAGGATAGAAATGAAGTGAAGAGATTTGGGCAGCTCTTAACAGTGAAGTCTTGAGAGCCGATGAGGGTGATTGAAGTGAATATGGAGCATCACCGGAAAGAAGGGGCGGAGGAAATGGGAGCTCACAGAGAAAACTGGCCGACCAACGGCATTGTACGACACGATTCCCACTTGCGAAAATCTGGTGACCTGGACACGGATCTCAGAGGATACGAGTACTAGTGCTTTTGGGCGCAGCTGAAGGTCTACCGATTGGCAAAGCTCGGTTTGCCTTTTACTGGTGTGTGTGCCTACCTTGATGGTTTGTGCAGCTTCCGGCTTTTCCTCAAGGGAAAATTATGTTAAAACACAAAATAAAAAGGTTAGAATTAAAATTGACACGGGAAAGTAAATTCAGAATAACGAGTCCAAATTAATACATGTTATTATTAACGCATTTAAAGACAGGGTGGTTCCCCACTATCCTATCTTAATTCACTATAGTAAATGGAAGTTAATTCTGACAGTTAATCCACGTGAAAGCAACCTGGGCAAAGCTAAAGTGTAATATTTGGCGAAAACTGATATAGTAAGAAATTTTCCAGTTAATAGCATAAATTAAGCAATGCCTATTTAATAAGGGGGCATTCTGAAAGGACACTAGAGTAAAACAATTACGAGAAGGATAGCTGTTGGTGTTGCTGCACCCTGTGATTGGTAAGGGGGGGGGGGGGGGGGGGAGGTCCAGAAGGGACGTTGTCGTGACTTGCTACCAAGAGGAGGTTATTGGTGGTTACCAAGAGGTGGAGTGGTAGACAAAGGACGACGCCTTCTGGAGCCTCTGGTGGCAGAGTGTCACAGAAGCTCAGGATCTGCGGTGGCTGCAGAGGCGGGTTCAGCGTTTATTGAAGAGATGTTGAGCATCTGGTCGGCTATGTCTTCTGACTGGTAGAGATCCCAGCCCTTGCAAGTGGTGGGATCTCCGGTGGTGGTGGTGATACCAGTGGATGCACACCCCGATGGCTACCTCCAGCCTTTGCAATCAGTGGAGGAGCAGAGACTCAAGAGCTACTGGTTGCTATAGGCTGTTCACTACAAAATTATCAATTTTGAAAGCCCTGCTTAAGATCTACTTGTATACATGTTGTGTGCTCTTCCGCCTTATGTAAAATTAACATTGCCATGGGCCTCATCACGTAATTTATGCGTCGGGCAAGTGAAACTGTGAAATTATTAGAAAAGTAAGTATTGTACAAATCCACCCATTTTTAAACTTTGATGGACTAAAAAATACAGAAACCGAAATAAATAATTTAAATTATCACAAATGGTTACCTAACCCTTTTTGTTCTACGTTAATATTATGGAACTACTTTCTCCAACACCATTACCAACTTTACTGGGCACATGTCATTCATCATGCCCGTTGAAATATGCGCAGGCAAGGACAGTGACTTTTTTCTAAGGTTGATTTCAAAAGTGCTCATTTTATCGTGAACAGCCTTTAGCTGTTAGTACTGTTATCAGCTAGAAGCTTGGATGCTGCAGTGATGTGGAGAAAGGTAGCCATGCTCTTGGGGGTTTTAATTCCTGCTTCTGAGGCAGCGCTAATCATTACTTATCTCCTCTGTGGGAGGCATGATCCTTTCTTATCGTCTGTGTTGGCGTGGAGGCTGGAGCTGCTGAAGTAGACTGAGGGCTGCCCTCCAGTGGCAAGCTGTAGAACCAGCTTGGTCTTTCTGGAGGGTGCTGCTGTCTCAGCTAGCCGTACAATTATACGTCTGGGGTTGGGCGACAGCATGACAGCTTCTTGGAGTTGCTGGGCAAACAGTACAATCTCAGACCACATGTCTGTAGTCACTCTTGACATGCGTCAAAGTACCCTGTAAGTATGTGTACTGAAGCAATGTTAGGAGTAGTGACTTGCCCCTTTACGAATCATTGCATTCAAAGATGTGGCAAAGTCAGGGAGTAGAGTGTGCATCATAAATGCATCACCCATTAACTTCATAAATGGAAGACCTTTGTGGCGAACCGTGTCAAATACGAGAATTGATTCCTGTAAATTGTTGGACACATGTTGTTTCAGAAAAAAATTGTGAAGATTGTGCCTCCTGTGGTTTGTTTCACATTCAGCTAATCAGTCATGCGCTTTGGTGGTCTCGGCCTCATTGGCGAATATATTTGTGCATTGAACCACAAGTTACTCCAAGCAATGGTCAGTGTGAGAATAAGTGTCTCACGTGTGTTGAAAAACCTGGTGTGGTTAGTTGTACAACAAGGATTTCCTGGGACCTGGTTACTCATTAGTCAACCTTAAGGAAGCTGTAGTAAGTTACTGCTTATTGTCTTACATTTGTACAAAATTGTTGATGGCCCAGAAAGCAAAGATTGGTAGGACCCTTTACAATAGAGGAACTTAAGAGGAGTCTTCATGTCTGTCTCCAATACGCTCAGTCATCGTTTGCAGCAGATATAGCAGCAGTGGAAAGGGGGCAACTGTGCTCAACATCCATTCGGTGCTTGAACCCTTCTTTGGAGCCTGCAGGACTTTTCAGGTTGGGTGGAAGGCTGTCTCATTCAAACTTTCCATACCATGTGCAGCATACGGTACTTATACCTAAGCGACACCTTCTTACATTCCCTTTTCTCCAGCAATGGGTGAACTCCCTGCTCTTCAGGTACAGCAAGTCAGAGCATTTGAGCACACTGGAGTTGATTATGGTGGTCTCTTTCACATAACCATGACTCAGTACGAGGGTGCAAGTCCACCAAAGCATATGTGTTTGTGTGTATGGCCACTAAAGCCTTATATTTGGAGCTAGTGTCTGATTTGTTCACCCCTATGTTCTTTGCTGCCTTCCAGCGCTTAATTTCAAGATGAGGGAGACCCAATCATATGTACAGTGACTGTGGGAGCAACTTTGGTGGAGCATCTAGAGAACTGTACAAACTGTACCAGTTTGTACGTGCTACCACTAACAATGATAAGGTCAGCACCATTTTGTGCAAAGAGGGAATAGTGTGGCATTTAAACCCACCAGCTGCACCCCATTTGGGGCCTATGGGTATGAAATCTGTTAAAACCCATCTTGCCAAAGTCATTGACCAGCAAGTTTTGTCATATGAAGAGATATCCACTGTACTGATTCACATAGAAGGTGTCTTGAACTCTCATCGTCTATGAGAGCTCAGTTCTGACCCCTCTGAATTGGATGCACTCACACCAGCTCACTTTCTCATCTTGCAGCCAATCACAGCTATGCCAGAGTCAGACATTACACACATGAACCTCACTTGTTTGAATCGCTGGCAGCTAGTGCAACGAATAATACAGGACTTTCAGAAGCACTGGTGGAAGTGATATTTCTTATACTCTTCAACAGCGCATCGAGTGGGCAAAGGGAGATGTCCATCCTAAGGTTAGTGACCTAGTGATAATCAAGAAAGACAAAGTGCCCCCTCTCCAGTAGGATCCTGCCCGGACTGTAACTTTGCATCCTGGTTCTGATGGTGTTCCTCAAGTGGTGAGTGTGAAAACTGCTACAAGTGTTCTTCGATGACCATTAGTCTGTGTCCATTGCCCATAAACACTGTTGACCCATATGCAACTTCTGATGTAAAGGCTTGACTATTGACAAAGAAACATTTAGTTGTAGTGAACTGTTTGTTTGTTTTCAACTTGACTAATTGTTGTTACTTTTGACTTTGTAATATACATGGGTTAAATATGATGTAATGCACATTTGTTACCTGATTGTAACAAGGTGGGCAGTATGCTTAATGTTGGGACTTTTGATTGCGTTTATAGTTGCTAGTGTTTTTGTTTTGTTTATGACGTCACTCAGTGTGTTTGCCAAGATGATGCAGGTGAAGAATCATCTCCACTCATTAAATTTAATAGTGAAATTAACGTTCTTTCAAACAAGAAACTTTCAGCGAAGTAATAACTATGATCCTCCAGAGGAATGCATGACTACCAATGCAACACAAGAGATAAACAACTGATATTCATCCTCTGGGGCCTGTTTCACAAAACTACAAATAACAAGTGAAAAGACTTGTACCTAGTGAGTACTCAAAATTGGTGTTTCACAAACCTACAAGCATTTACTAGTATCTACAAGTCAATTTTTACAAGTTACAAGGGAGTTTTGAATAGTTACAAGTACTTCTGTTTCACGAATCTACAAGCCTGCTCTAAACACTTGTAAAAAACATAATTTTCTTACAAGAATGGAGAGAGGGGTAGAAATTTCTACAAGTTATTAATAATGGCTTGTTTGGCATCTAATTCAATATAAATCAAATTTCTCACACTTTTTTTTGTGAATCATAATCACAAATGTTTATTAGCAATTCAGAAGAAAATTAAACAACCATAATGAACTTAGGTATCACACATGTCTAAGAACATTTAGATTAAGAGTCAACATGTAGTTTTGTTTTTTTGTGTGTATATAATGGCTTGCTAACAGCTTATAAACCCCGGATACAATTATAATATGTTTTATATGTCCACTTCATGTTAATGGTACATTCATCTCATTGTCGACAGACAAAAGTATTATGCAAGACAAAATAAAAACTTCTACATACTGTAAATGTGTGTCTCACTCATATCAGCTAAAACAATTACAGTTATTTTATTTTTTGGTGTATGTAACATAAAAGATATTTAATGTTGTAGCAAATTAGAATTGTTTCAATTCTTACCAATATAATGTTTTTTCTTTTTTTAAAATTTGAGTAAAATGTTTTCCTTTTTAGGTTACATCTCTTTCCCGAAATTTTAGGCCAAAAGCCATCGCACTGTCTGGAATATTCTCCCATTTCTATAATTTTTCAGGTATCGTTAACTTATCAGAAAAAGTACCAAACAAGACATGTTTCTCTGACTTTGACCAGTGCAGTCAATTTATTTTCATTTGATTTCGGCATTTCGTTTACTTGTAAAATACATTAGCACACTTGTAGAAAAGAACTAGTAATTACTAGTGTACCGAAACATTTCAGGAAACACAAATTACAAGCCATTGTAGATATTATTGCTGCTCGTGAAACGGACTTTACAAGTACTTGTAGAAAGCAGTACTTGTAACTTGTAACTAATAACTTGTGTAGTCTTGTGAAACGGGCCCCTGGTCATGTTCCCAACAAAAATTTATATTTACATTAAGTTTTCCAACAGATCCATGCTTGTAAATTATTTGCATGGTTAAATAAATTTTTGTTACATTACAATTCAGCCTACACAAGTATAATAAACAGTTGAACCAACTACAAGTTCAAGCAATAGGATTTGCAAATTACAGACAACTATACACAGGTATAAGCCAAATAGGCATTCAGTGTTGGTTCCTATAGGTTGTTCATGGTAAAGTGAGCACTTTTGAGGTCCTAGTTACTTTTTCCTTTCAGCTATTTTTCCATCTTTTTAAATAAATATTGCTATGTAAATAATATACACTGTGTATTTTCCACTGCACTTGGAAGTTAACATATAAAGCTAAAATAATATATATTTATTAAATATTCCAAATAGGAGCTTTCAAAAGTGCTCACTTTACTGTGAATAGCATTTAGCAATTTTTTACTGCAAATGACATGTGCATTTCACCCTATATTCCCTCTTGAGTAGGAGTTGCAATCATACTGATGCACTGAGCCAAAAGATGTGAAATTCTGGGCCACACCTCTTATGCTAACCAGTCAAGTTGTGATAAATTGTAATGACTAATGAGTAAACAAAAGTGTGTGGCTTAGTAGTAATTCTGCATTTCAATGGCTGCAGGATTAGCAATCACAGAAAATAGAAATAGGTAACATTTCAAGTCACATACTAGTCATGAAGGCTGTTTAATCGCTGGTCGAATGCCTAATATTTCAATGTGAATTTCACAAAAAAGTATTCATAATTCAACAGCAATTTTTATGGTGATTGAAGCCCAACCAATCAACAATCTTTTCAAAAGAACTATTTGACTAATGTTTATCACTGTCAAAAATGTTTAACCAGATGATCTCAACTACAACAAGCTTAATAACTTCATACATATTTGGTAATACATAAATCTATATAAAAACAAATACATTTTTACCTTTTAGCTATGCACCACAGATGTTTTTAATTCTTTGTTATTCAGAAGAGCAGGAAACATTACACTGAACACAGTAGCTGCCCATGAGGTAAAACTAAAAATAAACTATGTTTCTCATATTTTATACATACAACACAATATTTTTTTCATTTAAAACCAGTACACCATACACTTTGTTCCCTTGAAATCAAGGTGCACATTCATTGAAAAACATAGGCCCTATGTCTAATTGTAAAAAAAGATCTTTTGTACTTCAACTAGTTTTACCTCTTGAATGGGGGTGGTAAGTGGAGATATAAAAAAATGGTTGGTGGACATGTACTGCTGTCAATATGGAAGATTACATGCCACATCTCAAAATCAAGAAATCTGAATTGCTGCCTGGTCTTACAGTAACTACACTCATCTCACGTATGTGGTGCTTCCCTTGTTCATTCATCTCAGCAATGTAAGTTAATATGTAAAACACACTTTTCAACTTCAAATTTAACAGCCATCCAAGAATTGTACCGCATAAGTATGACTTCACATCACAATGTGTGCTGGGTACCAGAAACTTAATTTTTCCCTCCATATTTGTATACTTAAAAATGAAGTGGTTAACCTGTGATGCCAGCCCATTTTCACAAAGGAAATAAGTATATGAGAAACTAAAGGAAATGAGCCTAATTCAGTTGTAATCTTAGAGGCCAGTATCATTTTAAAATACTACAGTACGCTACACATTGAAATATCACGGAATGCAATTTAATGAAGTTTTGGAACAAAAGTGATGGATTTAATGAGAATACTGTTTACATGACACAAACACACAGCACTCACACTTTTCTTTTTTACTGTCAACATATATGCCATACAGATGGCAGCTGGTACTTCAGCTGTCAACTTCTGAGTACATTAACCAAAGAGAAAAAACCATCATTTTAACTCTGTGGGTTCCACTGTACTGGCATGTTGTGAAACAAACCATATTTCACACAGAGAAACTAATAAACATGTTGCAAAAGACTACGCCTCTCAAAACTTTAATGATTAAAAAAAAATGTAAAATACTATATATTACAGCATCTACACCACATGATGTTAAGAAAATAAAATTATGTATCTCTCTGGTAAGTGAGATACAGCCATGCCCATAAGAGCAGCAAGCAGTCCAGTAATTTAAATGTAGGTTTCACTGTTATAAATGAAACATTTCTTTATCTATTTAATAGTACTGCAAGTATACCTATTACATATATGTTTAATTTACATGCTAAGTGTGGTACCATAACTGGGGTGACTTTGGCTCAATTTTTCAATAATTTTAAATAATCAAAATTGATCACACACATATTATTTAAAATAACATATTTCCATGCTCAGTGATTCTACTTGCTAATAATTTTGATTCAACCTATAATCACAGAGATTTTCTGAGGGTGCCTCGCCATTTTGTGTTTTGTGGGTCCCCACCCACTTCAGTACCAAAGCAAATAAATGTAATTGATTTATTAAAACCATGCATAATTTTACAAATGCAATCATTTTATGGGCAAACAATATTTATATTAATGTGATACATGTCATCCAGGTGCACTTGGTAGTGCTTGCTGTTAATTTATAAAATAGCCTCGTTGCACATACTAGTTGTAAACTACCCAGTCTCACCTTTTTGACATGTAGATGCCATTTTTAATCACAAAAGTACACATTACCCTCGCAAATTAAACTAACACCATACCATATATAATTATCCGTAAGTATTTGGATGTATTATTTCTGTTTTCTGGACAAGAAAGCTGCAATTTTCAAACATTTTAAGTGAATAAACTATGAATCTTATCATGTCATGTCTATTGCAGCAATAAAAAATTTCTATAGCAAAATTAATAACTGCATCATTAACTATGCATGAGCAGCTTGGCGACGTTTAGGTTTGTTCTACAATGACACGGATGTAGAAATGGATAACAAAAGCACAGCATAAAAAACACTCTTTGTTCAATCATCAAAGGGAAACATGTGCACATGAATAATGAAAAGATATACGTAGGAAAGCTGGGCAACTCTTCCATGTCCCTGAATCCATGTAGCCAATAGGTTTATTGATATTCATTTTCATGGTCATTGTGGTATACAAGATAATAAGTGCATCGGGTATTTATTGGAAAAAATGCCAGAGCGAACATACATCTCCAACGATGAAAAAGCCGCACCAGGTTTCAAGATTTCTAAAGATTGCTTTACACTTTTACTGGGCAGCAATGCAGCTGGTGACCATAAATTAAAACCACTTTTAGTGTATCATTCGGAAAACCCAAGGGCACTGAAAGGATACTCCAAGAGTCATTTACCTGTGATGTGGTAAGCTAACAGCAAGGGTTGGATGACTGCCACCCTTTTCAGTGACTGGTTTCACAACTTTTTCATACCGGAAGTGACTGCATACAACAAGGCACACAATCTGGACAACAAAGTATTGTTAATTTTGGATAACGCACCTGGTCATTCAACAGAAATAACTCATTTGTTTGAAAATGTAAAAGTGGTGTTTTTACCGAAAAACACAACATCGCTGTTGCAGCCTATGGATCAGGGCATTATTGCAACTTTAAAAGCGTACTATCTCCGACGTACATTCCGCCAACTTATTGCAGCCATGGACAGGGATAATAAACAAACCACCAAAGAATTCTGAAAGTCTTAGAAAATTAAAAATGCCACTGACCACATTGCCAAGAGCTGGAAGGAAATATTGCTGTCCTGCCTTCAAGGTGTATAGAAAAAGTTGTGCCCTTCTTTCACAGAAGAATTCCAGGGATTTGAATCTACCGAAGATCATTTGAAAGACATAGCATTTGATACTGTGGACATGGGCCATCATCTAGGATTTCATGAACTCGAGTCGCACAATGTGAATCAACTGCTTGACTCGCATTCTCAAGAACTCACAGCTGAAGAAATAATTGAACGTGATGAGGAACAGTGTTCTACGCCAGATAAATAAGAAAATGCCGAACCCAAGCGAGAACTGAATAAGAAAGATGTTGCTGTTATCCTATGCCTCATGAGAGGAGTGGTAGGAGACATAGAGAGCAACGCCTGGCTCACGCTACTGCCCTGGCCGAGGATAGTATTGCCCTATCCTACACAGGATAGACAGGCGGAAGGAGTCATGACCGCAGTCTGCAGCAGTGATAGCAGGGCCTAGCGAAGAGCGGAAAGTAGTTGTTCTTCAGGCAAGGGTGGAAGAATCCCTTTTCGAAGTTACTTTCTCGGTTATCCAGTTTGACGAAGGTGTGTCGGATCATTGCCTGGTGCGTGAGGTTTGTGAACAATGCACAGAAGAGGCACTCCACCATTTTCGGGCCAATACAGACGAAAGAATTGTCGAGTGCCATGACAATCTTGCGCTCAGAATGCAAGTTTCGCTGCAGAATTTAATCATCTGGTCAACAGTGAACTGTGTTTGCCTGCAGTTCAACGATTATGCCCCTTCATTGATAAGGAGGGCATCCTCAGGGTGAGCACAGATTGCAGTGTGCTCAGGTCAGAGTGCAGGAGCTCCAAGTGAACTCGATCCACCAACAACTCTGCCAGACGACAGTCCCCACTGATCCCCCACCATATGCGGACTGATCAGGGACATTGAGCCGGAGTCGTGCAAAGCCTCTCCTGGTTGTGCGTCCACCCAGAATAGCCGGCAGCACTGCAGGTCACCGTCATTGCGCACTAATAGTGTGAGTGGTGCAAAGCAACCTTAGTGTGTCATGTCTCATGGTGTGAAGGTGTTACTAGTGGTTGGGGCTTTACTGTTTCTTCCCCATGAGCACTAATAGTGCTGTGTGTTTGATGGGAAGAAACAGGTAGCCATCTAGTGTGTATGTCTTAGTTCGGTTTAATAACTTCCCTGGATTCCGTTGGCAGTGCACAGCATAATCTACCTCCAACTGTGAATACAGATATATACCCTGGAAATAAAAGTAGCAAAGTAGAAAGCAACGTGTGTTTATTGAAAGTTTAACAGACACATGATCTGTGCCACCTCCTACCAAGTCGCGGATAGCTGGAGGTAACTGCGTAGTTCCAGGTGTAGGTGACCTGGTTCTAAATAAATGGGAAAAGTTGATTCTAGACTAAAATAAGAGTTACAGTTAAACTACTAATTAAAAGTGTCTAGAGGAGACAAATGAAGTTAAAAGAAGAAAGTTCCTGTTTGCATGTCACCAGGCTCACTGGTCGTCGACGTACGTAGTTGGTTGCCGCAAAGGCGTACTTGTAGGCTTTGAATTTCTCTACAGTTCCAGAGCACTAAGAGTGCTGTGGGAGGTGCAAGAAATGTGAAAGAATGACTCCAGAGCTCGGCTGTGGCCGGACTTATATAGTGGTAGCTTGTAGGCTGTCCGCGCGGGGAGCAGGGGAGGCGTGACGTCCTCCGGCCCTGGGTGGCGCGAGAATTATTTTGTCAGCAGTTCTGGCTTTGTGCCACATTGGGTCTGCTCGGCCATGCCGAGGTCTGGGCAGATTGTAGGCGTCGAGAGTAGTCAAGGGGGGGTGGGGGCTGCAGGGATGCGTGCCTTCCAGGTGAGAAGGAAAAACACAGAAGTTCCCATTGCCTGTATGGGTAGACAACGTGTTGCTCACGTCTGTATACGATGGAAGCAGTACTCCTAGGCGATGAATGGGAGTAGTATTATAATAGGTGTAGATGGGCACGCGTCATTACTTATGGGAAAAATACATATTAATAGGTTCAGGCATTTATTTACAGGAAGCAGTGATTACCCTCAGATGCCACAAAGCTACATTTTTTGATCCCAGACAAGATATGGCCTGTCCTTACATGACTCATTAAACATTAAATAATGAGATGTCAATAGATCAGAATAATGCTCCCCAGTTCACTTTTAGGCTTGTTTCTGCAACAAGAAATATTAATGTTTTAACGTCTTGTGTACAACTGCAAGGTCCTGTGAAATAGTTGTGGTTCCTGTTGTCATTTTCCATATTATTAACATGAAAATGCTTAGCCAATCATGGTGTGAAAGGTAGAGCAAGAGGTATTTATCAACTGAAGTTGGGAAAAAATTTTAATCACATTTAAAGCATATCACATAAAATTAATATAATTAATTGCATTGTATAATACAATGGAATCCTCGCCTTCAATTATTTAGCATGTCAGTCATCTGTGAAAGACGTACAGACAACTTGCAAAAATAACCAAATTATGCTGTTATATAACCGCAATGAGACGCGCACACAAACAATGTTCTTGATAAAATTATCTGCAGTATATAACTAGCCCATCAGAGGCAGTCAGGCTCGGGCCATAGTGTAAAGAAGAGGTATTCCTATACTACCTCCTCCCCGAGCAAATAAACCAACCCTTGTCACCATCTTTAATAGCAGGGGGCTCTGCGCATCCCTTTATTATTTCCTTCTGGCATGACCTTAACATTGTTATTAGTATTGCACTATGGTATTCCGACTTTTAAAGAAAAAGGTGGTGGTGCAGATTCTTTACCATAAAGATTCCTTGGTGCTGTTTCGGGAGTTCTAATACAGAGTTAATAAACCACAAAAAATTCCTGCCATTTGGAAAAATTATTGTACATTTTCCTGCAGCATTCCGAATTCTGTACATTTCCTGCTTTTCCCAATCTATTGACACCCTAAATTTATTTTTCAGTATGGTTAAAGGAATTCCATACCTTTTTGATACTTTTGTTACCTCACTCCCTTCATTACAATGTCTACAGCTTTGTCCAATGTTTTGTTGTAATTTTTATGGAGCCAGCTACCCACTGCATGCCTATATTGGGTACCATGATCACCAAAGTCACTGTGAATTGAAAATAAAAGCATCTACATATAGCAGTATGGTACCTAATCCAATATTTACCAGTAATATGTACCAATACATACATTATAACAAAATGTAATTTGCATTCTCTTTTAATGGAAAATACTAACTATCGTTTTGAGAGACAGTCACCCTTAACAGCAGACAAAAATGATGTTTTGTTATTTCCAATATAACATCCTATAAGATAACTGAAACTGCATATTTGCAATGTTTCCTCAAACTAGACATGCTATTAAACAAAAATAACCATGTAACATATTTTCTCACAAAAATCTAACTGCCGCAACAGAAAGTTCGCTGCTGAAGTAAATCACATAAAAATATAAACAATAAGTAAACTGCAATGGTGCTAACTGTGGAAATATGATAAACTGGCCAATTTTTTAAATTCAAGCTAGGAACTCTACCTAACAGACTCCACAATAATGACCTTGTTACTTTATACAATACAGGAGATAGTGTCACTTGAATGTTTTTCCAAAAATGGTGGGACAAAGACACCTCAAAGTAGACAAAGCCACCCTGGTTGATGGTAGTTTAAAACTTTTGTAGTCTGTACAACTTCAGATAAAAGTGACTGAAAAAATGCACAAACATTATGTATTTCTATTTTTAAAAAAAACATAAATGATGAAAGAGTTAACAATATACTTATGACAGTTAGAAAGGTAATTTCAACAATTCTGTATACTAAGAAAGAATCAAAAAACTTTTGTTTGATACCTTGAGTGATAAGAAATATGCACATATTTGGGTTTGTGAACAAACCAAACCACTTTACCCTAGTATTTTCTGAAAACCCCCACAAGTAAGGAACTCAAGGGTTGGCTAGTTCCCTGTAGCACCTAAACTTTCACTTGTTTTTGTCACAATGCACTGATCTGCCAGAGGATGTGTCACCTAGCAAGACTGCATTCACTCATCATCAGTGAATCAGTTTATTAAGGTGCACATGCATATGACGAGTGAGTGCATCCTTCTTGGAGAACTTGGCATTGCAATACTTACAGGCAAAGGGGCGGTCTCGGGTGTGGATTAGCATGTGGCGCCGCAGGGAGCCACCCAACAGGAATTTGGCATCACACAGTGAGCAACGGAAAGGTTCATCCCCAGTGTGCACCAAGACATGTTTCTCTAAATAATTTTTCCGTGAGAAGTTTGTGTTGCACACAAAGCACTTGAATGGTCGCTCCACCTTGTGATTGTTCATGTGCTTGTCGAGGTTGCGTTTCTCGGCGAAGCGCGACGTGCACAGCTCGCACTTGAAACGCTTCTCTCCACTGTGTATCATGAGATGGCGCTTCAGAGTGCCCTTGAGGGAGAAGGTAGCATCGCACAATAAGCAGCGGAACGGTCGGTCACTTGTGTGGGTTACCATGTGGCGGCTGAGGTTTCCACGCTCCACAAACTCTGCTGTGCAGAACGTGCATTTGAGAAGCTTGTGGCGAGTGTGCGTTAACATGTGCCGCTTGAGGTATGCATCAAGGGAAAACCTTGCACGGCACACGGAGCACTCAAAGGGTTTGTCTGTGCCATGTGTGGCGACATGCCGCCTGAGGTTGCGCCTATCTGAAAACCTAGCACGACACACGGTGCAGTCGAAGGGGCGGTCACGGCCATGCGGCGCAGTACATGTGGCCAGGTGGCACTGAAGTAACGCCTTGTCTGAGAATGCCGTGCCACAGAGAGGACACCGGTATGTACCCGGCTGTGCCAACCAGCGGTCAGAGCAAGTGTATCCAGGTGTGCTGCAAGCCTGTGTAAGAAGGTGCTCCGTGAACTGTGTCTTGCTGTAGAAGATGGCACTGCAGGCAAGGCAGGTCAAGGGGACATCACTACGGTCATCATGAGGGAATATCAGATGTATCTTATTGCCAAGTGGCATGTGGAACTGGGCAGTTGCATCCCCCATCTCTGCACCATACATGTGAGGCCTCTTGATTATGTGACTGCCATTCTGGGGCCAGCCTGCAAATGTTACATACTGTTCAAGGCACTCTGACAGCTCTAACTTGTAAGTAATAATAGAAGTGACATTAGATCTAAACTATAAATACTTTCTCAAACCACACAATTTCTGAACAATTGTTAGAAACATAAATTTTTCAATATTTCATTCTATTTAAATTTTAACTTTTTCATACAATATCACTGTGATACTATCACAAATGAAAAAGTTACCCTCTCATTCCAGCCTTGACAAACTGTAACCTCCTCCTTGAATTCTCATCCAACCTGAATCTATAAAATAATTAAAAAAGCAACTTCTGATAAACTTTTTCGGATTATTTGTTGTTTTTGTCTACATAAAAACTTCCAATACTGCTGTAGTACAGCATCTACTACGTATAGTATACTTTGGTTTCTCCCAAAGTACCACTAGCATGCTCTAGCAATATTTTAACTACTAAGCCCTGCCTCATTGGTAGTCGAATACAAGATATAACAACAAGTTACGCTGTTAAAAATGAAAAAAATATACAGAAAATACTTAATGTATACCATCAGCAGCTTACACGAACACTTATTGAAAACTTTAGTTTTGGTTTTATAGTAAAAAATAAAAACACATTTGATGGCCTCTAAAGAAAATAACTTTTGTAGCATCTTGTGCAAAGGCATGATGCAAAGGGGTAGCGAATTCTCAATATATATGCTAGTCCACAAATGGTCCTGCCGGACAGCAAGTCCCACCGTCTCACGATGTACCTGTTATAAGATGCTATGTCATCAGGAAGGTGGTTTTTATGTTTGAACAGCCTGCACTGTGGCAGGGTTTATTTTTATAAGTTGGTACACTGTTTTTAGGCTTGTCTGTCTTTTGTTGTCATGTGTGGTGTGGGTAACTTAACTTGCGGGTGCGTATATGTTAATCAGTAGTTGTCTTTTGTCTATGGTAGAATGAAGTATGTTGATGGCGACTCTCGTGAATATCCTTCGCAAATGTACATTGTAGTGTTGACAAGACAGATGGTGTATCTTCCACTGTGCCTTATAATATGAACAACAGGTTATGGGCCCAGGATGATTGTGGATTGAGGAAGTGATTGAGACTGTCGAGTGGAGATTGTGAACGTGTTTTGACGTATTTGTAAAAATCATGGCAGAGGGTAGTGATGACAGACACTTGGTGAATTTTCCAAAACTAACAACTGGTAATTACTTCTCATGGAAACTCTGTGTGAAGGTGCAATGTGATAGATAAAAACTCCTGGGTTGCAATTGAACCAGATTATGTTGACGTCGGAGTACTGAACATCGACCAAGCAAGATTGTCTGTGCTTTACTGATCAGTGGGGGATGGTTTCTTATTGGACATTGAAGATTGTGAAAGAGCGAAACTAGCCCGGGAAGTACTGGAGGAAATTCATGTAACGTCAACTAAGTTTCATGTACTCCAAAGTACGAAGTAAATGGCACTCGTTACCAACACAGTGGACATGACAATGCAAGAGTATAATGCATCTATACAAAGATTAAACAAGAAAGTGGCTAAAGGTGGGATAATCTTCGACGACAAAATTATTGCAAATTTACTGCTCAACGGACTTCCGACAGATGAATATGAAGTGTTTGTGCAGAACCTTCTGAGACAACCTACCCTCACGAGGATGGTTAAGGAGTGGCTGTTGGATGAGGAACGACGGCGGCAACAGACACGACTCCCAACAGAGAACACAATCAAGTTACCTTAGCATCTACGGTAAACGCGGGGACACAATTCACAAGAAAGAATTTTGAAGCAAGGAGTTTGCGGAATGCAGTCAACAAAGGAAATGATTGTAACTGTTTTAAGTGTACAAAGCAGCGACATATTAGTAAGTTTTGCCCTGAAGTCCAATGTTTTCAGTGTACTGAGTTTGGACATTGGGCCAAAGACTGTGTCAAAAAACATAATAATAGTAATGGGGAAAAGATGGGCAAGCATGATGACGGCGAAAATCATGTTCAGAAAAAGAAAACAATAGAGTGTGTTAGTGTGTTTGCACTGACAGCTAGCAAGGAGTACAATCAATGGTTTTTAGACTCTGATGCTACAGAGCACATGACCTCTGTAGAGAATTGTTTACAGATTTCACCCCTAGTTGAGGACATGAACACTTGGAAAGGGTGAAATTAAGGTAGAAGGGACGGGTACCGTTAAGCTTGTACTGTTAAACTCATGAGGAGGAAATACTTTAGAGATAAAGAAAATATTATATGTACCCGAGTTAAATTTTAACCTCATTTCAGTTACAAAATTAACTTCTCATGACATTCATGTAAATTTTACATAAAGATAAAGCTGTGGTGTATTGAAATATAAGTGTGTTTTCAATTATTTTGTTAAGGCAGGATTGTATGTTTTACAGAGTGATGTATTTGTCAATGTACCACAAAGACATGAAGCTCTAGTTGCTGAAGCCAAGAACAAGACTGAGAATGCGGATGACGTAGAGATTGAAGCTGTCGCATTAAAGGCAGCCAGTGTGTGGCACCAATGGCTTAGATTATCAGAGTGACTGTTCTGTTTGTGTTCAGGGTAAGATAGCTCAGAGTATTTTTCCAAAGAAAAGTGGGCATAAGACTGCCCAACCATTAGAGCTAGTCCTCAGTGACTTAATGTATTCTCCAACAAAATCAAATGGCGGTGCATCGTATATGATGCGTTTTATTGATGATTATTCCAGATTTGCAACTGTGACATTCCTTAAACTGAAGAGTGAGACATTTGCCAAATTCAAGGAATAGAAAGCAGAAGTAGAGTTGCTTCCATGGGCTAAAATTGAAGAGTTTTCAAACTGATGGGGGAGGTGAATACTGTGAGAAGAAATTCAAAAGTTTCCTGCGTGAAAATGGTATCGCCCATACAAAAACGGTAGCCTATTCCCCCCAACAGAATGGAGTGTCTGAGAGATATAATAGGACTATTGAAGATATGACTAGAGGTTTACTGTTGCAATCAGGTTTGAGTGAAGGGTTTTGGTGTGAAGCTGCCAGCACAGCCTGTTTTATAAGGAATCTGTGCCCATCCAGGCCAATTGACAATTGGCTACCTCTAGCATTGTGGAAAGGAGAAAATGTAGACAAAGAACTGCCTAGATTGCGAGTGTTTAGATGGAGCTTGGTTAGCTCAGAAAAAAGGAAAGTTCAAACCAAGGGCTGTAGTGTGTGTGTTTCTTGGTTATAAAACTAACATAAAGGGTTTTCGATTGTACAACTTGAGTACAAAGAAAGTCGTGATTGGGCTGCATGTCAAGTTTGAAGAGAGTGTGTTCCCAATGAGAAAATTAGACTTCCCTAGAACTGATGATGTATTTTTTTGTGATTCTAGTAATGTAGATGAACCTGTTGAGACTAATGATGAGTGTAGTGAGTTTGTTGATACTGAGGGACATGGTGATTTAAGGGAAGAAAATTATGACACTGAAAATATTAAAATTGGGACTGTTGAGAAGGTAGCCCTACATGAAGATGTAAAACCAAGGCAGAGTACTCAGATTAGAAAGATAGATGGAGAAAAATCTTGTTCATGTTGCAATCTTTCTGTGTACACAGCAGATTATGTTGAAGAGCCTATTAGTGTAACCGAGACCCTGAAAGGAGAATATGCAGATGAATGGCGTGATACAATGAATACGGAAGTAGAGAGTATTCAGAGTAAGGGCACTTATGTATTGGTTGACAGACCTGCTGACAGGACCATACTAGGTAGTAAGCGGTTTCTGAAGCTGAAAAAGAACCCAGATGGTACTATCAGTAGATTTAAAGCAAGATTGGTGGCACAGGGGTTTGCTCAAGTGCAGGGAATTGACTTTCATGAGACCTATGCACCTGTTATCAAAAGAAAAACCATAAGATTGATGATGGCCCTAACAGTGCTAAAAGGTGGGTTCAGGAACATATTGATGTACTTACAGCTTATTTGCACAGTCATCTGAGTGAAGAGATTTACATGGTTCAGTCAAAACACACTGAGGTCAATGACAAGAGAGTGTGTAAACTTGTAAAAAGTCTGTATGGATTGAAGCAAAGTGGGAGGGAATGGCATGGAACTTTGAACACAGTGTTCAGGGATTTGGAACTGAAAAGACTTGTGAAAGACCCATGTGATTATGTAAATGAAAGTAAGGATCTGTTCATTGGGATTTATGTTGATGATCTAGGATTTTGGGGCAAAAACAAACATGTAGAGTGGTTCAAGGAAGAACAAGGTGTGAAGCTAGAGATCATAAAGCTAGGGAACATGACCCAATTTCTTTCCATGAATGTAGAGTACTGTAATGGGAAAATGTCCATCCACCAGATTGATTACATTAAGCAAATATTGAGGAAGTTATATGATGGAAAGGGTAGATCAGCCACTTTGGAAATTAATAACGACGATGGAAACTCATCTGGGGATGATAAATATGATGCGTATTTGTACAGGAAGGCAGTGGATTCATTATTGTACTTATCCACAACTACCAGGCCAGATATAGCATATGCAATATGTAGAGTAAGTTAGAAGAGTTGTGACCCTACAAAAAGGAACTGGCAAGATGTTAAACACATTATGCTCTACCTGAAAAAAACTCCAAACCTGAGCTAACATTTGTTTCTACTGGTAACCAGGTTGATTGGTTTTGCGATGCAGACTTTGCAAATGGAAGAGACAGGAAGTCAGTGAGTGGTTACGTGACGACATTGGAAAATGCACCAGTCAGTTGGGTACAAATACACAAGTATGTATCTGAAGTTGGACACTGAGAGTCTCTAGGTGATTTTAGTACAGTCCCAGTTTCTACAAACAACTTACCTGGTGCCACCACCACCATTCTAGTGGCCAGCCGGTCAATCCAACCGGTCAACAACCCCTGGGATCCATGGAGAAGCAAAGAAAAAAGTTGCCTAGGAGTTGAGGGTAGGTATGTAAATATTTTAATTAGAAAACATGTCACAGGTATAGAGTCCAGCACGTAAACAAAAGGAGGTTCCAAACGTAGTAGACAAAAGCAGAGATTCTTGTTTTCTAATATGAGGACTTGCAGATATGAAGGGTGAACTCAACATGTGGGCAAAATTTCTTACTGGATTTATATTTTACTGACATCACAGAATACGCTGGTAGAGTGTTTTGTTCAGTGTGCCTTTCTGAAACATACAATGAGGTTCACATAAATGTGGCAGTTGACTACATGCGATAGAAATGTGCATATGAGGGTAGAACTCAACATCATGCACCATGTGATGTAGCGGCCTACTGCACCGCTCCGCATTACTTGAATGATGTGACTCGTCAGTTTTAGTTGTGACTCATAATACAGTTGAGCTTCACTATAACAAACCTCAAGGGACCAAAATATGGCTAGTTTGTTATAGTGAAGTTCTTTATAGTGAAGCCCACAAAAAAAATTTCTTGAGGTAAAATTAGACGCGGCAAAATGTTACTGAAATGAAGATAGCTTTAAATCCCAGATACGAATCTTTATTGCCAACATCTGGCAAAGAAAGTAACTGTAAATCACGCCGCATACAGGACGATAATAGGTCGTGCTCTGTGAAAGAACTGCAACACAGTTGCGTAGGGAATGCTCACCGGGGTGCTTGGAAGTAGCATGTTCAGAAGCTTATAAAATGAAAACTAAGAACAATAAGTAAATAAAACATACCACACGTATGTCACAAGTGCCTTTAGTATCAAGATATGCACAAAAGTCCGGGTTCCAAGATTTCATTTTTATGCTGCGAGCCTTTCAATTTTTCAATTTGAACACACATCTCAAACTAAGTGCCAAGTTCATTGGCGAATATTTAAAAATCCTGCCACTGCAGATAATAGACCATATGCATGTTGCTCACAAGTGCCTTTAGTATCAAGATATGCAGAAAAGTTGAGGTTCCGAGATTTTATTTTTATTCTGGAAGCCTTTCAAGTTCAAAATTTGAACACACACCTCAAACAAAGTGCTGAGTTCATACGCGAATATTTAAAAATCAAACCACTTACAGTAATACAAACAATAAAAACGTTGCTATCACATGCCTAGTAGTATAAAGATATGCATAAAAGTCCGGGTTCCAAACCTCCATTTTTCTACTATGAGCCTTTGAATTTCACACTTTGTTCAATGCACTTTGTAAAAGGTGTGTGTTCAGTAATTTGATGTGAACCTTAGGAGCTTTAGCTTTCTGTATGTGTAGTTCTTTTTCTGTTTCCAGTCTTGTGACTTCCGCAACGCAGTCCTGGCCTCCAGTCTTGTTCAGGTTGGTTATAGCAATGTCTGTTTTATCACAATTTTATTGAATTCAACTTACAAGCACTTCCTACTCCCAAACTGCCCCACTATCCAGTGGCATAACCGGAGCCTCTAAAACATATGTGAGGGATGAAATCATGACAAAGCATGGATCGTGTGAAATTACTAGCTGTATTATGTACTACTCGTCACAGGGTGACAACCATGTAAGAAAAGTGATTATGTTTGGCAACAACTTCAGAGGAAGAATAAGAATCTGAATTTCATTTTGGCCAATTAGTGACTAATTCATCAGGGTCACTTCAATGAGATACAACACCACTTCATGATTTCTGGCTAGAGGCAAGATTTTGTGGTTTTATTTTCTTAGAACATTTAGTTGTTATTTTTGGAAGACTTAGGTGTTACTGGTTTTATTTTCTTTTTCACCACAAATTATGTGTGTTATATATGGATTTAAATTACATTGTGTGGTTTTAATTATCTTGATAGATTTTCTCGCAAACACATATTTACATCTTAAATCACTTCTTGTCTAGGTGCAAGACACTTATTGAATAATATACATAAAATAAATATAATCTACATTCTTTGAAGAAAAAAATTTTCTCATACCAGTTTAGGTCTGTGTTTATATTAATTTCTTGCACACTTTACACTCACCTTTGCCCTTTCTTTTTACATAAAATGTCCAAACGATAGACATTTTATGGTCTTTTATATCAGCTGCAACAACTTCCATAATTTATGAGACTAGATATTTTATGAAAACAGTCCATTTAATGCATCATTAGATATCACACTATCGTTTCATGCACAACTGTCAATGTAAACAAACATGTTGTGTCGTGGCCATAGATTACTGCATATATTTTAATTGTGAGTGCTCACTTTGTACAATTGTTACTAGCGCTTGGAGGCGGTTTGTTGTCAAACTAGTGTAACTTATTTTGATGTGCATGTTTTACTGCTTGCATAATCTTTGGAATGTGTATATATACATTTTGTAACACAAGGAAAAAAAAACTTAATGTATTTACATGCGTGTGTTGTATGTAGAACTATGATTTCCGATATTTAAAAATTGTCTCAAGATGAAATCTAGAGTTTATTCATCTCAAGAATTTCTCGATATTGCAGACACTCACACATCTCTAGATTATTTACAGTGCTGAAGTACATTTGTGTATATAAAATGGGAGAAGAGTTTATTTCTTGTGGAGGAAGTTAATTTTGTGAGATATTGCGGATTTGTCTGTATTTCATGTTATTTCACATTTTAACTTGTATTTCGGTGTTATTTCATTTTATAGCGATTTACCACAAATTCATGTCTCTACCTATAACGTATACAATTTTTCAAGAGCCCCAAGAAATGTCAGCCTTTTATTAGGGAAAACTTTATGAAAATGTCATTTTGTATTAAAAACAGTTTTGTGGACCAAGAGAATGCAGCTTATTAAGTAGGGAAATTTTATTAGAGTTGATGTTTTAACAAGGTTTCACTGTATGTCTTGCACATACTCTCCAGCTGGTAACTCACAATGCTAAGAACAGCACACCTGGTGTACATGTAAGCCAGAAATCCTGCAAAATTGTTGGAAAATGCATATGAAGTACTTCTGCAAGACAAAAGCTTCTTGAAAAGTAGAGACAAATTGTAACTCCAGGAGCCGTACAAGATGTTAAAACATGATGGAACTCTGAACTTCAAATGCTGAAAAGACTAATACTGCTCAAAGAAGTCATAGCTGCTGAGTTAACTTTGGACAGTTCTGATATTGATACCTTAACCTCAACAGACTGAAAAACTACAACCTAAATCATTAAAGTGTTTGGAAAAAAATTACACAGACTACTAGAATTCCAAGCTGTGATTCATATCCCACCTGATCTATGGTGGTACCGCTCCGCCAAGGAATTGTGTACTGCTTGCTCAGACACATTGACAATAAGGAACCTGGGAGTGTGTTTGTACACTAAAAGGCATGAAATCAAAATTTCCTCTGATATCACAGGAGTTGAAGTATCTAATTGCCACTGCAATCGACCCTCGTTTTAAAAATATGCATTTATTTAATAGTATAAATCAATTTCATGTTATGGAGTACATAACTATGGTAAAAAACATGTACTAAGAACCAGAGAAAGAGGTGCTTAAAGGCTCCCACAAAGAAAGCAACATTTCAGATACATCCCAAAAAACTAATCTTCCGACTTAGTTATAAAAAAATCCCAGGCAAAAACATGTGCACCTTGAGAGGTGCTGACAAGGCTGGAAACGAAGTGACACAATACCTTGCAATGGATAGGATTTCCAGACATAACCACCCTCTGGAGTCATCGCAAAACCACAGTAAGCGATTCCCACAACTTCAAAAAGTTGCAAAACATTACTTATGTATTCCTGCAACTCAGGTTGCCAGTGAGAAAATATTTTCAACAGCTCACCAAGAAACTTTTCTCCCTGCTCACCTTGAACAGCTGTGTTATGCATGAACATTAAATGTACCAAATGCACAATTTTTTACATTAATTTTACTTGAGAATTTGAGCTATATATGAAAAATTTAGTGTTGGAAACACAATCACAATTTATAGCACCTTAAAATATTACTGATGCACATACTTTTCATGTAAGTTAAAGCCCTCAGACATGTTGGCCTTTATGTTGGGTGTTAACTTTCATGTTATGTTGACCTTTACGTGTAAGAATTATGTTAAATATATTTCATTGCAAGACTTAAGGTTAATGTAACTGTCACACGCAAATTTTGTTTTTAAAATTTTTACCATTACCACTTTTAAAAAACTGCCTTTTATAAAATAAAAACAAAAGGCTGTTACTTATAAAAAATATGTTTGCCTGAACAAAACTGGAACTATTTTTATGAAATTTAAACAATTTTCAACCCAAAATACAATATACAGAAATTATTTAAAAAAAAAATTGGTATTTGTTTGGAAATTATTCAAAATAGGTAAACCACTATTCTCACACTCCTAGCAGGCTCACTTCTGACTGAACAGCACTGCAAACACGAGAATTACTTTATATGCATAAAAATTTCTCTAGCTAATGACATTAATTTATAATTTAAAGTATTTTTACTATTCATTTATGAGTAAGGTGACAGTAATAAAAACACTGGACTCACATTTGGGAAGACACAGCTTTGATTCCAGGTCTGCCATTCTGATGTGGTTTTCATGGATTTCCAAAATCACTGTAGGTCAATGCTGGAACAGTTCCTTAGCAAAGGCCCTGGCTGATTCCCTCCCCGATCCTGAATATCTAGTGCTCCTCTACAAAAACCTTATAGCTGTTCGAAGGCACTCAAAAGACACAAAATAAAAATAATAAAATAAAAAAGAAGTGAAGCGACTGAAAAAAATTTGGGCAGGGTTTTACAGTTAAGGTTTTCAGTGTCAAAGCCGGTGAAGCACGGTGAAAATGGAGTGATGACAAAATGTATAAGGTAGGGAAAAACAGGAGTGCCTTGAGGAAACCCACCGGACAACGGGGTTCACCATGTTTTCCACATGCAGGTTTAACCCTGCAGGAAACTGAACCCCATTCACAGTGCTGGGTGGCAAGTGGTCTAACCACTACACTTCTGCAACTCCCAACTACAAGTATGGAAAAATTTGTTTTTGTTTTGTGTAAACAGAACTGCATTCATATATCCACTTCAATACATAATATTAGCAGGAAGGCAAAGATGACATGAGGAGCAACTGCAGGCAGCACTCACCAGCACCAAGCGTTGAGAGTGGTGTGCCCTCTGTCAGCTCCACACAGCACCTGCACACACGTCAGAACACTGCATCCACACTGCACACAATCATAGTGGATGTTTGTACATGCTACTTGCCCCTGACAACACTTGTTCAAATAAAATCAATATTTCATTTACTGAACACAAGACAATGTTTTATTACAATTATTGCTTTGTAAAAATTGGGAGTAGTATAATTTCTCAGCATACTAAACATTTGAGGTGATGTTTTTACTTGAGCCGCAGCAAATGATGGTTAATGGTTTTTTGCCTATACCACGTACAGAACTTCTTGGCCGTTCAAAGAGGGCCACTCAAGGAGAGTCGATCAGAAGTGTACTATACATAAAGGGCAAGGTTACTCCGCGTGAAAGGGAGAGCTTGTTTGCTGGTGTAGGGTGGATATTACTATCAGCTGGGGAATTGTGTGCCGCCTTTTCCAGTCACCGAGTCAATGTACAGCATTAGCAAAGTAGATTACAGTAAAAGCTCTACATAGTGAACCTCTTTATAACAAAAACCTCTCTAACAAAGTCTGTGTCTGGTCCGGTCAAAACTGTATATGATACAATGCATTTTCTACTCTTTTTAACACATTATTTTTCTCTCTTTGGCACACAACTTCTCTATAACAAAGACTGAGAAGTCTGATTATATTTACTTCCCTTATATATTTCTCCTTTTTTTTTTTTTTACAAAACTTTATACTTTGAGCTATAAAAAAATACCTACATTTGTCACATATTTTAGATAAAAAATAAAATTAACCAAAACCATAATGTTTTTTAACTACTGCAGAAGCTCTATTGTCTTAATCTGTGTGTATCAAGTATTTTTTATCATAAGAATTTTCATTACTTATTTAAAATTTAAGAATTTTGAAATTTTTTTGTTCACATAATGTGGCCCCAAACAAAATTAGTGGCTTATTTTTTTCTATGACAATGGTAATTTATTAATAGTGGCCATAATGTTTTACTATATAAGTGTTCAAAAGAAAATCCTTTTAATATATTTCTCAAATAAATCAATATAAAAGAATTAATGCTACTCAATTCCAGCAGCAATTATATTCAAAATTGACTGCATGATAAAAAAAGAAACACATTGTAATCACCTCTCTATAAAGAATTCCTCAATAACAAACACCCAAATATTTGATCCCTTCAGTTTTGTTATACAGAGGTTTTACTGTATATTGTTACGATACTCTCATTATTTAACTTGTTAAAAGAGGAGAAGACAATGAATTTAAACATAAAGACCCAACTCGACAATGGGGGGTTTGAGGTGTTCCCCTCACACACAGGAACGGCACAAAAAAGCTGCAGTTTGCCACTGGGGAATAATCTAAAAGTTAGTTTGGCCTCTTGGCCTGTAGTGTGAACGGCAAACGTGTATTATTTTTGTAGTACCTTCCTTCCTTCCACATTTTCAACCATACATTACATCCCACAAATGGCAAGTCAACTAACAAGGGGACGTGTTAATAAAAAAATAAAGTTTTACTCAACACTTAGGTTTGACATGTTCTCACGTTGATTACATTGGTATTAATTAACAATAAGAAAAGAATCATTGGGTGTGTGTATATAGTCAACAATATAAGCTACCAACATTTATAAACTAAGAATGTTAGGTAATAATAGAAAGTTGCGTACGCAAGTGTAGGCAATGCACCTTTTGAAATTCATAGTTGTGTCCCTTTCATGAGAACGTGTATATTATTACACAGCAAAACAATTTAAAAATAAAAAAAAATTTAACACTCAATTGATATTAACCTAAACATATCAAAACATAAGGAATTAGTTAATAATACATTCTTAATTGAATCTTAATCTATACATAATTGACAGCAATGAATGAAAATTAGTTACAATTCTCTTAATTTTAAACTACTGTCATTAAAAGAAATCAACTTAACATTAATATATACAAGAAAAGGTCTAGCAAAGTACTACAAAGAAAAACAAGGGAAAGTTTACAAACATTCAAGTTACAGCAATTGACAGCACGCTTAAATGGTTTGCAGAGCTTAATCCTGCTTTCTCCATGAATGTGCTTATCAAAGCGTAGCTTGCATCCCCAAAGCAGCTAACACAATAATTATTGGGACGTCACTTGGCATACTATTACTGATCTCAACAAAACCCTTTTTAAATTTTTATTACTTAACTATACCTAACATTTTGCGATAATTTCAAAAGGATACAGAAAAAAATTAATATTTTATACAGTCTCTAGTACCCCTCATCTAAATTTTAGGGATATTATATTGTGCTTTCACGTTTACTTCGCGAAGCAAGTTCAGTGTCCGATCACTTCTATGCTGTCTTGCACTACGTAAACGTCCATTGTGTAACAGTGTTCAGATTTCTTTACTCTAAATGTGCACGTAACTGCTTCTTTTCTTTTAATACATGTTTCTGAGTTTACAGGAGTGTGTTTCGACGCACTACTCTTCCTATTAGTATGCTGTATTTCACTGATTATATGACGCAAAGTCTGTTCATTCCATATACCGCACCATTTTTTTATGCAACCTGGGAGTGTTTTATTTGGACAGTTCTTTATATAGTTCACTCACCTTTCTGATTTAGTGGTTGCGGTGTTTTTCTGTTAACCCTTCTGTGGAGGTCGGCCTTGCTTACACGGTGGGTGATGTGGCAGGCTTGACCACCGGTAAGCTGTTGCGGGCTGCCCAGGGCTCTCGCAGTAGAACCTCGGCAACCTGACTAGTCGTATTTGTGTTTTGGGTTCTCATCCAGGGTGCCGGGTTGTCGCAGCTGTCACTGGTCTGGCCAAGGTGTTGGCTACTTGTTCGCGGATGTCGCGGTTGGGGCACTCCTCTGGGTGATGTGCTTTTGACTTTTTTGTGGTTATTAAGCCCTTTTTTAATGCCACTAAATGATTGGTAGAGCTTGGTACCATTTGTGACCTGGAGGTTGCCCTAGTATGTACTGGTACCCAGGCCGGCTTGACCAAAGGAGGGAGTTCTCTGGAGGCTCTCTCGCCTCCCCCCTGGGTTCGAGCTATGTTGGCGGCATCTCGGGCTGCAGATGCGCTGGCTGCTGGAGAGGCATAGTCCGATGCCCCTTGGTGAATCATCTGGACCGCCCCTGTCAATGTGGAACAGGGGGGCTATGGTATGGCTGGCCTAGGTAGTTCTGAGGCCCCAGCTTCTCTGGATGGTGGACCCCCTGCCGTAGGTGAGGACGATGGTGAGGCATCGGAAAAATCATCCCATCCAGTGATTTCTGCCCTCTTAGGAGGCAATGTGGAAGTCACTGACCTGCCAGGCAATGGCAGGCAGCTTTCGTCTATCTCCTCCTCCTGCTGGCTGTTTGTTACCTGCACACATTTTCCCCCAAACAAAACAATGAACTCAACTGCGTTTGGATCTACAAGATCGACTGGGATCTGCGGAGATCCATGGTTCTGCAACACTGATAATGAGGGCAACTGACTGTATGCAACCCCAGTCTTGGGTGATGAAATGGAGCTGTCAATCTCGGTAATGACACTCGGGATCCGAGGTTTCTTGGCAGGAGTACGGTTGTGTGGAATTTGTCACCAAAGTTCTAAGTTTGTGAAGACAGTCCTTATACTCCTTCCTGCCACAGAAGGGGGTAGACAAACTGGCGGTTTTCGGAAGGCTCCGAAGAGAACCCCTATTTATTTCAGTGTTGAGTCTCAGTGCGGGGGTGTCATGAGAAGGCTGACGACAACCAGCATACAGTCCAAGACGACTGTATGCTGGTCATAGTCTAGAATGAAGTGTTGTTGGGTCAGCCACGGCTGGCCAAAAATAGCCTCCTCGTAAATAGCGGAGGTTACCCTGAAAGGAGTTGTATGGTGTAGATGAGGGACCTTGACTTCAAGGTCTATCATTTCCTCTACTTCTAGGATTTGACCTGGCTGGGCCATTCTAAATATCCTAGTTTGCGGTTGGAGGTTAACACACGTTGGTCCTGCGTCAGTAGGTCATTCCGTATGAAGTTTCCTTAAGCAGAAATATCCAAGAATGCCAGATGGGGACATCCATTAATTTCTATTAGGATGTGGGGGGCTTCTAGATCTGGAGAGCCTGTGGTTCCCATATTTAATTGTAATACTTAGAGGGGCCAAGTTTGTCCTGAGGTGGCAGCCCCGTGTGCACCACAGTGTTGACGTTTCCCGGCTGGGCAGACCCTTTAACCTGCGAAAGCGGTTGGGTGCTCGAGGGTCGTGTGTTGTTCGTCCATTCTCCTCTGTAGCATGGCCAGTTGGGGCAATCTTTGTTTAGATGCATCCCTGGGCAGTACCAACAGCAGAGAGGGAGAGAGGGACAGAGTGGAAACATGCGGTCGACTGCATGGTGTGCTGGAGGAGGAGGAGGTGTTGTGACCATCAGGGAACGTGCCGAGCTGTCAACTCGCATTTGGGCTGCGTTATTCTTTTCAATTTCCCTGACTCTTTCAACCAGGTCCTCGATATTTTGCAGTTTGGGAGTAATGAGGAGGTTATTCAGGGAAGGCAGGAAAGTGCATAAAATGTTACATACACAACTCGCTTCCATTTCAGTAGGGTACAAACGTTTGTATATCTGCATTTTCCTTCTTATAAAAATTTCTGCTTCCTCTGTTTCTCCCTGGATTCTGGCGTGGAAGTCGGTGATCAACAGACCCATGACCTCTTCTCCTGTGAACTGGGACATGAGCCTGGTGCTCAGTTGCTCCCATTCACTAATAAATTTGTCATACTTGTCCCATCAAGTGTTGGCATTTTCTTTTGATTGAGGTTGGGTTCTCTTTACCAAAGTTTACGTGTGATATTATGGTCACAGAATTCTTGTTCACATTCCTGCCGCTGAATTCCGGGGGTTGAAATACAGTGACATAATGGGTCAGCTCGGGGCTATGCCATGAGTCTAGGTTACAAGGGCGATGCATCAGACCTCGTTAGCACATCTGGCATTGATAAACAAGCCCTGGCCTCGTGAGTGGCTTGTCTGGCCAACCTTTGCATAGGAGGTAGAATTTCTTATCACAGGTTATACACCTAGTTAGGAAAGTCCCTTGACTTTTGCACTTAAGTCAGTTGCATCGTACTGGTCATTGGGTTTGGCATGGCATACAACAATATTCTAACCCGTATACTATCTGGAATGTGTCTTTCCACCTAATGTAGGTGTAGTGGAAATTGTTTCTACAATGAAGACATCTAATGTGAAACCTCCCTGTGCCTGGGCACAGGTTCCAATACTAGACTTCGCTGTCTGGTCCTCGATCCTATGTCCTGCAACAAAGGCTGCGGTGACCTCATAGTCACGTTCTCCGGAAGTGAACATAGCTACTTATGTTAGGAGCCACAGGGTGTTTATTGGAACTCCCCTAAGTCCGCAGGAATAAATCTCCCTATTTAGTTAGAACTAAATACATCTCGCAATACCTCTAGCGCCTCACGAAATTGGTAGGTATCTCTGGGTGTGACTGGCCTGGTTTGTAGCGATCAAGGCTGAACTATTTGAAGCTAACAGCCCATGTTGGACGCCAAAATATATTTGTAATACATTGGATTTAAAGAATTAAACTCTTAAGTCACCCAGTACAAGGGGAAATCTCTCCTTGTACCTGTAATATTGGTGAAGCACTGTACCAGTTAGGGTCGGTGACGTGGGGGTTAAACCTCATTGCCAACATGTAAATACCACAGGAGATGTACAGAAATAACAAATCACTCATCTACAGAGTCATCTGCGGGGTTGCACACAAATCTCAGGCTAGCTAAGCGAGTCAGTGGGTACTTCCCACTTTGAATGGGGAGATTACGTCATGAGGCATCTTGTGGCGAGTTAAATGTAGGTGGCCTGGGTATAGTAACCCCGACAAACAATTTGAACTTGAATGTACACTCGTACATGGTACAAGTACGAGAGATGTGTGTGGCCTTCAAATATTTGGATGCAAGCATCGCACAAATCATGCCCTGGGGAGATTATGCCCTCTTGGGCAAGGAACCAGCATAAATCGTGGGACGTGTGGGTTTGTGTGACAGGACAAAATCAGATACACTGAGAAACACTCCATGCCGACACGTTACCTGTGGTCTCGCAGACAGCAGAGGTCACCTCTGCTCCATTGGCTGTGCTGGGGCAGCCGGCTGAGAAACAGCTGCCGACTCTGGTTGTGGCATGGTGCTGCTTGATGAGGTGTGGGATGGGTGTCGAGGAATGGTGGTATATTCAGTGGTAAGTGCAGAAGGTTCTATGCCCAATATGGCCATGTCACAATGAAGTATAAATAGATACTCAAATGACAATCTTCCTGGAATTCTTGTGGGTAGAGAAAATAATAAATCATTAGCTTGTGGTTCAGAAATAGAATTGTGATTTATCTCCTTCTTGAGGAGTGTCAAGTAATGTTTAAGATGGTTCTTTGCACCACTCTTGTAATTTTTCGGCATGAGGCCAATCTACAGAAATTAACTCTGATATATTAAGAAATGCAGAATAAAGATGTGAACGTGCTGTGAAGCTGGGTATCATTAGTGGTCCTAAGGTGTGCGTCCGGGTATTTGACTAGACCCAACATGTCTTGCCAATTAACCTCTCCTGGCCATTCACTAGCCTGAAGGGTTATACAGCAGATCACATGAGTAGCTGCAGTACCAAATTTTATTGAGTTCCTAGAGAAGGGCTCCCCCGAAGATTAGCTAGTGCAATACCCTGAGCATTACCTTGGCCAAAACTTGGAATTTCGCTCGGTGTTACTTGTGTCTGCCGTTTGGCTGTTTTTGCATAAACAGCGTTACCTCACGTACACATACAAAAAATAAGAGTTTAAAATTTGGCGTATCTTTCATATAACAAAGGACACAAGGTTGATAACAGCTAGGATTGAAAACTCTTTACAATTTCAATGGTTTGGGTGTTACTTTAATGCATTCATGTAGTTTTGAACATAATTCAGTACAACACAGTGAAATTAAAATAATTAAGTTAACAGATGTTAACATGAATACTTCACTTAAAAGGTATAATTTAATACATTTAACTGCGGAAGTCAATTCTATGAAAAGAGATGCAAGTCAGGTGAAGTCTAACTGATTACGTTACATGACTTTCAAGTATCTTTGTGAATTTAAATAAATTTATTTAAATTATGCTACTAGCACAAGGAGTCCTAACTTTACTTCGAGGGGGTCTCCAGAAGGGACCTCGTAGTATAGAACGCGGGGTTCTCTACCCAACTGGTAGAGATGGCTGGGATAGGGTCTTAAGGGGTGTCTTGATAAGAATACGTTGCCGTGACCTTAGGTTACCTAGAAGCTAGGATTCTGCTGACCTTCACAGCCAAGAGGGTGTAGCAAGACTATCACCACCACGGGTGTCTACTTTGGCCTTCACAGCCTAGGAGAGGGTGAGTGACTCCGATGAGCCACTCTGAGCAACTCTGGAGGCCTGGTCGGGTGAGCCTTTTATAGTGATCTCCAGCAACCTTAGGCTATGAGAGGGTAGGGGTCGGGAGAGAGGGAAGGAGCTTGGCTCCGCCCGCATCTGAGGGGTAGAGCTTCTGATGTCACATGTATGGACCATGGAGGCTTATCTTGCCTGTTGCTCGGAGCCTGGTGTGAAAATCTCCGAACTCACGGCGCTCGAGTAATCCATGACTCTTATGTGATTGTCCCGTTTTCTTCTGCGAAGCCAATTTCAAATGGTGCGCTGTTCAGTTAGCAGGTGTGGTGAAGAGAATATAGTTGCTTCGGGGAGGGCGTTGATGTGACGGCTCTCTGTCGATTCTGGTGGACAACACAAGCTAGAAGCACGGGGTTAAGACATGTTGAGGCACTTTCAATGTCTGGAAGTTCCCCATATCCTGCCTTCATTACTGTCGGGAGACTTGCCCATGTGGCTTTCCATATTTAGATGGGGCAAATTTCATCTACGACATCTTCATGATACGGACTTCCACTGAAGACAGCATAATTCACTTTCTAAACAATTTAAACACACACAGTTCACTCAAGTATTGAACACATGCCATATTCCTGGATGTTGAATTCACTATCCAAAATGACACATTTCAAACAGCTGTACACACCAAACCCACCAACAACCTCCAGTACTTACATTTTGACACCTATCACCTATACCATGCTAAAAAATCCCTACCCTATAGTCTCGCCCCAAGAGCCAAACATATCTGCTCCACCAACAATAATCTCATCAACGAACTGTGTGAACGAATACCCATAGCATTCCTTGACATGAGCTACCTCAAAAACCTCATCCACAAACACATTCAGCAAGCCATCTCAAATACAAGAACAAAAACCTATGTCAACAAGTTTGATATATCCCTGGTCGTCCCAAATCATGAAGGCCTAAGTAAACCCAGAATCATTATCCACTCTGAATACAAAATTCTGGCTTCCTTGCCACAAACACAAAACATTCTCTCCAAATCACCCAGATTGGTCTTTAAAAGGCCACCTAACCTCCACAACAAACTGGTTTGTCCAAAGCTGCAGTCCACCACAAATGCCAACCATACTTTCACCCCTGTAACAGCTCACGCTGTGGCTCCTGTGTCATCCACCAACCCTCAACTTCTTTCAATAGCAGACTCACTAGCCGTACATACCCCATCCAAGACAACTACAACTGTGCAACACAAAATCTGATTTATCAGCTACAGTTTCAACACTGTAATGCTGAATACATCGACCTCACCACTAACACATTCAGGCAGAGAATGAATGGCCACAGAGCAGACACCAAACAAGCCATAGCTGGTCACATAAATAACTACAGGACAACCCAGTTGCAGCACATGCAGCATCACGCAATAAAGATTTTGATTCCTGCTACAGTACCAGAGTTGTGAAAGCACTACCACCTTCAAGCAATAGCTCAGAACTCAAACGATGGGAATTAGCTCACCCATTTATGACAAAATCCAGGCAGCCGCCAGGCCTCAATAATCAAGGCTCACAACCACAGTCATCAGCTACACTAGCAATTTTTAAATTTTCCGGCTCCACCCTAGTTTGCCACCTAGCCACTAGGTTTACTACTAACAGCGCCCTTCCACCAGACTGCAGTGTCCTACAATTCACAGCCTAATAAAGCTGACTTAGCCAGTAAAACATCACGATCGTGCAACTGCGTGGAAAATGTGTCATCCTTCTTTGTGTGTGTGTGTATGTGTGTATGTATGTACCTGTCAACAAGTACTACACTGCGAGTACCAGACTGCAGTGTCCTACAATTCACAGCCTAATAAAGCTGACTTAGCCAGTAAAACATCACGATCGTGCAACTGCGTGGAAAATGTGTCATCCTTCTTTGTGTGTGTGTGTATGTGTGTATGTATGTACCTGTCAACAAGTACTACACTGCGAGTACATGAATTACTGTCCTTTTAATATTTTAAGAGACAATCATCTACAGCCTGAGTTGCAGGTTACCAAACACTCAGCTTTGCAGGCAACACACTTCAGCTCCACCTTGTCATTTCAGTATTTAAAATCTTTAGAAGGCAATCTGAAGTGTGACAGTCATAACCTGGGAACTGACAGTGCTTCAGTTTTACTCTCAGTAAAATAAGAGTGTGCTGAATTCAAAAACCATACATATTAATCATTTTTAATTTTCTGAGTATAAAAAAAGTTGAGTTATGCTGAAAAATTTTATTCACTATCCTGTAGATTAAATGTGTTTTATTTGATAGGTTTAAAGTATAAATTGCGTACATTGTCTTGACCTAAAATTAAAAACATATTGCAAAACTATTTTCTGAGAGCTGTTTTTATTCTCAAATGTCAAAAATTTTCTGTGATATTAATTTTCTTAATGGTTTGTATATTTACTTATAGCATCAACTAGTACATCATGTGACACTGACTTTCACAATTTTCCATAAGTTTCCTAAAATACTTTCAATGCTAGTAGAAGTAATTTAGTCCATTACTCATATGTCCAGTGTATCGGATATCGGCTGTATCGGTAACGAAGTATCAGTTCGTACTGATATTGGTAAAAATCTGTATCGGCTCAGCACCAATGTACTCAAAATTTAATACAAACTTAAGTGAAAACTAAAACACGTTGAGACCTATAAAAATAAGAGCATATTCTGTAGTTGATAAACATAAGAAAGCTGACCATGTTTAGAAAATAAAGACAAAGCTACAAGGATTTTTTAAGACAGAAAATTCACATCACATTTGTTTTATCCGCTCATAGTCACCCTCCTCTTACCCCCTAACCATCACCCTTTATTGATACGCACTGCTTTGAAAACAGTCCCTCTTCTTCCCTTCCCCAGAGACTCTCACCATCCTCAATGTTGTTATCTCATTGCAAGGTGGAACTCTGAACAAAAATTAAATAACTTTGTTTGAAAAAATAGTAGAAGTTGAGCATCTTTTTCATTGGTACTTTTGTTTCCTAGATGCACTGTTTATTTGTGCTTCTTGTATATTGGTACTTCCTACTGGTGCTTCCTTGAGAAAACTGTCAATGTTACTGAAGAATAACTCAGAACTTCCCCCCCAACATTTTATGTCTGTCAAATCGGTGGAAAATTATCTGCAGCTCATACAACAGCAGAAACCTACTGTATTCGAATTTGCACAGCTCTAAATGAAATTGTTTCTTTTTCTCTCTGTTTTTTTTTTAAACAAACAAAAGTGTAAGAATTAGCAAAAAATTTAAATTATTTACTTTTCTAATAATTTCACAGTTTCACTATACTGAAGGATTAATAAAATGACCAGACCCATGTCAATGTTATTTATACATATGGTGAAAGGATGCACATTGGTGCATAGCAGGGCTTTCAATAGTGCTCAGTTTACCATGAACAACTTATAACAATCAACAGAGAATTTATAAATTTATAAATACTGTCTACAGAAACTTAAGCAGGCTTTAGGTTTAGATAAACAGAAGTAAATACGTTAATTTGCAAAAAAAATAAAATTACCCTGAAGTAGCCATCAGAAGGGCACGTAAGTGGGTACAGGTACAGAAATGTTAGTATGTATATCATCAAACTATTCTACCACACCAAGCATTTATTGCAGGGGACCAACACTTGCAGGAGAAACTTGTGTGTTCCACCACCCGTAGCATGGAGACAGGCGGCAATACGGTTGGGCATAGAAGCATACAGATGTTGACTGTTCACCTAAGGAAGATCCTGGCACAGCAGGTGCAACCGACACTCCAAATCCACCATATTTGCAGCTGGCCAAAGTTGTCATCCAATCTGGTCCAAATGTTTTTTATGGATGAGAGGTATGGGGACCTTGCTGGCCAAGAAAGCATGTTGACATCATGAACGCTGAGCAAGGTGAGTTTATCCTGCTGGAAAATGGGGTTGTCAAGCTGCATCAGGAAGAGGAGCCCGCATGTTTGCAGAATTGCCTGGGCATATTGCAGTGCCATCAAGGTTTCTACAATCACCCCCCAGAGAGGCGGGAAAATTGTATAAGATGGCACCCGACACCTCTCATTGTTGCAGTGTGTCACTCTTCAATGAAGCATTGATCACTACACTGGCCAGGACATCTCCAGACTCAAATTCAGCAGTTTTTTGTATTTAGACAGAACAGTAGATGTAGTAAGGGATAGCGCAATGACAAATCTTGTTCTGCTAGCACCCTGCATATGGTACAAGTGGTCGCAGGCATATCCCCAGCTGCAGTAACATGTCCCTGGCTGAGGCACAGCAATGTCTATTGAGTGCTAATGGTTGTCGCACGATGAAACTATTCTCCTTGCATGTAGTCTACCGGGATTGACCCAAGTCTTCTCGATGGGTGTGTTTACCCTCCTGTTCTGTTCCTCCTGCATCCAACATGACTCACAGTGTAGGCAGAACAGATCAAGTGGCAAGCAGTGTGCAGAAATATCCAACCTGTCTCGTGGAGGCAGATGATGCGGCCTCTCTCAGACAAATACAGCTAAGCAAAGGCATGGAAAATGCACTGTCGAGGCATGCTATGTTTTCACTGAACTTGGGTCTGCAGCTCACACTGCTACTGAGGCCTTATTCTGTGTCTTGCAGCTACACATGATGGAGGACCATGTAGGCACCCTAGTGGCACATCCATGCAAACAAACCATATTAAATGCAAATGGGACACATGCCAGGATATGACGATACTATATGGCAACCTTCGCTGTACCGCTGAATGCCTACAAGCTTTGGAAATTAGTATAAAAGGGCCAGCATAACCTTGGCTCAGGGCAGTCGGTGCACTTCTACCGCTTACAAATGCCGGAGATGTTCATGAGGGTGCCCTGACCACTGGACCTCTTTGCGTGCTGTCGCGTCAGAAGATATCACCAAAAGCTTACCACTTCTTCAGCAACCACCAGTCATCAGCCACCCCGCAGATCCTGCCCCTGCCGAGCAACACCGCCATCCAGAGGCTCTCGAAGACGTCACCCTGCATCTACCACCCACCTCCTGGTAAACCACCAGAAACCTTTGGTAGCAGGTCACGTTGATGTCCCTTCTGGACCTCTTACAGCCCACCTAGAGTGAGGCTGCCCTTCTGGTAAAAATTCAGTTCTTTTAGGTTCCTTAAGATCACCCACTTAATAGTTAGAAGCTGTCAAATGTATTAGCTATTTGCTTAACTTACCAGCTTATTACATAATACACCTAGCTCTTGCCCAGGTTGCATTCACCTGAACGTAACTATAGATTTTAACTTCTGTAAGCCAAGTTAAAATCATAGGAGTTTGTATGGATCACCCTGTTTTTCTCAATACGTCAATATAGCAAGTATTCTAACAAGTATTCTTGTACCATTTATTATATTCGTAAACCCTTTTATCTTGCAGTTTCTAGTAACTTAAATTAAGACTGAGAGGAAAAACAGATAAACATATAAACCAACAAGGTAAACACACACACTATTAAGAGGCAAACCAAGCTCTGCCAGAAGGTGTACCTTCGGCTACACGCAAATGAAATATGTACTCTAATCCACTAAGAGTATTGACCAGACCCGGTGTTTCATACTCCACCACTGCTTGAAAAGGCCAGGTAGGCGCTGGACACATTTAGATCTGATCGACCTCTTGTGAGTGCCACACCCAGGTTACAGCAAAGGAAGTGACTTGTGCTGCTCACCAATTCTGTCCACCGCTTGAAAAGGACGGATGAAAGGAACTCCGAGTGTTACTGCCAAGTCACAAGCCTGTGCCCTGGACATACACACTAGGGACATTAAAGTTACCAATTACTCCTCTATGGACTGTGTCAATCAAAGATTAAATGCCATACTCCCAACAGGAAAGTGCAAGCAAAAGACTCCGAAAAGCCCTATGGGCCACAATAAATGAGGTACTTAAATAAATTCCAGTTGGAACTGCCATAACAGTGATACATCTTACCCCTTACACTTAATGACCCCTTTTATTTGGACCCTTCATAAAAGTCCCCAGTAGGAACCACCCTGCCAAAGAGGAAATCAGACAGGAAGGAGAGGCCCTCATGGGTATTGACTGGCCCTGGCATAGAGCATCTCTGCAAGAGCCTCAGCATCTGGTCATTCTTCCCGACCCAGATGTCAAGCCTCCACACGCCTTGCAGAATCGACACCAGCACATCCGCTCACTTGTAGTGTGACCCCCAGCACCAAGGGGGAGCATCCTACTCCACATCAAAGCCAAGGTACAGTGTCCAAAAAGGCGTAGGGTTGCGATGGCAGTTCCAGATTTTGTGCCCACCTGACAGCCTACCAGGCTGATACTGTATACCGGCCGGCACCTCAGAAGCCTAAGGTCCCGGTCTAGTTTCCCCAAATTCACCCCGCGATTCTAGCTTTGCGATAGTATTTGAAATCTCTCCAAGTGAACAGGATCAAAACTTCTTATAAGGGAACTTAACTGGTTAAATTTACCTTAGGGTTTAAACTCCCTATAATCTATGGTCTCGAGTTAACGAAAAGAAACCCAAAGCATAAAATTCTCCCCGTGGAGAACCCTCGCCCTAGCGAGGAATTGAACTCCGCACCCCATGAGCTTAGCCATTTAAATCACCCTATCGAGAACACACAGGGAGAGGGAGATGCTTCAAGATGGGCCCAACGTAGGGCCTAACTGCAAACGTGCAGGCCTGACAGGTTTAAATCAGATACTCCCTAATACAGTCGATTCTCGATGTACTGTTATTGCATGTACTCATAAATCGCATCCACCGACAATTTTTTGTGGTCCCGGGTGAAATTCCTATTTAAATAATGTTAGCATAACCTGCTTTTATCGTTTATCGCATGGTGCATCAATCAAAGTATATTTTGGGTCCTGTTACCTAAGATTCCCCGCAACTATAGTTTTTAAGTTGGTTGTTTATGAAAACGTCTAGTAACTGGATTTGAAATATGTCAAGCATGCCGCCATTTGTCACTGCTATGCTGCCTTCCCAATACGTCTGTTTGACACTGCAGTATGGTGCAATGTGCGAGATTGGCTTGCTACGTCCCCTTACATAACTGACAAGAGGGGAAGTCGTTACCTAGCAACCTGCATGGCGACCTAGCATCCTCTCTCTAACACTTCTTTCTGTTTCTCACAGCTGCGCACCTTCCTTCCTTCCTTCCCTTACATGCCATCAAGAGGGGAAGCTGTTGTCTAGCAAAAGGAAAAAGCAAGTCTCTCGAACACACACACTTGCCTTGACACTCTGGCTACAGAGCACATAAACTGCGCCTGGCAAATGTAGAAATTTTATCAAAAAGATTATCCGTCGCTCAAAATAGTTGCACCTATCACTTGTATTTCAAAGCAAATGGTTTTGCCTGAAAATGTTACACAAAACATTTTAACAAGGAATTATTATTTGCAAAAATGTTTTCTTTTGTGAATAAAGGTTGTTTTTTCCCATAAGGTTGGCGTTTCATTGTATCTGGCGTAAAACTAATATGATTTAAAAACTTAATATTTATTTAACTCCGGGGGCAGTCTCTTCGCGAATAAAATCATATGCACAGAGCATTTACTAGACCTCCCCTTGTCACCAAAAAAATGTTTGAACATCAAACGACTTGTTTTATAAGTGTAAAGTTCATTTTGAGTAACTTCTTGCGGGGAAATTAGAGGATTTATATTGATTTATTTCTTATAATTATATTTATTACTTATAAAATTTAAGGGCCTATTCAATACCTTTTGCTGGCTGATATTGGGTAGGTATGCACCGAGCCGAGTGCAGTTTAACTAACGACAGAGAAAATCAGAGGACATGGTTTGAATGATCAATTATTAAAGACAGTGAAGAAATCAATTATAATCACCTCATTTATTTATTTCTGTCTTAAAATTACAAGTTTTCTTTGCAGTATAATATAATGAATTACTTTAAAAGACAGACATTTGCCTTGCGCACAAGATGTCTCCAATATGTAGCAGCGTGGAGGGGTAATCTTCCTGCCACCACCCCTCCTCCACCAGCCACCGTGAACACACTGCCCGATCGATAACTTCTCCACACACTCTCTGCTGATCGAGTGCATGCGGAACACTCAAAATTAGACTTGCATTTGGTGTCATATTATTTTTATTTTCAGTGGTTTAGGTCAACTTGCATTAGGTGTCGGATTAAAATCAGTTGTATACAATATTTTGAGACGTTATTTTTTTCATTTAAACAAGTTTAGGTGAAAAGATTTTTAATGTACTATTTAAAGTTCTAAAATTCCCATTGTTATTGTGTTTATTAGTTAAACTTTATTCACAGATGATGCAGAGTTCTTACTATACTCAACATAAAGTTTTATACGGTCAGAAGTTGTATTTTATTGATGTACATGTCAGAAACCTCATCTACTGAAATCCAGAATGTATGGAAATTTTTTGGCAGTCCCCTGAATAACGATACATTGAGAGTCAACTGTACTCAATTACGTTGGTTACCCCTTGTGTAGCGATGCCTCAATACAAATCCATCCATAAGTAAGAATATTTAATAAATTTCTTAGTTTGTGTTCCTTGTTTAAAAGTTCAAACCTTGATTACAACAAAACCAGCTGTATAGTGCCATTTGCATCTGAAGAAATGCAAATGAATGCTTCACAATAATATTAAGGTTGCATGTAATCTCTGGTGACAGGAGTGAACAATATGAATGACTTATATGTGGGAAACTACAATTTTAAAGACTGATACAACACTTTCAGTTTTATTGGAAAAGCAATGTTGTCAGGATCACAGAAAATATAAGCTGAATATGGACAAACAATAAACATACGAGTCCTCCAATTCCAAAACTGCCTACGCCAAAAAACTGTATAATTAGGTATACACCATGGCCCACATTATGTATAAGTTATTTGTTCTGAAACATGTTAAATGTCATTGAAGTATTAGATTGAAATCCAGCACTGCAACAAAACTTTGTACGTACACTTCCCGAGTCGTTTCAAAACTCTTTTAAGTTCTGGCTAGATACAAAAGTCCCAAAACTCAAGAAGTAAATTCAGTAGAGAGACAAGTAACAAAGAGGAGGTACTCAGTAACAATGTATATCAGTTGACTATTTTTATACCTGCTCTAAGAAGCAAAGGCAGTATTCCTGTGCAAGTCTACTAGCAAACTTTTGTAGGAATACTGAAGATACAGTATCACAGTATTGTCTGTTTAATTTTGGTAGGAATGAATTGTCCATAGGAGAGTCTCTGAAGAAAAGATGCGGTACAGCTCATACATCAGGATTGGTTGTCAAGTGATTGGAAAGTGTTAAAGGGTGCACTGAAAGTATCCCACCCTTAGAATCTCATTACATAAGGGGAAAACCAATAGATTTTATTTAAGTAGTGATATTTCTGTGAAGAAACTGTGGACAAAGTATAATGAAACACAAACACATGATTCTTGCCTACAGGTTAAGTACAAGTATTTTCAGAAAGTATTTTAACCTAAGTGTACAACATAAGCTTCAAGATTCAGGCCACAGATAAGTAGCCAAAATTCATGTAACTCCAAGAAAAAATAACACACAGTCATATCCAACAAGTAAAAGGTGATTCAAAGGTGCAGCTGGTAATCCATAAAAAGTGTGCTGATAAGTCTTACACATTAAAGTTTGACTGTGAAAATAAACTCATATTCTTTGTGTTTCCTGTCCAAAATGCTTACTGCAAGACAGTTTCGTGTACTATAAAATTTTACAGTTGTTCTACGGCCATTCAAGAGAAACACCATTACCTATAAACACATTAATTTTTCATGAACAGAGGTAGAGGGAAAGAAGGGAACAAATTTTATGACCGACTGACAAACATAGACTTTCCTATAGGCACCCATCACATTGTTAAATACTGTTTGCTGACAGCTATAGGGATAAAAATAAAAATACACTAATGATAAATCAAAATTACAGTGCCTGTTTACTGGCTGGCACATGAAGCACCAAGGCACTTTCTGAAGGTTACAATGTTCTTCCTTGTGCCTCCTTTCTACCGCCCAATACAGGATACTGTATTCAAAGTGTTTGGGACTCTCTGCAGACCACGACTTGACTTCAATTTCTGTGTATGGAAAAGAGCAACAGATGAACACTGTATGAAAAACCATACCAAAGGCTACAGCCAAGCTTTTACAGTAAATAGAGATAAAACCAAAATAAACACAAAATTTAATTTATAACACCGCCTCACACTGAAACATAAGGTAAATCACGAAATAAAATGAAATTTAACCAAAATGGATATACTATTACATCTGCAAAACCATGACCAAAAATTTGTAAACAAAAATGTATAAACAAAATGAAGTTGTGAAAAAAAAAAAAAAAAAAAAAAAAAAAAAACAAAATTAACTTTATGTTGTTGTCGTTCAGGCCGAGTAAATAAAAGCAGTATCAGATATCAAGTACATAAGCCTTAAGTGATAATTTAATGAACGAATAAAAATTGTAAAAGAAAATATAAAAATAGTTTCATTTCCAGGATGGAATGTTTTTTCTATACACAGGATGTCTAAATTCCCATTACACACTGTAAGGGCTTGTAGTGCGGACCAAGACAGTTACGTTTTGCATAGGAACATATGTGCGGAAACGTACAGTTTCCCAGCGACAAACAAAACACCACCACATCACATGTTGACATCTTTCAAGTCTGCAACATACTGTACGTTGTTTTTCTTCTGGGTCCACTTACAAGAAGGGCTCGATGTGACAACTAGCAACATCTTTCACAAACACGGTGCCAACGTACCATGTTCTGGTACACACAATCACCAATACCTGGACGTGCAAGATCCGCCGCAGCCATACTGTCTAGGAACCTCAACATGAGTTACAAAAACTTAAGAATTTTGATGCAAATATGCATATTAGAATAAATTATTTTTAACTGATACACAATTCTTAGTAATAAAATTTGTTATTAGCGTTGTGCAAATATCTGGTATACCGAAAAGAAAACAACACAACGTCCACTTTCATTTCAGTAAGAAATTTGGTTCCTGAAAGTTGTTAATGGAATGCAATGAATATTCAGGTGTTTAATGAATATTCATTCAGTGTATCCCCAAAGGAAATTTTTGTCTATAAATTATCTTGTTTGTTTTCATTAAAATAAGCACATAAAACCCAAATTTTCATGTACGCAAGAAACCTTTTGAAAAATACCCCACATACCACTTTTTTTTTAAATTTTGCAATGAAATTATTATAATGAATAATAACTTGCTAGAATTATAAGAAATTCGTTAAACTTTTGTTAAGACTGAGTTCTTATGAAATTATTTTTTATTTTCGTTTCAGCTTCACTAAAATTCACAACATCTTTTTCGTTTTTGTTTGGTGATGAATAAATTGTATTTGCACACCCCTATTTGCCATAGAATAAAACAGCAAAATTTTGGCTCTAATAATGCATAGTTTTAGTAAAGATGTTTCAATTTATGAATCTTCCATAACAAAACTGATTGCATCATAATCTGGTATTTTTAGAAATGAAATTTGCCTTAAAATAACACCACAAATCTTGCCCTTACCAATAGCACTCGAAATTTTCAAACATTAAAAACTTTGTCATAATAACAGGAAAGACTGCAAATCGAGGACTTGTGCGAGGTAAACTGGCACATTCTGTAGTAGACACAGCAAACCCACAGTCAGTAATGATACACAGAAAACATCTCAATGGAGTGAAACCAGCTACAAAAATCCTTGGCATAACAGCGAAAAAAAAAAAGGTCAAAGCTGTTAAGGACCTGTACTTTGGATTTCAGTGGCACAACATGGAAAGTCCAGCTTTTACATAGGACTACTGTCTGAAGCAGACACAACTACTACAGGTGAAATAGAGTAACATTTCTGTATAAAGTACTTCACCTTAAAGTACAGTGTATATCTTTCAAATGCCTAGCAGATGTAATATTGTTAAATATTTGTTCAGTATAAAGTAATTTTCATTACTGGTATAACATTTCAAGTCTCTTTGTGTAACACTCTCTGCTACAGAGATTACCTCTGTGCAAATGACAAAAATGAAAAATTATCTCTTGGGGAAAATGGCGACGCCATACTCACGCACTGAAGTTTGGTGCCACAGCATCATCGTCAGGATCTTCATCTGCCCTGCCCACTTCTTCCTTCAGGGCTCCAGTGTGTTTCATGCCTTCAACAGCACCACTCAGCATTTTCGCTTCCAACAAGTGGTTTCTCCTAATCACATGCCCACCATTCTGCATCACTGAGCCTGAAAATGATATGTCTCCATGCTTCTCCTGCAAAAATCACCAATAATACAACTTCCATATGCAAAGAATGATATCATGACACTGTCAGATACTAAAAACACCCATGCCCAACAAACAAAATATCACTATCAATGAAATGACAACAGTGCTGACAATATAAATTATTTATTATTTGTTCACAACTACTCAAATAATGCCTAAGGGAATATATAAGAATGAAAGACGTAGGACTGTGCAAATATTTGGCATACAAAAACGGAAAAGAAAAATTACATGTTTTATTTTCATTTCAGTAAGAAATTTGGTTACCGAAAGTTGTAATGAAACGAAAATCCTTGATTTCAATGAATATCTGGGTGTTTAACATATGTTTAGTTAGTGCACGTCAGCAAAGGGAATTTAGTCTTTACTTCATCTTGTTTGTTTGCATTATTTTAAAACTAAAAAACTACATAAAATTGAAATTTAAATAAAGACAAGAACCCCAGTGGTAAATACTCCATACCCTACACTTTTTGTTTGGTTCTGTAACAATTCTCTTATAATGAATAACACGCTTGTAATTAGTTAAATTTTCGTTAAAACTGAGCTTTTATGAAATAATTTTTAATTTTTGTTTCAGTTTCATGAAAATTCATAACACATTTCCTGTTTTTGTTTCATGAGAAAAACGTTGCATTCGCACAACCCTAGAAAGACATTAATGTACCCTCCTCCCAAAGGGAAATAAATCTTAATACACCCAAACTACTTGAAGAAAAAATGGTGCAAAATGTTCTCCAACTCCTGTAGCTAATAATTGATTGATAAAAATGTCACACAAAGCACATTTTTGTCCATTGCATCCCCAAATTGTGGTTTATGTTGTATCATCTGTGTACAAAAAAATTACTGTGTTTAGTTTTTGTAGTTCACATAAAACTAAGGTTTTACTTGCTATTTTCAAATAAAAACATTAGTATTGATAAAAGTATGCCATTCCCATTGTATGCAGGCCTTTACAGATTTTGTGTAATATTGTTCTGTATTTAACACACTGATAAACGCCCAGTATACTGTATGGTGAAGATCATTCTTGTCTTTCTTCAGGACAGTAGCAAAATGAGCCGTTAAATGTAACATTATACTCAACTATTCAGACTGTAATAACGTATTTGTTTAAAAAATGTAGAGGTAGCAAAAAAATACAGTCTAATAACCAAACCAGTGCTACATAAGCAGCAATGTGAAGGCCTCACAAGATTAATGGTGACTGGGATCACTAAAGCAACACACTCATATGAGAGGAAACCAAACTACCTCCCTAACACACACAATCACTCAATTTATAAGTGCCAAGTTCACCAGTAGTTCAGATCCTACTATAACCAGGAGATTCCACTGTGCACTGTGTCTTTCTGTGCATAACCATGCAATGTAAAACCAAAACTTATCTTTTTAATGGAAGTCAAAAAATTCACAATCTTCACACCACTACCTCTTTTGAAATTTACTGGCAATATTATCAAAGCTCTCCAAACCTTCTTTACTTATAAATAATTTAAAAATTCACCAAACTAGTGAGAAAGAATTTATCTGTCAATCACTGTGTTACTGTAAGTGCTCAATGGTAAAATGGACATTGATAAAAGTGTGAAAAATACAATGTGAATTAGCAAATTTCATCTTGGGAAAATTATATCCCTGCATAACTTATGTATTGAAGCATTTATTAAACATTAGCTTGATGCAAAAGATACTTCATGTTCAGAACATAAGATGGTGTGAGAGTCAAAGTCAATCAATGTGAAATTATTCCATTTTAATATTTATTTATAGCAAACATGTCTGTTGGAGAGAGGTATAGAGTGTTAATGACCACATAACAGCATTACTTGTTGGTACCTACAGCCCAGATTAGAGAGATGCGCTCTAAATATGTTTTGGACTGGAACCAACATGTATATGGATGGATTTTGGAATGGCTCAGCCAATAATTTATATCCTTGAGATTTGATGACCAGAAACTTAATTTTCAGCACGGCAAACATTTTTACTTTTGGGGTGTGTAAAATAATATGGTCAATGCGAAGTAGGAAGTTACACCGCCTCGTCTAATGTCCACATCAGTATTATGACATGCTGTACCACTTCAATAATCCTGTGCCAGTTATACAACCCCCATTTACCATTGTGGTGAACAAAACCCTAAAGCTGAATACCAAGTTCATAGACTTCCCACAGAATAGAGAGAACTATAGCCTATTCACGGTAAAAAGAGCACTTCTGAAAGCCCTGCTTAAGATCTACTTGTAAGCACGTTGTGTATTCTTCCACCTTATGTAAGATTGACATTGTCATGGGCCTCATCACTTTATTCATGCATCAGTCAAGTAAAACTGTGAAATTATGAGAAAAGTAAATATTTTACAAATCTGCTCATTTTTACACTGCAACACATTAAAATAAAATGTAAAGCGAAAGAAATAATTCAAATTATCAGAAATGGTTACCTAACACTTTTTATTCAACGTTACCTACTTCACTGGGCCCATGTCACTCAGTGCGCCCGTTAAAATATATGCAGGTAGGGACAGTGACTTTTTTCTGAGGTTGATTTCAAAAGTACTCACTTTATCATGAACAGCCTTTATCAATGGAACATGTGAGAAAGAAACATCAAACCTTCACTCCTTTGACCAACACACCTGCTCTGTAACTTTACTAGTAATGAGTGAAGGATTGCCACTAGAAAAAGAGAAAGAACAAGTGTGTGAACACAAAACTGCCCCCCCCCCCCCCTTTTACTGGTTTAAAAGTACTCACATAAAGTGCTGATGACTTAGCTCCATATGTGGCTTATTGCTCAAGCTTAAGGCCACAATCCTTCATTTCTACAGTTTTTACGAGAATTAAGTTTTTGTACCCAAACGGGAGCCAATATCGTAAAATCCTCTTACAATTTTGGTACAAATCATTTTTATTACGTAGTCTAATTTTTCCAACACAAAAAAGTGAATACCTTTATCTAATTAATTACCAAAAATTTTGTTCATTTAATAATTAGTTCAAATTATACAGATTTTTGTATTGAAAAAATTAAGACTACATAATAAAAACAATTTGTAACCAATTTGTAAGAAGATTTTACAATGTTGGCTCCCGTTTGGGTACAAAAATTTACTCTCACAAAAGCTGTAGAAATGAAGGGTCGTGACATTAATGAGTAGTGAAGAAGGGCGGGAAAAATTTGACTGTTTCTTGCTAAATGATGCACTTATATGTTGCAGAAAGTTTCCATACTGCCTGACACTATACAAAAAATGCATTACATAATAATTCCGTAATTTTCAAGGGAAGGCTGGGCGCCTGGGAGCATTATGATGCTACATGCCTGCTGCATGTAATTTCAATAAATTTCATTGCTAATAGAAAAAAATTATTTATTATTGTTTTATAATTCCCTGGCATCAGCATGATCCGTCTTCCATAAAAATATGTGGCTTCAGTTGCAGCCAGGGACACCTCCCCGGTCTTCTTCTCAGAACATTTAAATAATTTTAGCATAAGCTGCCTATTCATAAAACTTAACCATGAGTAGTTCGCTAATTGTAACTTTTTTTTTTTCAGTATTTGTAAAACATTGCTAAAATATTATTCAAAATATAAATGCTAATATTGTTTAAATTCCAACTTGAATTATTTGTCTTGACATGTTACAAGTCACTCTAATGATGTCGCCCTTCAGACATTAGCCTACCCCTTGATATGTCACTCTCAAGATGTCAGCTTTGCCTTCAACAAATTCAGCCTCGTAATCAATGTTTCACCCTCAACCCCAATTTTTTGGCATCAATTTTCATATGTTGAATATATTCCTACAATAATATTGACATACTGACATACATTAAATGCTGCTGTTAACCTTGAGATGTCACACAGTCCTACAAGAGAAACAAGGCGAGCCCAAAACATGCCTATTCCCATGTGCAGGAAACAAGCTGTCAAAATCAATATTGCAAATAAGCTTCCAACCTCCCAGTGACCACAGAAAGAACAGACAAAAAGGCTGAGCACCAATCACCCTGATCTTCAAACAGGGAGAAGTGTTTAAGGCAATCCTCATGCTTTGAAAGCAGCTACATTATTTGACAAGCAAACTTACACCAAATACTAAATAACTTTTCCTTACCAAGCATCCTGGAACCAAATAATTTCAATCAGGTACAATAGATGGATTGACCTGTGACGACAGCTCAGCTATTTTTGAACATTGGTTGTTTTGCCATAATGTCCGATACTCTAATACTCTCTGTCTCATGTAACTTGGCAAGAATTTGACAGTTCGACAAAAGTAGTGCCAATGTTTACTGTTTGTTTATGTATCCTTTCACCATCAGATGGTGTGTCAAGTAGCAGCTGTTTAACATGCTGAAAGCTAATCCACTTGTAATTCTAAACTAATTTTAAGGTATTTATAGACTGACATCTGAAAAAATTTGTAGGTTATAAAAGTAAAAATAGAGAACTGACGCATGACATCTTTTCAACATTATTAAATCAACTCCTACTCATCAGTGCAAACCACTCAGCCACACACTCCAACGGAGTTTGATTGGCAGTACAACCATGCCCGACATCAAGAACTTGTACTGTTTAACCAATGGCAAAAGAGGCACGCTCTCCGCCCGAAGAATTGTACTGTTCACCGTCCAAGTTACTGAGCCTATGCATCAAGGTCACCTAGTACTATAGCGCACCACCAGATGCCACTACTAGTACGAATCGCCGAGACATGTAGCAACTGGATCCTGAGCCAGCCGTTAACATCACATGCCCAGAGGATCTAATGCCGCTACCCCCCTCTGCCTAGCCAAGGGCAAGTCAGGATGAGTATAAATACTGAGGCACATTCCTTGGAACAGCAGGCTGTCCTTTTCCTTCACTACACTCCTGGTGCCAAAGCAACCATCGGCTCTGTCTGATCTTCACCGCGCTTCTGGTGCCAAAGAACAGGCCTAGAGAACCTTTCTTCACCTCGACAATCATCGCCAGTTTAAGACGTCGAACACTTACACACTATCCAGTCCCTTCAGGACATAAAGCGTAGTGTTAGAGTTAAGTTGAGTTATTTTCATAGCCACTTTTTCCTACCTACCCCATTAGCCTAGAAACAGGTTGCCTTCACCTGTCTAACGTTGCTAGCTTCCATTAAGTTCTTCTTGATAAGAGGTAGCGCTTATTTCTGTACCAAAATAAACAAGTTTTATTCCACTTAAGGATATCTTTCCACAGCACTAGAACCTTACCTTGTAGACATCAGTCCTGTCGAGGGTCGGCAGATGACAGGGAATTTTATTCTAACCCAGGTGTATAGAATGGTAGAGCCCCAACACTAGATACTCATTCCCTTGGGAGACTGTCAGTCTGAGTTTCACTCTTTCCACCATGCTTTTGGTGCCAGAAGGCGCATTTCATCGGGTTTAAGGGGACTGACCCTTCAGGGGAACTCACATAATTGGGACCGCCAGCCAGAGTGAAACCTGACTCGGCATCCACCACACTCCAGATGCTGACTACTGAGATATGGGGCGACCTAGGCCTGGTGATTGTGGTACGTGGAAATACACCAAAGTAAGGCCACCACATTACCTGCTCCAACTCCACGAGTCTGGTTTCAGTCATTCTTTCCTCATGCCTTTCTCCTGTCCAAATGGTATCAGTAAGAGAACTAAAAGGCAGATACTATCTCTAAGTACCAGCAGGAGCTTAGCCATCTCGCAGCCAAACTCACGCACCTCAGTCCCCGGGATATAGTTCAAGCCATCCACCAAAGGAGACCAGCATCACCAGAACCAGCACCATAACTCTTCACACCACCCATCAAACTTGACGGAGAGGTCAAGACACTTTGTACAGTCAGCACCCACCATCACCTGCCTGCCTGCACACCAAGCTCCAGAAGGGCCATGGTGGCTGAGCGGTTAGCCTGCTCGTCTCCCACCAAGGCGATCCAGGTTCAATCCCTGGCCGAGTCACTCTGGATTTTCGCAAGTGGGAATCGTGCCAGACGATGCCGTTGGTAGGCTGGTTTTCTTGGTGATCTCTCATTTCCACGGCCCTTTCATTCCGGCACTGCTAAATACTCATATCAATCACACCAATCGGCTCTCACGACCTTGATGTTACAAGCCGTCCAAATCTCTTCACTCACCAAGCTCCAGAGCCAGCCCTAGCGCTCCTCCGTCCGAACCACCACACGTCCAGCAGACATCACTGTACACCCGTCGCCCAGGCCTCTCCCCGTGAGAGTGGTCCCGCCTAAACAAAAGATCGTACTAGCTGTCCCAGATTTAGTGACCTGAAGGAAAGCCACACGGCCTGTCCTGTATACTGATGGGGCTCCACTTCTGCACAGCAAGTAGAGATCCAATCTTACCTTGGGTGCGTCTGTCCTCGCACTCACCAAAACACTTGGGCCATAACGTACCTCCTTTTTCCATAGGACGTCATGCGTCAGAACTTTGCAAAAAACTGATTATTTGCTAACTTTTTTTTAATTATTAGAGACAGCGAATTTGGGTTAACATTTGCAAGATGGTACTTGTAGTTCTTATCACACTTAGGATGTTAAATCACACTTAGGATGTTACAACTAATATGTTGAGACTGGAAATAAAAGCAATTTAGAAAGCTTGCTCGGCAACGCACTTTCATTTGCCAACCAACAACTCACCAATGACTTTTGCAAAGCAGTTATCCTGATATTACTGATTCTAAACAGTTGGAGTTGGAAATATGGAGAGTGGAATAACATAAGAATTGCTTTAAAAATACTCACACATGCCCCACTTTCTTTGTTTTATTAATACATTATAGTAATCTCACAAAAACAACAAGAAGACGGGTTTGCGGGAAGAAATGAACATGGCTAGTAAAGGACTTAGGCATAACAATTACCAACCCAATAGAAATTACTAGTAATCAAAATCACTGTTCACGGAAATACATATGTTATTTTAAAAATTATACAGAGCTCGTAGAAAAATAAAACAATTTGTATCAGCTCATAAATTTGTTATTTTAGACACAAAAGCTATATTTTTCTGGAAGGTAGTATTTCGAGAGCCAGCTGACAGATGGCCTACCTCTAGATCCCGTCTTTTTAAAAGTTCACTTTTCCCCTATTACTGATTCGGAACAACACGAGTTTGAAAAATATTTTGTCAAATTATTTGAGAAATATTTTAACAATACCATACAATATTTCTGTAGGCTTTTGGAATTAAAATGAAGCATGTATGGATGGCATGGTGAGTGGGGATATGATGACATAAAAAGAACTCACAATGTTTGAAGTTGCGTTTCATTTAAATATGAACCATTTAAATTCACATTTCATTTTGAACACCTTTATAGCACAAAGTTTAGTTTGTAACACTAACCACAGCTGTTTTGTGACAATGTAAAATAAATCATATTAATTAATCTAGGAACTCTTTCTTATCTACATATTTTCTGCTTGTCTGATGTGTGTCGGCAGTGCAGTCAGAATAGCCAACATAATATTAATTTTCATTCGTTAATTCATCAGCTGATACCGGATTTTGTAAATGGCAGTTTATTTGTTTTATATACGCCAAGTTGCCTCTCACTACCTGGCAAGATATTGCCAAGTTATATGAGACTGAGAGTATGCTTGTGGCAAATTAGAGCTAGAAATTAAAAGCACATTATATATACCTTATATGGAATAATTACCAATGTCATATAAGTTACAATTAAATGCAAAAACCACACATAAAAATTTACTGAAACAAAAATAATAACACAGAAAATCAACACCTCTTCACACCTGCACTTCAGGCCGTACATATCAGTTAATGTAATAGTTTAAAAAATGATTTTACACACTGTATATTAACACATGACGTCTTTTATACTTATTAATATACAACTACTACTCATCAGTACAACTACACCACCAGCAGCTGTCAACGGAGTCAAGTAACCATCACCGCCTACAAGTTTATTGTATCTACTGGGCCGGGATAGATGTCCCAATAATTGAAATTAATTTCGCCAGATGAGCCACCAGGACCATGCAAGAGCTTCAGGGCTACTGGAGCAGAGTGTTACAGGATTCCGTCACACGTATGATGCCTATATCCCACAACTCTCCACTATACCGTTCGCACAGAGGATCTAGACGCTTGGCTTGCACCTGGTAACCTCCTCTTCAAATGCCCTACGCCAGTGAAGAAAGGGATGGCCGAGAAGTATATAAAGTGAACAGCTCCCAGCCTCTAGATGATCAGTTCTGCTTCAGTCCTTGACCTGTCATCTCCTGGGCTTACATCGTACATGCAAGTGGTGCCGAGGGTGTGTACCTTTCCGCCACGACTGAATGGACAGGAGGTAGAACTTCCACCATTTCTGTTTATTTTCCTTAATGACAAAATAAACATTGATCTTGCCAAACTTCTCGAGTATCACTCCGACGACCTACTCTTCACTCTCATCGGATCTGACAGGGACAGCAGGAGACCGCCTTTCCGAATTCACACTAACAACAAAACAAAACATCCTTGAAATGGCCACCCATTCTCTGCTCCATAGAGTGAACAGTAGAGCCACAACACTAGGATAATGTCCCCTGGAAAGTGGCTTGCCGGCTTGAAGTCGCCCCTGCCTCACTGCACACTCAGCTGTGCCAAGGAGGGGAACTTTTTCAGGCCTGGGGAGACCAGTGACCTCGGGGACACTCACCTCACCACTATTGGAAGGCCACCCATTCCTTGCACCCAGGTGGAGGGAACGGTAGAGCCACGACACTAAGTAAGCTCCTGGTGGGATCGGCTTGCCGGCTGGGGTGAACTCCTCTCATCGCAAACTTAGCAGTATCGAGTAGGGGTACACCCCAGTGTAGAGGAGACTAATCCCATTAGGACAACACCGTGCGGTACCTACAGTCAACGCTTTGCAGCTCGAGACTCCCTCACCTATGGTGGAGGAATCAAAAGTGGTGTGCAGTGTTGGCGGTAGCAATTTGCACCTACACTTGCACTCCAACACGTTGACTGCCTGACTCCTACAGGCCCAATCCTAGTTTGGAGCCTAATGCTTTACACCTGCAGGGGTGGTGTTCAGAAGAAGGCAAAGAAGGCGAGGGCTATCTCTAAAAATTCACAAAGGCTTAGCATCCTTCCCAGCTAAGTCCACAAGAACAAGCTGCTTTGCTGTGGCTACTCACCATACCAGCACCACATGTCATTCCTACAGCACTGTTCGAGCCACCCATCCGTATAGCGGAAGGCTCGATTCTGAGACTTTGTACTGGAAGTCCTGGGTTCAAGTACTGGCGCAGACTCTGTCGCACTTGCAACTGTCTAAGGCTGATTTGCCTTCCACTAGCCGTAGTTTTCTGTCTTTCCGGGTTCCCATTCTCTCAACATGGGAAATGTGCTTCGTGATTTCGGGGCTGTGCATTCTGCAAGCGGGGAGGAGGGGCTTTTGTCTCCTGCGGTTGCTGCGTCGGACAGTCTCTGTTAAAGTGCCGGCCCGGGCAATGCCAGCAGTGTGACAAGGAGGTGGCGAGTGGAGGAAAGGTCGCGTCTCGCCTTGTGGGCTGTCTGGGGAAGGGGGCTGAGCCGGTGTCCTTGGCGGCACGTGCCAGCGGGGTTTTCCCAGACAAAGGGCGGTTATTCATCTCTATCTCCATCGCCCTGCCTGCCAACTATTCTATGGTCTGCGGCCGTGGGATTAACAGGAGGTTTCTAAACAAGGGCAAAAGGTTTCGGGCGATGCTTCTAACCCTCTGTCCCTAATTTTGTTCTGGATAAATACGTTTGTGGATGAGCCACTCTTTTTTTGGAGATAAATAATTTCACTTTCTCATCACGGTTTGTGTCCTTGAATGAACCTGTGTAAATTTGACAGGACTTCATCGCCAGTGAAATGTGTGGTGAGCTGGATTCGAAACTGGGGCCATCCCGCGACGAATTCCCAATACTTTTCCTACCCTTTGCGAGCTTGACCACCTAGTTGGTGGTGTGCTCATCCTGCCCATTGCTTCACAAATACGAGGTGCTCCCTCATTTCTCTCTCGCATTCATAAATGAGGATCTCAGGGACTTCGTATGGCCTACCATAGAACTCTGTCAAAATTAGTTCTGTGGGTATTCCGGAAGTCACCGGACTGGTTCGCGACACCGGGTTATGCATCGGTGGGTATGTTCCCATCTACACACCTCACATTGATATACCTGTCCTGGGTTTATCATGTGTTTGTCTGTCCACCCAGTACATCTATGGTGATATTCTCTGTTACAGAGGATACAATGTACCAGGTGGTACTCAAGACCTTCGCACTCTGGCCATTGGCATATCCTCACTTGGACTTGCCTACAAGTATAACACCTAAACCCTAGGCCATCCGTAAATCTCGGTGTGTCCTCCCATCCTAAACAAGCATAACGATATTGTTGGAAAACAATACACGCACTGTATGACATTTATGCCCGTTCCAACACATGACTGTACGGGGCACTGAGTGATTCTGGTTTCTTCTAAATTAGCTTCCGCTAATTTTACCTGTGGGTCCTGCAAACTCTCCTCAGAGCTATACATGGTCTTAGAAAAGTTGAGCGCCACGGGATGTTTACTTTGACTCCCGGAAGTCAACAAACAAAAAGTTCCTCTGCAAGGAAGCTTGGTGTAAAAAAAAAAAAAAGGGGGGGGGGACTGGCTAGGTCCCCGCTCCCAAGGCTGAGCTATATGGAGCTGTACACCCCACGTAGGGTGCCAATTGAGGCATCCAGTTGTAGTGGTAGGAGGTACCCAGCCTATACGTTGATAACCCTACATTGATAAGCCTCACTGGAAGTGGTGCACTTCCACTGGGGTGCACTTCCTATCACTGGGGTGGATAGTTAGGAGTGCTGATTTCCCTCTGGGTAGTTATAAGGGGGCCCTTCGGGGCCGTATAGGTTTCTAATGAGTGTTCCTTTGCCTGGCGGGTCGGGGTTGGTCCCACGTTGGGGTCCTTACAGGGATACCGCCTAGTGGAAGGTTTACGTTTGAAGGGAGAGGAATCAAACACCAGAGTGAGCTTAGTTAAAAATGACTCCCTCCCAGTGAGATTGACCTTGCTCACCATGAAGGTTGCCAAAATATGAGATGCCAGCTGTCCAAAAGAAAGAAATACTACAACTGGGGTTGGAGATGATAATGGAATGGGAATGAATCTGACTTTCCTTGGATAGTTTCTACTTGGGGTCTTGTTCACTTCTGGAACGTCTGAAAGGGGCCGGCCTCATAGGCTTACGAGAAGGAACAAAGTTTTGCGGAGGGGAAGCTATCTGGATTTTCGGTGTAGTTTTGGGAGGTACGGCGAGTTTAATTACGTTCCCGGCTGTGTTCGGATTGTACACGTTTTTGGTGGTGCAGTATCGCTAACTTGGGATGGAGTATGTGGCTTTGCAATTGGTGCGGCATCAGACGGGTTGAAAATGCTATCCTATTCGTAGTTTAGTCACTGCCAACAGATGCCTAGTTCAAATTCTAGTTTGGCTTCATGTTTGCAATCTATGTAGGGCAAAATCGGATGTGGTACGGGAGTAGAGACTTCTGGTAAAGGGGATGGGGATTCAGTGTCGTGAGTGGAGTCGACTGGCAGTGCGCCACCAGACTGAGATAGGTCGTTCTGTAGGGCCCGTCGAGCTCGACGATAATTTCTGCTAAGCAGTCCTCCTCCCTTTCTAGTCATCTAAATTTATTAAAATTAACTTCATCAAACTAATGTTATATTGCAAGGTTTCTTTCTCTCTAACTGAGGCTCTTGGTTGGTCTCACTCCTCCCCTTAGCCGCCATAGTACAGCCCTCGTGGGAGTATCTTATTCAGTCACTCCAGAGACACTGACAGGGAGAAATGACAGGCTAGAGTCAGAATGGTACTGCAGGCAAGCGCAGCATACCAGATACTCCCAGGAATCCCAGTATGTCTTTGCAGACTACAGCCTTTGTAGGCGCTGTGATCCTGAGGGGTTTGACCCACTCGCACTTATTTCTCAGTAAAAGGTTAGGTTTTCTGTTGAGGCCCAAATAAAATTAATTGAAATTAAAATGATTAAGGATGCGTAAATGACTACCTCACCCAGGTTAGAGTTTGTCACAGTGTTTTATTGACATTTGAAAAAAAAAAAAAGGGATCCGGTTATTTTATAATCTAAAACCAATAATAATTATTAATTATTTAACTTCACACAAGGTGAAGGCCAACCTGGATGAATTCTCTCCAAACAAGCAAACTCCAAGAATACTACACGTCGCAATTAACAGTGAGTTAGTTATCAAAGGGGTGGTTGTCTAGAGGGGACATCGTGATGCCTTCTATCGTGGGAGTCAAGGAATGACTGAATTAAGGGGTGCAGGGTTGCAGATGATGAAGTTACCTCCAGAGAGCCTTCACAAGCTGCTGGAGGTGCTGGAGAACCTTTCCAAGCTGGTGGATGAGCCTTTGCAGGCTGCTGGTAGAGGAAGGCTGGTCGTCTTTAGGCTGAGAGAGGTGGAGGTCGGAGGTCTTGCCCAGACCTAGGAGAGCCCCCCAACCTCTGTGGTCGGTGAGCCGACGAACTCTGGCAAGAGGGTTTTCAAGATTCCTTATATAGTCAAAATATTAGCTTTGTGGCTCTCACAGGGATGCGGGTTGCTAGCATTCCACTGCAGAGGTAAATTATCTAATGGTAGCTGGCAGCACCACACTTTTCTTATCACCCTGGGTGGAGACTGATAACAAGTTTACCGCCTCTTCTCGAGGCTTGGTGGCTGTGACATCACTGGGCGCAGGAGTGCTGCGATCCTGTGGTGACTCTTTGAACTTTCTTATTGGTGTCAGCTGGTCCGTGGCTCATCGGGTAAAACAATTTCTGGTCAACGGGGTGGCAATTGCATGTCGAATTCTGGGCGGGCAGTACAATTTCCATAATTAAATGGGTTAATTATTTTCCGTGTCTGTAGTAGTTCAACATGTGAAACCAACCCTGTAGCCACTAGAATAATTGTACACCGCTTTAGACTTGCCCCAAGGCTCTCAGCACTCGCTGATGGGGCGAAGTAGACCAGTAGTGTGCGCAGCAGTGTGGCATGCATCAATCTAAAAAGTAGATTTCTTGTAGCCTGTGAATCTTACCTGGAACATTCTTTGAATAAGAACTAAAATGAGCAAGTATTGTAACCAAGAAAATCTGGAGCTTGGGGGTTGGGGGTACAAATTTTATATATATATATATATATATATATATATATATATATATATATATATATATATATATATATATATATATTATATATATATATATATATATATATATATATATATATATATATATATATATATATATATATATATATATATATATATATATATATATATATATATATATATATATATTCGGGTATGTAATTTAATAACTTTCAATCAGCTTATGTTTGATATTGCTTTCATCCTGGTTAAATTAAATAAGTGTAAAGGCTTCTACATTTCACTATGGGAGTGTGTTTATTGTTAAAAAAAAAAGGTAATAAATATCAACTGTTGTGCATTTATGATTCAGCATGATTAGTACTGTTAATACATACCCATTTGTTCTGCATTTTTTCCAACTACTATGAAAAGACCCTTTCTTTAATAAAAACCAAAAATTATTATGTTAGTTTAAACAAATGTAAAAACTGAAGTTGTCAACACTGTAAAAATTTAACATAGTTGCGTACGAGTTTAATTAAAATATAATAAATATTTTACTACAGTATTTCACTTCAGCTGTGCCATATTTGGTGTAACTGGCTAAATTATTCTATATATCCAGAAATGTGTGGTGTGTTGGAAGAAAATTTAATTTGCGCTTGACAACAATTTCTGCTATGAGCTTTAATCACAAAACAAGACAATGCGAAACAGCTTGCCCAGCCAGATGTTAACACCCATTCTTATGTACAATACTTTCTATAAATTTAAGTTAAATTTAACATTAGAAACGTTATGCTGTATGAAGGCAAAAATACATGTTCATTATCTGCAATTCCACCTACTTTTATCCACCTTATGGAATATCATTGATTTATTCAATGAAATATAGTTACAGAATATCTGCAAATGCCATATGTACAAATACAGTTATTTATCAGCTCCGAATTTGTTAAATAATGATAATTGAAAAGTACAAACTGGTGAAGCTGTGTTAGCAAATACATTACCATCTATTGTTTGTGCAAAACCAACTGAAGATAAGCAAGATTCAGAGCATGAATTTGCCCGGTCAAGCCATCTCTTGAGCATAACTGCAGAGGGACTTCCTGTCAAATTCAACACACACTCTTTACAAGCATTTGGCAAACAAATGAAACTGATTTATACAACGATGATTAAAATTCAATTGCCAAACTCTGGAAGGTGATTCCGTATGAAAAATAAGGTGGGGTATACATTGAAAGACACTATCGTGTGATGAATATTAGGGGGGGTCTGTGACATTGAAAATCAAAGTTTGGAATGCACAGCCAGTCAATTGCATTCCGCAGTTACTTGCGTATTATTGCTAACAAACAAAGGGATTCTACAAATAAATGTTTTTTAACAAGAATATAAGTTATAAGCAGCAATACTGTATCATATGAAATAACTAAAAAAATTTTGTTACTGGATGGAGATTTGATTATCAAGCAGCGCGGACCTGCACACCAATCCACTGAGCTAAGCACAAAACTTACGGAATAGCAAACGTAAAAGGATATATTATATGACAAAAATGCACAGTTATCATGTATTTCATAAAGTTGTGTTATTGTGTTATTATGACCATGTAATGTCAAATGTTTCCCGTTACTTTCTCATTCATTTAGTTTCATTTTGTACATACGTAAATACATTATATGGAACCTGTAATCTTTTCGTAAACTGACATATACGGCTTGAGGTTGTTACTTGAGTGTTCTCCATCTTGTCTATTCCAGCTTCGTAGATACAGCAGAAATTTAGAACACATTCTATTAACGTTTCGGGGAGGCCCACTGGTACAAAAGTCGTTATACCCAGAGCCATACCCCTCCACAGGGGACTGAATGGTAAGTTATATGGGAGCAGAAACACTAGCAAAAAATGGATAGTAAACTGCTACAGAAATTATTATCACTTAGTGAAAAATTTGAGGTGTGTTATTATTCACCATGACAAAATGAAAACAGAAGGTCGTCTTGTCCGAACTTGCTCCGGTAAACAGTTTTCGGAAAATGCCACTCAAAATTTCCAAAGTGCGGTGTAGCCCTGCAGAAGAAGGCAACACCTCTGCCACCCGCACTAGGCTATGTGAATGTACAGTAAGTTCTGGTTAACTTGAGGGAAGACAAACATATAGAGTAAGGAACTGAGTGCAAATAGACGGAATACATGACACGTGTATGTAGTATGTACTACCGCGAAGCAAGTCCTTGTCAAATGCCGCCATTCACCTTGTCCGTGGTGCTCTATCCTTGACACTATTATCGAGCCTTCACTCCACAATCTCTGATAGAGCCATGCAATGTCATGCACAAGGGTTGACGACATGCTGGATAGTGCAGTCCGTACAGCTTCACTGCTTGCCTTGCATTTGTATTGGTTGCTCCATACAGGAGGTGCATGTCTGTTAGCTCCACTTGCATAAAACATTCCATGCTTCCACAACCAGCTGCAGGCACATACTCACTTACCAGCAGTCAAGCTCATCTTTACGGATGCGCCAATTAAATATTCACCTGTTTCCTCAGCCATGTGCATGGCACAGGTGGTAGTAGTGTTGTCTATCCCAACAGGGCTACATTGCACATTCAAGATTTTATGTGACTTTTTCTCAAAAATGATTTACTGGAGCGAGTTTGGACAAGAGGACATCTTATCTTCAATTTACCATGGCATAGTAATTTGCCTTGGATTTTTCATTACCGTGTAATTTTCCAAAGTTACCTGAGAAAATAGGGTTACTACCCCTACTTAAGCAATGAAGGGGGATGATATGACCAACCACATTTTAACACATTTACAATTTCCTTTTTATGAAACATAATTCAAATTTTTATTGCTCCATCTCAAGTATTTCCTGACATTTTTACATTCATGCATTTCAAACTTTGATTTTCAATACTGTTTACCTTCCTTAATATTCACCACACAATAGTATTTGCAGGTGGATACCACACCTTATTTTTCGTAAGAAATCACCTCCTTGAGTTGGCTACATGAATTCTGGTCTTTGCATTTTGCGTTTGCTGGATATAAAATTATTCCACGATACTAGAAGTATTTTTATTTAGGATCTTATCAGATCTTATTTAGGATCTTATCAAGTGGAGAGGAGAAAACAGAAAAATTGGAGTTGGAAAATGCTAGTGTTGAGGGAAAAAAAAGTATTTTTTTAAAACACACATTATTATGAGCCACATAGCCACCTCACAATTTGCATGCGCCTGCCACAGCACCAGCTTAGGAGTAAGCTTGCAAACCAGCTTGCACACAATGCATGGACCAAAAACCCATGTGTGTGTTTGTGTGTGTGTGTTTGGTTTGGCTGCATTTTTAGCCTGAGTTCCTGCAGCTAAATCATGCTTGGCTCCATGCATGTGTCGTGTCGTGAAGTAAAGTTTCCTAACTAGAGAACCTCATAATGCCATTCTTACCTTACTATCCAGGAAGGAACTACCTAGAGAGCAGCTGCCTCCAATGGAATGCTTTGCACCTGTCGCTATCTCTGCCATGTTACAGGAGTAATGCCAACTCTAAAAACACAACACATACATAGAGGATTATTACTTAAACTGTTATAGCTATAAAAGTTCTACTTACACCACACTGCTTTTGTGTTTGGTAGCCAATGAAATGTTTTACTTATAAGCAGAAACCCTATCATTTCATGTTATAATTCACTACCAAGGCATACAACTAAGTATATGTTAGTCTGAAGGGTGAACTTCTGGTTATCACATGCTCTGTAGAACTTTGGGCCAATTGTAAAATATTCAGTATAATCTATTCATGGTTTCCTCATACTTTTTGAATCAAACATTTGAAAAATCACCCCATATATGAAGTGCATGGTGGTACCCTAAATATGGCATGTAACCCCAGCATTTCATACTTGTTTTAATGTAAAAGTACCTTATTTTTGGTTAAATGATAATAGTTCATTTATAATTAATATGAATACTGTTGGTATAGTTCGTTATTGTCACATGAATTTTGTTTTGTAAAGTTGTTAATTGTCTATGAGTTTTTTTTTTGTAGTATAAATGGACAATTATTGTTGAGTTGTTGAGTATCATTTGTGTATGTAATATATATGGTAATGTGTCGAGGGTGCACAAATAAAAATTTGTTAAATTTGAAGGTGCTGAAATTTACTTAGAGTTTAATGTGTCCTAGCTTAAATATCCAACAGGTTATAGACCCTGACTAAAGGCAAACATAGTGTAAAATAACACGAAGGAAGTAGTCAACATGGCCGAAGATACTGAAATTAAGAGAGCTGTGGTGTCACGAGGCGAAGAAAATTATAATTCATGGTCCATACGAACCAAGGCAGAACTGGTGAATACAAATTGTTGGAAAGCAGTTGAGCCTGGTTTTGGAGATGCTAAATTGACTGATCTGAACAATGAACAAGCACGAGTGAATAAACCAGCATGTGCATGTATTTTTTCTGTGGTGAGAGACTCAATTCTAGAAGACATTGGTGATATTCCTCTGGCTAAGTAATCTGTATAATACATTTACTGTGTTGCATTGTGTCATAACCTTAAAATAAATTATGAATGTGACAAAGACACCAGAATTATCAATGAGTGATTATTTTGCTAAAATACAAAGTCTAAACAGGAAACTATTAAGAGGAGGAATTGAATTTTCAGACCAGTGTATAGCGATGATTATGATGGCTTGACTGCCACTAGAGGAATATGATGGAGTCGTTCGAAACATGGAAGATAATGAGAGAATGAATACTGTAGAAGTTAAAAGAAAATTGTTGACTGAAGAGAGAAGGGCCAGAATTTCAAGTACCAAAAAAGAAGATGAAGTACAAGCCAATTTTGTCTCGAGGCATCAGTACAATAGAAGAGGAATGGAAAATGAAGAACCAAATCAAGAGAAAACATATCAATGTTTTATTGTCAAAATACTGTAGGAACAGAGTCAAGTGTCACGGTCACATAATGAGAGATTGTCGATCCTCAGAGAGAAATCCTACATCAACAATCATCTTAAGAAAAAGTGAATGCAAGTGCATCAAAAGTCGAAGTGTCAGAAGTGGATGACAAAGTGATGTGCATGAAAATAGTTTCAGGAGAAACCAAGATTGAAAATTGGTATTTGGATTCATGTGCTTCTCATCACGAGTCCATGCAAAAGGTTTGTTTGTCGTCATGGACAAGGAAGTAAAAGATGATGTATTAATTGGTGATGACAGTAAACTAGAAATTGATGGGTTATAAGGCAGGAACAAAAGATGGATAAGTTTATGGAGATTGGAAAGAGAAAGAATGATAGTATGGAGAAATGTTGTATTTGAAGAACATGTTTTTCCTTTTAAGAGTGTTGATACTGTTGGAACAAGAAAAATTGATGTACATACTTGAATTAGAATTAGGAAATGAACAAGATATAGAGAAATCAGTAGTACAAAATTTCTTAAACAATAATCAATTAATAGAGGCTGATAAACTGATCTGGATCAGTTGAACCAGTAATTGTAGAATCAGAATTGCGCAGGTCAAGTACAAAAGGTAAAACCAAGGTTTGTGGTTGTTGTAACTTAGAAATATGTAATATCAGAGAAATGGAACCTCAAACAATAGCAGAAGCAATGTCAGGGTGAGAGGCTAGGAAGTGGAGTGATGCTATGGAAAGAGAAATGGAGAATATGAATAAAAATGATGTGTGGGAAATTGTTGAGAGACCCAAACGTGCCAAGTGGGTTTTTAAAATTAAATACACTGAAAAAGGGGAAGTAGAGAAATATAAAGCTTGATTGGTGGCCCAAGGGTTTAAGAAGGAAATAAATCTGAGTTATGAGGAAACATTTAGTGCAGTAATTAAGAGGAAAACATTAAGATTACTGATTGCTATAGCAGCTGAAAATAAGTGGGAGGTAGAACACCTAGATGTAACTAGTGCATTTCTAAATAGTCCTATTGGATGTGATGTTTTCATGGAACAACCAGAAATGTTTAAAGAGTGTGACAGTAGCAACTTTATTTGTAAATTAAAAAGGAGTATTTATGGGTTACCAAATTCCAGCAAGGACTGGAATGTAAGTGCAAACGAAACATTTTGTACATGAACGTACTTCTGTACATATTTAATTTGGGGGGGGGGTGTTTGTTTTAATACTGCCAACAAACTTTTTAATCAAACATTACTTAAGTATTAGATTATAACATTATTTTACAGTAAAACCTAAACAATGATAAGTACGTTTGATTTTAAGGCTATTAATTTAATAAGAGGGATCAATACGTTCTGCGATTGAGGGATATCCATTAAGGTGGGTTGACAGCCGTTGTGTATTGTTTGTCTGTGACGAGATATCTAGCGACTAGCACCTGCAGCTCGCTCACTATATAAGCAGTTCTTTTATAGTGCATGTGCTGATGTGCAACAGTGTTATTCTAGACAAGTGTTTCAAAATAATGTGTTCATCTGCAAGAAGAGTAATGAATTTACTTCATAAGCTGTAAACAGGTACATGTATCTTCCTGTAACCTCTAAGTACTGACTGAACCATCGCCGAAGACTGGGTCGTGGTCTCCACGGTTAAATAAAGACAATATAATATATTGCATTGTTTTAAATTTATCTTATTTTAAGACCAAAGAAATGTTTATAACATTATTTTACAGTGCGTGTTATATTTTGTATTTATTGTGTATTTGATATTATGTATTAATCATATGTTACCAAGAAAGTGTACAAATGCATTGAAAGCAAGTGGCATTCTAAGAAAAGAGACAGTTAAGTTATTGACATTTGTCGCCGAAGACAGGATTGTGGACTCAAAAATTATGATTTTTTTCCTTTGTGTAAGGGGGGGGGGGGGGAAACACAAAAAATGTGTCTAGGGGTGCCAAACTTTGAAAGCCGGCCCTGTGTGGATGATGTTATTGTTATTGGAGAAAAGCCAGAAGTAATCATTGCAAAGTCAGAATTGTCAGCTGAACTAGATATCAGAGACTTAGGAAGTGCTACTAATGTATTGTCAATTCAAATTGAGCAGTCTGTTGATTCCATCACATTGTGTGAAAGTAGATTCATCGATAAGATTTTAAAGTATTTTTCTATGTATATGTGTAAGCCCTGTTAAACAAGTTTACCTAGTGGGTATGTAGAAGCTACTGATGATGGGAGTGAGTTTGATTCCCCCATTTACCGACAAGCTGTTGGAAGTCTGTTGTATTTAGCCAACAACATAAGGCCTGACATAACGTTTGCAGTTAGTCATGTTAGTCAAAGGTGTCAAAAACCAACACTTAGGGACTGGAAAGAAGTGAAACATATTATAAGGTACCTTAATGGCAGCAAAGACTTGAAACTTTGTTTTAAAAGGAATGATGGTGTTCTGAAAGTATATTGAAGAAATCTATTAGTGGATATGTAACTTTGTTAGCAAGGGGAGCTGTTTCATGGTACAGCAAAAAGCAGAGTTGTATTGCAAGGTCAACTATAGATGCAGAATACAAGTCCATGGCAGAAGTTACAGGAAAGGTCCTTTGGTTAAAAGATTTATTGTATGAGCTGGGACAGGAGAGAATTATTGACATTCCATGTATGACATGACATGCAGATAATGCAGCAGCAATAAAGCTTAGTATCAATCGTGATATAAGCGAAAGGTCAAAACATATTGCTATTATGTTCCAAGTTTGTAAGGAATTAATGGAAAATGGGACTGTTGTATTCAAGTACGTTGCATTAGAGAGAAATGTTGCACATCTATTTACAAAGAACTTATCCGGCGTTAAAGTAAAGGAAATTACACAGGCACTTGGATTGTGTAACTTGTCAAAACCTTGATGTGCCAAAAAGGGGGAGTGTTGGTATAGTTTGTTTTTGTCACATAAATTTTGTTTTGTAAAGGTGTTAATTGTATGGTAGTATCTATGAGTTTTTGTTTTGTTTTCTGTAGTAGAAATCGACAATTATTGATGTGTTGAGTATCAGTTGTGTATGTAATATATGTGGTAATGTGTCAAGGGTGCACAAATAAAAATGTGTTATATTTGAAGGTGCTGAAATTTACTTAGAGTTTAGTGAGTAATAGCTTAATATCCAACATATATGAAGTACTTGGTTGTATCCTAAATATGACATGTAACACCAGCATCACATACATGTTTTAATGTAAAAGTACCTTATTACCTTATTATTGGTTAAATTATAATATTCCATTAATAATTAATATGCATATAAACATGGAGAAAATAGGTGTTTCGGTAATGTCTAGTAATAAATAGTTCTCATGCAAAATATTATTACACACTTAGTGCACCCAAATGCACTGTGTTGTCCCTTTGGTGTAATTTTAGACTCGGTTATGCTTTGTTCACAAGGGGCAGAGGAATATCCTGGAAGTACAACTTAAACAGTGTTTCAGAAAAGTTGGAAGTTACCTCGAATGGACTATACTCTGACAGCTTCATTCCTTGTGACTAGGTGGAAAAGGAGAACGGGTTCTGTCTGTGGCCGCAGCCAATACTGTACACCATATGTAGACAACTATGGAGTCTAGTTTGGTGCCATTTTATACTACAAAATTGTAGGGTCACTACTTACAAGATGTCTGTGAGAAAGACTAATATCTTCAGAAGTGGTTACAGGCCTTCACATGGGTACATAGGTACCACGGTTCTTTCACTAGTTACTTTCTCATGTAGAATAAACACAATGCAAGATACATGCACAATGGGACTCACACTAAATATCATACAAAGTCGGAAGATAAAGCATGTGCTATTTTTAGGAGAGTTTTGCACAAAATGAGTGATTCTATTGGTCATTCTCTGCTAGTCAACTTATGTATATATCAACCAGAGGGGTAGGAGAATAGGAGAAAGAGAATATAGCTGTGTGCAGAAGAATAAGGCAGAAAATAAGTTGGATAAGTAAAATAAATATTCTGTTGTATTTAAAAGCCACTACTTTATAAGTGTGTATTCATGAAATTTAATTAACAAAATTATGGCTAGTTAATAAATTTAAAAACCATTAACTTTTCTTATGCTACGAGATAGTTTGCTGGAAGTTTGATGTGTGGACTAATTTTTCATGTGATTTTCCTGATATTCTTGCATGAGATTTGTCATACAAGGCATCATGAAAAATTCATATTGCATCATGTAAAAGCAGCTTAACCTCCCACTGTTGAGATTACATCTATCCAGGTTCAGTGGGCCAGCAATGTTCTATGTGGGTAGTCTTATTCTCCTACTCTACACTCTGCCACTGGACTGAAGTTAGCTCTATCAACTGGCTCTATCCCGCCTCCCGGGTGACTCATACGGTGTGCACCAGATAAAAAAACCTGTAAATGCCTTCTTGCATTTCACATGAAATGCACCCTTCAAGTGTGTGAATGTATACTTAAAAGCACGTCACGCACAAATCCACTATTTTTTTCGCACACAAAAAAACTTGCTCCAATATGGCTAGTATATACACGTGTTCCCACAAGCGTCACCCATCATTTTAGAATTTTTTTGAAGGGTTATGTATTAGGAACATTATGCAAGCCCCCTTCAACTGCACAAATGAATACTTTAAAGAGAGTTGCACACCAATTCACAATTTATTTGCGCACAAAATAACTAGCTCCGATGTGACTGCTACATACATGTGTTCCTACAAGTGTCACCATTAATTTATAATATTTTTGGAGGGTTATATATTAGGAACAAGGTCAATTAAAAAATAGGTCAATTTTTACTATTTTTCACTCAATATTTCATCAAATCAAATCAATTTTCCATTTAAAAAGTCACAATTTTTCATCAAGATCACTCATTTTCCAACAAAAAAAAATTATAAATTTGTGCCGATTTTTCGTCCCACCTTATTAAAACATTTTTTTGCGGAAAGGAAAGTGGCACAGAGAGAAATCTGTTTTGCCCCTACATCATTCAAATTGTCCTCAAAAAGTGAGCCCTCTCTAAACCAATTGTTAACTAAAACCTGACCTAGAAAAATTATTTTCTTTAAATAATTATGTATAATAAATCATGACCACAATGGAGAACAATACTACAATTGATAAAAATACAGAAAAGACTTGTACTTAATGCAAAGAGAAAAAAAATCTTGTGATACAGAGAAACCAGTATCTCATTTTCCAATGATACTACTAACTAGGACTGGACAGATACCAATACAGATACATTAACCAATAAACCCTAAATCAGCATCGGTTACAATCAGTCATGGTCCAACCAAATCATTCCATCAACCCAAATGAATTAATAACCATGGAAATAACCACACTTTGTTGTCTTGAGAGACATGTTTTCACAAACAAAGATTTTTATTTTTGTAAACGAAAAACTATTTTCTTAATTTTATTTTTATATTTTAATAACAGGTGATTTGAAATGAAATGGAAACTAATATGGCTGGCTTTGGTGTTGCACATATTTAACTCTAGATAAGACATAACTGGTGAAATTCTTAAAATAAAATGTAAACTTATAATACTGGTATCTGCTTTTGAGGTAATTAAAATTAATTAAAAAAAAAAAACAACAATGTTTAACTGTACATTTTCGAACACGTAAACATCAACTGTATATTGATCTATCGCTCCCACATTGTATATCAATATTTTGTTCACAGCATGACATAATTCATAAATTGATTAATAGCAAGGTTGAATGTTTATAATTTCATGTACAAATCTGATTCTATATATTGAGCTGAATCGCTATAGTGGTGGCGCTCGTTCATGGGCATAATCATAACTATGTGTATTTTATTTATAAATGAACATCTCTAACCAAAAGTTGGTGATATGACGAAAGTAAATAGTACATATATATAAAGCAGCTGAATGTAATTTACACACTGAACATGCTCACTGTATTTATAAACACTGCAGTGTTTACTCATCTTCTGTGTTTTGTGGTTAGGTTCTTGACAAATACAGCATTTGCAACTATTGGACGAGGTTAGAGATTGTAGCAAGCTGCTTATGTCGCAAAACCAGTTAAGAATGCCAAAGATAGTTTGTTTTAGATCATGCCCCAAAGTATGATAAAGTGAACTGGTCTTCTAAACTGACCAAAGTGCTAAACAGCAATGTTAACAACTAAATTAAGTTTTGGGTTATTTTAAAGTTACTCAGACACTATATAAAAAATTACAAATGAAATTATTTGTATCGGCACTATCTGCGGGATCGGCCACAAAGTATCAGTAATATCTGCAAAATGGAGTTTGGCCCCACCTCTACTAATCGTGAAGAAATACTCCTTTAGGTTACCATGAATAAATAGAAGAGTTAAAGGAGAAATTCACACATGCTAACACATTTGATGATGAGAAATACAACATTTTAAGTTTGATGCCAAAATGCTACAGCATTTCTAAAACCAAAGCTGAGTTTAAGTGCAGTGAATATTTAGTAAGAAATGCAAGAACTTTAAAAGCAAAACATGTGTGCTACCAATTGTTGATAGCAAAAAAAGTAGAAATCGCTTAAGTAATAAAACTGTAAAAGTTGTAACATATTTTTACAAGAGTTACGATGTAAGCAGAATAATGCCTGATTTGAAGGACTGTGTAAAAGTCTGATCTCCTAGTGGAATGAAGAAAAAAGAACACAATCATTTATTACTCTTTAATTTAAAAAGAAGTTTACTTCATTAAGGCCTAAGTGTTGCGTGCTAGCTGGTGCCAGTGGCACATATTCTGTATGTGAAATTAATGTTGGCAGCTACAGTGAGTAAAATGTCACAAATACTTAATGAAAATGATTGTTTATGATGATTCAAACGAAAGTTGTATGCTTTCACAATATCATAAATGTCCAGGAGTTGATGTACTGGATGGTACCATCTGTGAGGAAGATTAGCTACCGAGTGAAATAAAGTACAAACAATGATTGTCAACTGACCACTGTGAGCTTGCCACCTGAGTGAAAAATATGGAGAAGTTTTTGATTGATCTGAAGAAAAAGTTGATAAAATTAGAAACCCAACACTTTATTGCAAAACATCAGTCTGAATTTCTAAAATAAAAAAAAATAAAAATATTACTACATTACACCCATATGTTGTATATTACAAAGAAAGTGATTCCACCAAATGTGAAACCTTTCATGTTGTCAGCGACTACTTTACAAACAACACTGTAGCTGTTCACACCTTTCAAAAAATTCTGCCTCAACGTTTAAAAGACAGATTTCCCAAGTGGACAAAGGTGTATTACAGTGCTCAAAAAAGTTTTGCATATGCTGGATTCATGTATATTTTATTTGTACTATGTGTATGTATGTAGATTACACATTAAGAAGGGTAGACAAAAAGACCCTCACAATGCCGTCTGCTTATCATAAGCATAAAAAATGCAACATAAGCACAGTGTTGGAAAGTGTGGATTTGGAACACACGTCCCGGAGACACATGTTTGTACACCATAAGGCATACTCAGCACCAAACAATCCAGTTTGTCTTGGGGCAGAGTATCCCACTCTTGGATAGCAGCATCAATCAGTCCCTGAATGTTTGCAGGAGGGGTAGGACGGCTGGTAATTGCTCTCTTCAGTTCACTCCATACATGTTCCACACAGTTCATGTCAGCCGAATATGCCGGCCACTCCATTCGCTGTATGCAATGCATCACAAGGAACTGATCGACCGCTCTGGCTCGATGGGGACTAAAGTGTAAATATTTTGGTGTAAAATATTTTGGGGACATGTTCCTAACATCACAACATAAAAAATGTTCATATGAACTTGGGTCTGAAAACAATTATTTCTGATTTATATGACTACGTTGTTGATGGTTGCCATTAAGATTTTCATAAGCCACGGTATGACTGTTATGATAATTGGTGATGCCATTGCATGTACAGTCAGCCTCCTCAGTAAACAAGATAAATTCTAAGAAATGCATGAACACAGCACACTGCTATAACATACGTCTGCAGAATGTTCTTCTTTGCTCAAAATCCGCCACATTTAATCCTTGCATCCACTGAAGGTGATAAGGTTACAGAAGGTTTTCATGCAGAATTCTCCACACAGTCATGTGACTAACACCTTCTCTTACCGCAATGTGTCTTGTGCTATGAACTGGATTGGCGTTCACATCTCGAAGAACCCGTTCAAGCTCAATTCTTTGTACCTCTCTTGTCTACCAACATCCAAAACACATCTCTCAAATGAGCCTGTCTCTCTCAAGCATTGGTGGATTTTGGAGAATGTTCTCAAACGTGGTAACAATACACACACCACAACTGAATACAAAACAATTGAATAAAGCAAAACAAATGCCATGGCGATGGAGGTAGGAATAATAAAGAAGAAATAACAGGCTCCAAGCATTTAACATTCATTCCCTAACTAATGATTTTCACACACACGTTTTGCTATTAGGAATGTACCAATAGGTATGGAGTCATGTAACTCAGAAATAAATGATTTTGAGACCCAAGTTCATATGAACTTATTTTTATGTTTTGATGTTAGAACATGTCCCCAAAATATTTGACAGCAATTTAGATACAGCCTGTATAATTATTGATATTTGGTGTTAAATATGTTGTATGAAATCTAATTAAAGCAATAGAATGTTCATTGTGATGAACATCATAATGAAGTTTTTATTTAATATAAGATTATTGCTTGTTAACTTGAGTTATATCAAAAAATAATCTAGGGGAGAAAAATTTCCCCTCTGAAACATTGAAACATAAAAAGAAATATGTGAAATTTCTTCAAACTAAAAAATTAAATAAACTATATAGAAATAAAATATAACAGTCCCTTAACATTATGAAACCTTTACAGTTAATGATTTAGAAAATTTTAATAAACAAAAAGTTTTTTAATATTTTAATACATTTGTTAGGTAGTAAATGAAGGTGCTTCTGGATATGAAAAACAATTTTCTAGTATACAATAATAAGAAAGCTTAATTTGTTTTAGTTGATAAAAATAATATCTGGTCTATGGCTAAATATGTTAGTAAAATATTACAATATAAAGACAATTCCATTATGCTAAACAAAATCATTTTAAAGTAATACAATTTCTATATATAATACAGATCAACCAGAAGAGGGTACAATATATTATGCTCATATATAGGAATGCCACAATTATAATATAGAAAAAATTATTTCACTTTATTTAGAACCATTCAATGCTAATAATAAAAAATACATGTATCAAATTTATTTTAAAGATTTAAATAAATGTACTAAATTGATTTGTGAACAAAATAATACTGTAGTGGATCTAATTAATGATAAAAGAGATAAATTTCATTCAAATATTTTTATTAAAGAAGCTGAGTCAATCACTTTTCAACAAACTTTATCACTTGAAGAATTCTGAAAATAAATTATTTAAATATACAATAATTTGGAATATAAAAACAATGTATCGTACAAAGGTTAACTATTGAAGAAAATTAAAATAAAAAGGGTAATAAAATAGATAGGAAAATACCTACATGGGCAAATGAACTATTACAAAACAAATTAATCAAAAAATAAATCTCAAATTAAAATTATGTTTTAATCTACATCGCTCCATAAATTATATATTTACATACATAGTACATATAAACTATCCTTCCTCCACCATTAATATTAAATAAAAATTCTACCAAATCATCGGGTAATTTATCTATAAATATTCTAACATTGTTATCATCTGGATGTAAAAGTGTTAAATAAAATAAGAGAGCTGCTCGTTTTTTATCTGCAGTTTAAATTTATATATAACTAGAGGCCCGGCATCACTTCGCTCAGGCTTCATGGAGTTATTAAAATACATATCTATATATTTGTGACTGCTTGTGACTACCTGCGACTACTTACCAATATTTGGGACTACCTGTGACTACCCGGGACTACTTGCAACTACCCAGGACTACTGCGACTACTTGTGACTACCTGCAACAACTTGCAACTACTTGTGAATTTATAATATAAAGATAATATGAAGATCCACTGAGCCGCTGCGGCCTCACTTGATATATTTTTATCTAGAGCCACCGTGGCCCCACTATAAAGATTGCTCTAGTAACTAAGCCACTGCGTCCCCACTTGGGATTGCTCTAGCCACTGGGCTACTGCGGCCCCACTTGAGATCTTTCTATCCATTGAGCCACTGCGACCAATCACTTGGGATCACTCTAACCACTGGGCCTCAGTAGCCCTCACCAGGCTTCCCAAGACTCTAAAAATATAAGAGGAGTTTTAGAGCATGGGACGTTGTACTCTGGAAAAATTTAACTAATTAAAAATATTGCAAGTTGATTGGAGAGCCAGCTCTCCACTGTAAATTTTGTACAAATTATGAATAATTAAATCCTGTCTGCCACAGCGGATTAATAATTTTCATATTATATTCCAAGGTCTAACAATTTAGACCTTACAATTGTTAATTTAAAAAAAAAATTATTATATGAATAATTTAACACCAGTGAAATGCCAGGATTAAGAATTTCATTCTATAGAACCATATAATTTTCATTTATCCAACTATTATGTAAATTATCAAAGCCTAGCCATTTAACATAAATTTGATCACCTTATGTTTTTACAACTTTTTCAAATAAATATTAATCAGAATAATTAGATTTCAAAATTAAATATTCATAAAATTTATCTTGTATTTCATCATCATTACATATCTTTTAAAATATAAGTTGGTACATTACAATTTAATACTTTTATCTATTTTAAATAACTCTGTTAACCATTTTGCTGTATAACATTTCTGAATTTTTTTTTTTCATTTTCAGTATCAGATATTCAGTCCATATGTTTATTAATTCGAGTTACTATATTTTTAAGACTTACACCATACAAAGCAACATTATGTTTTTAATCCAGTATCTTGAGTCAATCATTCATGGAAGTTCACCTAGTTCAGTTTCCAAAGCAACATATTTAAAATGACTAAAATTTTCATTTTTAGTATAAATATTCAATTCAGATTTTAATGCATAACTATTTAAACTACAGTTTATTGATTGAATTTATTATTTTTTTTTTAATTATCAAATGTATCATTTTTAATATAATCATTAAGTTCAGATTTCAAAACAACATCATTTTTTATTTGATTAACATTTTCACTTTTAACATAAGTTAGTCCAACTAGTTTCATGAGCAATGATTTTTACAATGTTAGCATGAAATTGGCTTAATCTAGCTTTAACAGCATTTCAGGTATAATAATATCACTTAAATGATTGATTTTTTCATTAAATTCATTATTCTGATTTTTATGATAATGTTCAAGTCTTTCTTCAAAAATCATCCAAATTTTCATTTGTAACATAGGAATGTATTAAAATTTAGGCCTATATTTGCAATACATGTTTTTTTTTCTGTCATAAAATTTAAAGTATTTATAGCAACAACGGATTAATGGCACCTCAAATAAATCTGTCATTTAATAATAAATAAATAATGTTACAAAAACTGTATTCTTTTGAAAATAAATCTGGTACTGGTACTTTCATAAATTACCACATATAACAGAATCAAACTTTTCGATCATTATTATAATCTGTATGATTATCTTAAAATTTTTTTATTAAATCTTTAGGAATATTTCCACCAATTGAGTCAAAGCAATAAAGAATATTATTTTTATAACAAACCCTATAAGGACCAGTTTTGCAGATGTTTATAAGAGATTGAAGAGATTTTGACAGCTCTTAACAGCAAGGTCTTGAGAGATATATAGAAATTTCCAATTGCACATTCATTGGTATTGATTTTATTTGGTAATTCGTCAATCATATAAACGTCTCTAAAATTTGTCTATAATTTTTCTACATAGTTTTTGATATTGATATTTGACAATGGAATTATTTCAAAGTTTTTTGAGTAATCCTCTTCTTTTCTTTGCTACAATTCCTTCACCAATTTTGTTTTCCATAGCTAAATTATGTCATGATTCTTCTATTTTTTTTTTTTTGTTCGTTCAACAGAATCAGCAGTAGTCAGTGGCGTGCTGGTTAGGAAAGGAGTATCCTATAGGAAGGCAGTGGCTGCGAGTGAGGTATATGAGAGGGTGTGTAGGGATTTGGGGGCTACATTTATAGATAGTAGGAAATGGGTAGGCTGGGAAAGTGTAGGGAGGGACCAGGTTCACCTGACCAAACAGGGAAAGAGGATTCTAGGTGACCTGCTAGGTAGAGAAGTAGCTGGCTGCATGGAGAGAGTCAGGGCAGAGCAGCAGTTGTTGAAATAGCAATCAGTTAGAAGCAAGGAAACAGAAGGGGAGAGAAATGGAGAGGATATCATTGATGAGGCCGCAGGGGTGGAGATAGGAGGTAAGCAATGTAGGATGGTAAAGCAGAGTACTAGTATAAAGATAATGGTGGTGAACTGTAGGAGTGTGTACAACAAGCTGGAGGTCTTCTGGGGAAAGGTTGAAGGATATGGGGCGGATATGGGGCGGATATAGTGGTAGCTGTGCAGACTTGGTTGACTGAGGAAGTACTGGACATAGAGTGTAGGCAGGATGAGTTCACCATCTTCAGAAGAGACAGGGATGGGAGAGGAGGAATAATGGTGTGTGTAAGGAAAGGGCTAAACGGGGCGGTAGAATGGGTTAGTGAGGATGTCGAGGTAATGGAAATTAAATTGAGTGGTAGTAGTAATAGGAGTATTACTTTGCTGGCAGCGTATAGACCACCAGGACAGGGATGGCAGGCAATTGAGATGATCAAGGAGAGGGCCGATAGACTAAAGGACAGGCAGTGGGTTGTTGTAGCAGCGGATTTGAATATGCCATGGGTGAAATGGGTAGAGGGTGCAGAAGGAATGGGTAGCATAATGCAGAGAATGGCAGCACAGTTAGTCAACAGAGGATTAGTCCAGATAGAAGAAACACCTACGAGATGGAATGAGGAGGGTGTTGGGTCAGTGCTGGATGTGGTGTTGGTCAGACCTAGGAATGCTGTAGTTGGTGCAATAGTATTGGATGGTATAAGCGACCATCATATTCCGGTTGTAGAAATTGGGATTGGCAGGATGAGAGAAGTGCAAATGGCAGAAAGGTTGGTGTGGCAGTATGGGAGAGGAGACAAGAAGGGGACAGAAATCTTCCTGAGAGACAGGTTTAAAAAATGGTCTATGGAGGAGGGTGTAGAGGGGTTGTGGAGGGAGTTTAGAAGATTAATGGAGGTTATGTTGGAGAAATTTGTGCCAATAAAAAGGTTACGGGCTGGGGGAGATCACCCATATCATGGACAGGAGATTTTGAAAATGAAGAAGTGCAGAAAATTACATGTCAAGTGGAGAAATGAAGGGATGATAAGATCTAAAGAAATGATGAAGCAAATGGGTAGGGAGCTTGAAAGGAAGATCAAACAGGCAAAGAATGTATTTCTGGGGAACATGGTGGAAGGAAACGGCAAGGAATTGGGGAAATTGTTTAGGTATGTTAGGCGGTTAAGGGGAGGTGAGGAAGGGATCCCTCTGCTAACAGGAAGGGATGGTAGGCATGCGACAAATGACCAAGAAAAATCGGAGATGCTGCAAGGACAGTACTTGTCAGTGTTTGAAGCAAAGGAGGGTTGGAATAGGGGGACAAACAGGGTTCGGGGGGTGTATAGTGAGTTTAAGATGAGGGAGTGGGGGATATAAAAGGTAATTAGAGGTTTGGAGAGCAGTAAGGCAGGGGGACCAGATGGGATCGGAAACGCAGCACTAAAGTTTGGTGGAAAGGAGTTGGCGAAATATTTAGAAGTGCTGTTTAAAAAGTCCTTAGGAGAGGGTAAGTTACCACAAGATTGGAAGGATGCTATGGTGGTACCTATACACAAGTAGGGAGAGGATAGGGGGAGGCCTGACAGCTACAGACCGGCGAGTCTCACATCAAGTACAGGAAAAGTAATGGAGAGGCTGGTGGTGCAGTATGTGGTGAGGGTCATGAACAATAGGAATTGGTTGGAGGAGTCCCAGCATGGTTTCAGGAGGGGTTACTCATGTGAGACTCAGCTGGCTGGGTTATTAGAGGATCTGGTGCAGGTAGTTGATGAGGGGAAGCAGGTGGATGCCTGCTTCATAGATTTTGAGAAGGCATTCGATAAGGTGCCCCATGGAACATTGATGAGGAAAGTGGAGGCGCTGATACCAGACAGGAGGGTAGTGGAATGGATAGGGGACTTTCTCGGGGGTGAAGGCAGAGGGTGAAAGTGGGGGAGGCAATATCGGAGGAAGAGGAGGTTACGTCAGGGGTACCACAGGGAAGCGTGCTGGGTCCTTTGTTATTTACCATAATGGTAAATGACATGGGTTTGGGGATTAGAGGAAAAATCAGATTGTTTGCAGATGATTGTGTTGTATATGCTGAGGTGGGAGAGGGGGGCAGAAATTTGCAGGCGGACATTGATAAGTTATGGTTGTGGACCAGAAAAAATAAAATGAGGATAAATGTAAGAAAAACTAAGGTAGTGAGGTTCACAAGGAAGAAGATGATAAGCAGGGACATGTACAGATGGGTGGGACAAGAGAGAGAAGAAGCAGCAGAATATAAGTATCTAGGGATTGTACTGCAAGGAGACCTCAGGTGGAAAAAACAGGTAGAGAGGGTGGTAGCAAAGGGAAGAAGGGCTCTGGGTATGTTGGGAGGGTGCTGAATGGAGTCAGCTGTGAGGTGAAGGAGAAGGCATATGGCACAATGGTACGGCCACTGTTAGAATATGCTGCAGCAGTATGGGACCCGTATGTGGAGGTGGAGGTGCGAGAACTGGAAAAGGTGCAGAGAAAGGCAGCAAGATGGGTGAAGGGTAGGTGGAGAAGGCAAGGGCAGGATGATGAGGAAGAAGGGAACTATAGGCCATCAGTGATGATGAAAGAAATGGGGTGGAGCTCATTGAAGGACAGGAGGAAAGTTGAACGGTTAGTCAGGATGTACAGGATGGTGAATGAAGAGGGAGGATGGGGAGGGCTACACTGCAAGCTAAGTAAGGGGGTGTTTAGGGGAAGAGGAAACAATAGTGAGAAGCTTCAGAGGGTGTGGAGGAGAATGGAGTGGGGTAGGCAGTTCATGCTTGTGAGGTCTGTGAGGGAGTGGAATATGTTGAGGGAGGAATTGGTATCTGTGAGAGAAGTTGGTAAATTCAGGAAGGGAATGGAAAAGGAGTTGGTTGGGTGAAGGAGAGTTGAGAGAGCTCGCCACCGGGCGGTAGCCTAATTGCGAGCGTATGTATGTATGACACTGAGAATTATATATGGCGCTTGCACATCCAGTTAATGAACTAAGAGTGCCTAAAACTGTCAATACAATTAGTAGAAATCCACCAGTTTTTAAACAAGAACCAGTGTTTTTAATATATTTTTTTAAATTATGTTTTTTTTTTCAATTTGATGTCTTGTTATATATTTTTTTATTCCAATTATTTTAATTGATTGATTGCTATATCAAAAGTTATATTTTTTTTATCTTCATTTATGTATTTAAAAATATACCTACAAATATTAATTTCTTAGGATTTTCAGCAATTCCAGTGGAATCAGTAATAATTTTAAACAACAAAAAGTTAATAAATTTTAATTCCCCAACCTAATTGTCTTTTAGTAAACATACTTCCAGAAACAAATGCAGATTAAGTTTTTCAGCCAATGGAGTTTCTTTATCCAACGTTTCTTTAGCTTATTTTTGTAAGATTTTCCATCTTCGTGTGTTGATTCTAAATATGTAAGATCTCTATAAGCAATATTGTGATACATACAAGCAGTATCAAGTATATTAATTCCTTTATGGCCTCTTTATAATCTTTCATCTAATTTTGTAAAAGGACCATAATAATTATAGCCAGGTAGAGGCATTTCTGGTAAATTTAAATTATTTTATGTCCAATTTATTATTCTGTTTCCATGATGTCCAGAATTCCAAAAAAGAATAAGGAATAACATTAAAAACCTGAATTAAATATGAAATTACTTTACTATTATTAACAACAAAATTAGAAAATGAATTATAATTTTATTTATTATAATTTTAACATACTCAGACTACAAACTTTTTCATTATAATTTATATTTCCAGAATGTTCTTCACCATGAATAACTAATAATCAAACAATTAATTTTCTCCCATCCCTCATCCATATAAATTTTTTTGGACTATCATTATATTGTTTATTACTTCACCATATTTTGGCATTCTTGTCGAATATAATTTTTCGGGTGTGTTTGGGTGTGAGCGAAATAATGGTTTTATAATATAGTTTTTATAAATTGGTTTAATAATGATATTGTAGTTCCAACTTTTAATACAACTAATTCTTTTACTTGACTCATAGTTATGATATAACAAATTTGTTGATAAACCTATTTGTGTATACTTACCATTGTCTTCATTAGTATATTTATTTCAAACATCCTTGTGTTTAAGTTTTTTATAAAATTAGAAAGTACTTTTGTTAAATGCCAAGCAAGCCGTCAAAATGTATGATGAAAGGTATCCCAATTGGACGCCCATCTCATATTAAACGATACAAAGAATTTGCACATATCCCTTGTCACAAGGTGATAGGAATGCTACAAAACGAGTGCGACAAAATACTACTAAGGGTGAGATGCATCATCATGAATACACGAGAACTTTCCAGGTTCGTAGGAATAAGTAAAACAAGTGTGTTACAGATACTGCACCAACGGAAATTCCATTCATATCACATGGCTCTTCATCAGGCATTACATCAAAGTGATTTCCAGCAGCAAGTTCAATTTTTTGGATTTGATCTGATGTCTGTAAGGGATGCCCAGCAATTTTCTGAAGAACATATTATTTACTGATGAAGCGACCTTCACAAACTATGGGCACGTACATTTGTGAAATCTACGTTACTGGGCAACTGAGAATTCACATTGTGTCCAGCATGTGGAGCACCAGCGACAGTGAAAAGTGAACGTGTGGTGTGGAACTGTTGGAGACTACGTCATAGGGCCATATTCATTCAAGGGACAATGACTTGCTGTACGTACACCCATTTCCTCAGAGAGAACTTACCGGCACTTTTGGAAGACATACCACTCAACATAAATTGTGAAATGTGATTTCAGCATGATGGTTGTCCTTCACATTTTGCTTTGGTGGTGAGGCAAGTGTTAATTAAAATGTTTCCGAACAGGTGGTTAGGGTGTGGTGGTGGTGTTGTACAATAGCCAGCTCGTACCCCCGACCTCACACCTCTTGATTTTTTCCTGTGGGGAACACTGAAAGATAGAGTGTACAACACGGTTCCCATGATGCCAGAAGACATGGAGGAATGCATTGTGGCAGCTTGCAGTGGTATTACACCAGAAACACTTCAGACCACTCATCCCTCACCACACGTGCATTGCTGTCGATGGTCAACACATCAAGCACATGCTGTGAAAAGACCTAATGTGAAGCATTTCAACCATAACTGTGCTCTTTTGTTCTATGCATGCAGATGCGATTGCATTTCTCCTTATGTTGGTTTGTTCTATTTTTATTGTGCATCTGTACGTACTCATTATTCAGTACAGGTAATAACTAGGAAACAAATCTCCTGAATTATGTTGGTATCTGAATAAAATATACTGTATTGATATCAGAATTGTACTCACATTGCCCATTTTCCCTCTGCTGCGGTGTTCTCCTTTGTCCAATATCGCAGTGAGTGCCCCTTGCCCCATTAAGGCAAGCACTATGCTGCGGTCCTACCAGGATGAATGATGGTGCGTGTTGCTTGCCTACAGCTGTGAGTACAGGTCCACTGCTCTATGCTACCGGCCCACCTAACTTAATCATCTGCACACTATTTCTTGGCATTTCTGTGTTATTTTCCATTGCATATGCTATATCACTGAATTCCTCTGTGCACATACTTTCAGATGTCATTGACATAAATGTATGTTTACAGGGGAAAAGTCATATGTGGTTTAATTATCTCTGTCCATACATGTGTTACGAATAGTCACTTTGTGGCAAATTACTTGCACCGTATATTTTTCATTTAGTGAAAACCGCATTTCGTGATCTGCAACTGTTCCATAATTTTGTGGGTGTCCACGTTACGTGGACCATCATGTATATGGAATAGGTACAATGGTAAAGAAAAATGTATCAATTTAATTTTTAACATGAAATAACATTTCTTTCCAATGGAACTATTAATATTTATACTTAATCTTATTTTGGCAAACTCAATACTGTGAGTCAACAACTTAAAGTCAAATATATTTTTACTAACTTACAGTCCTAACGATTTGTTAGGGCTGTAAGTTTAATAAATTTTATTTTAACATCAAAATCAACATTATAAAAATTCTGTGTCTAGTCATCCCAAGACAATGAATCAGTTTTAAATATCTTGTAATTATCCAGCGAGTGGCATCCCACTTGCTGAAATTTCATAATTATTATTTATTCAACTAAGCTTGTGCCACTTTTGTACCATTTCGTTCCACCTAACGTGCTTTGTACTTAATAATTATATTTTTGTTTCTCCATTGTCTCTTGTATTAATTTTCACAAACTCTACAGTGACAGAAGAGATTATCCTATGCTACTTCATACTCATGAAATAATTTTTAATCTTTAATTTTTTTGCATTTTGTACATTTTCCCCCCAATTTCTTTAATAGAATCTAATTCATTATTGTCTATATTTATATTTCATATTTTGATAATACACTATATATGCTTTTGTTCAATATAACAGTTTTTAGAATTTGATCAACGTTTACCTAACTGTTTACTGAACTCGTCTATTTTTTGTCTGTTTGCATTCACTATAAGTCTTTTTTTTATTTCTATCAATTACAGTATTGTAGTTCATTGTGGTCACAGTTTACTATACATAATTTTTTTAAAGAAAATATTCCTATATCAGAGTTTACTTAACAACTGGTTTATAGGGGGCTATAGGGTGGCACGTTACAAGTGAACCTGTTCCATCATCTCTGTGCACATTGTATGCCCTCCCCTTTCCTCCCCTCCAGCATGGTGACAGAGCGCGAAGGGGAAGGCATGACCGTGCAGTCACCACCCCTCAAACCAAGGCGATGGAATGTCAGCCCGACTTACACGAACGCGGTACAATACTGCATGGATGACATAATGTAATTGTGACTAGAAGACACACCACCTTGCCAACCCATGTTGAAATTACTCAACTACATACATATATTCACACAAATAAATAAAGTTTATAGAACAGCAGCATGGTAATTTTAAAACCTCAATGTGAAAACATGATTCTAAACTAACATTCTCTTCTAATTAAATTTAACTTTCTTTGAATGTTAGAACAGGATTTAAAATTAGGAATCTATTAACGGCCTTGTCAAAATAGCTTTCTCTAAAATATAAACGACCAATAATTTGCATCTGTTTAATATAAAAATGCACAAAAATTATATATACATAGCTTTTCAGCAGCTGGAAGCTACTGTAATAATTCAATAGTTATAATAAGTTATTTACCTATTCTGAGTCCGAAGATTTTCCTTTCCATGTCAGTCTAGGAATCTTCATCACAAGAATCTTCAAGGTTAACAATAATTTTATCTATTTCAGCATCTAACAACCTATCATTATCCCAGTATTCTTTCTCAATGTTTTTTACATGTCAGCAACACTCTTTCCATTGTTCTACGGAGTACCTACTAAACAGCTGTTCACATGATTTTTTTCTTGTCTTCAAGTGAAGATGATATTTCTTCACTAACTTTTCCTTTGATGTATCCCCACACTAACTCAATCAGGTTGAGATCAGGATGGTAGGGAGGCAGCCTGATTACTTCATGACCATTCATTTTTATGATTTCGTCAATTTTGAAGGTTTTGGAAGAGGACACTTGTTTAGCCAGTAGCAGCAGGTTGGCTTTTGTTAGTCAGAGGAGAAAGACACGTTCATTTTTAACCACTCTTGAATATATTTTTTTTATGCTAGCAGATGTGGGTTTCTTATTTCTCTGAACATTGTGATAACTTGTGTTGTCGAGAACAATTACAGAGTTGTCAGATAAATTGGGGAGTATTTTGATCGGAATATCAACAATGCATTCAGTATAAAGCCTTCTTCACCTCCTGCATGCAAAATAATCAAATGATGGCCTTTGCCGATTGGGTAAGTGATACCCAGCTCCTTGTCCAACTGCCAACAAGAACTAACGCTGTGGGTAGCATGGATGTACGTTTCATCTACATACACGATTGTTCGACCAGCATTTAGAAACTTTCGCATTTCTTGTAGAATAAGCTGCAATATCAGGCTTCTCAATCAAAATCTTTCTCCTTGACTGGCAGTCCAAAACCCAGTCATCTCGCAAAGCCTTATTTCATTTATTTAAATTTGGAACAGTTTTCCTGACAGTGTAAAATTTGTTTACTTTTCTCCATACTGCACCACATGTAAAGTTGTCAATTTCAATACTTTTTTGCATTCTTTTTTTTTTTTTTCCCCCCATTGGTGTTGAAAACTTCAGACCAATTCTACATTTTACTTTCCCCTCTGCCAAAATCCTCTTTACTGTTGATTGTGACACACCCGTCACAGCACTTGTCGCTTCAGAAACATTGTATTTAAAGCCGTACAACAACTTCTTTTCTTTTAGATATGTCACAACGTTGTAAACAATTTCACGCGCCTGTCCTTGTAACGGCCGTCCCGGAATAAGATTAGACTTTATTCCCGAGGTTAATGGGGTAGGTTCACTTGTATCGTGTAACATGGGTCCCGACATGACGTACAGAAGCAAACCTCACACACCCGAGTGGAGCTCGTAACTGATCCCCTCCACTTCTCCACGCGTCACAGCTGTGTGCACCACACCAACAACTGGGGTCTGTGCAGTGCTCCATGTATCTTGCCGGCCTACACTAGCTCACTTTTTGTGGAGAATTTCAATAATTTAGGTGTAAAATGGGTTTCACTTTGTCACTTTCCTTTTCGCAAAAACTTTTTTTAAATAAGGTGGGATGAAAAATTGGCACAAATTTGTTAATTTTTGTAAAATTAAAAAAAGAGTGATTTTAATGAAAAATTGAGATTTTTAATGAAAAATTGAGATTTTTAATGAAAAATTGATCTGATTTTGATGAAATCGAGCAAAGCATGATAGAAATGGACTATATATATATATAAATTATAAAATGATAGGCGACACTTATGGGAACACATGTATATAACAGCCATATCACAGAGAGTTTCTTTTGTGCACAAGAATTGTGAATTGGTATATGAAATGTGAGATGGCATTTACAGAGTTTTTGTTCTCTGGCACGTACAGTAAGAATCACCCGTGAGCTGACTGTTAGTACGGTGGTACGTGGCCTGTGGACACCTGTGAATTCTGCACTCTTAAAATAGGCACAAAAGCAGATTGTAGCAAAGATAATATAAAAGAAGTAAATGACTACTGTAGTTATGAAGTTGGCTATGGAGCATAGGCCAAGACCAGTTCCCAGCATGTACAATTTCACTCTGGTTACCATACTTGTAGTGCAGTACATTACAATTGTAAATATAGTCTTTCAACATAGCATTGGCTTACCATCCTAATAAAAACACATGCTTCCTTCTCCATCCTTCAGAAGCATTTTCTTCCTTTGCATAGACCATTAATAAATATAATTTATTTCCATTTATTCTCAGCACAGACCTCTTACACTCTCTCCACATCCTACTCACATTCTCTATCTTCTTTCTGCAGCAGCGTCCACCTTTAATAAGCTTATCAGAGTAGGTAATTATGAAAAATAGGAGCTCATGTAACGAAAATGTTTCAGTGGGTTGAATGATTTAGTTTGTTTTACCTAAACTTTGTGTCTCGTAAATGTGTGAACGTATTATACGCATGATTCCCACTTGTGAATGACCCTACAGGGGATTTAACCCGGTTCGTCTTAGAGGGAGGCAAGCAGTCTACTTGCTCAGCACTCGCGACCCCTACAAGCCCCTGGTAACTCCATTCTATTGTGAATAAACAGAAAGCAAATGCTCACATTCTGTTCTCATAAAAGTCTGGAAAATTTCAATTCTGTTGGATGCTGGATAGAGCAGTAAGCAGAGTGGAATGTAACTGCACTATCTTCCCACATTATAATGGCATTATAGTGCACGTCAGTTGGCTACTTGTACACGTCAGAATACCCACCTCACTAAGTTATTCTTTTATTTTTCTGTCAGCTGGTCACATACCTCCACAAAGTCTCCGTAGTAGACTTAAACCACCTCATACAGCATATAAACCAAATTTCAGAACTGATGCAGACATTATCTTCCCCCCTGAATCAAAAATATAATTACACAACACCGTAATTATTTTCCTATCACTTGATATCATACTCAATGGCCTTAGAGTGGAAGAATTTGCTTTTCACACAGCTTCTTTCCCGGCTCCTTTACCATTTAGCTTCTTCATAAAATTACATGTTACCCTCCAGTTTTGTTATTACCTTCTGTACACCTTTTCCCCCAAGTGTTCTTAAAGCCCGTCACACTGTCAAATTTTTCCGTCAAACTGCTTCCAATAAGTAGTTTTGTCAAATAAAGTTTGACAGTTATGTTGTCCTCGAAACGTCATAAACGCCATCATATTTGTCTGAGCAAGTTGGATGGATGCAGTTTCCATCAAACATTTGAAGATTGGACCGGTTCGGTTCTAAAATTTCTTTGACATTTGATGGTCTCTGCCAATCAGAATCGTGTATGACGAAAACGGACATCAAGATACTTTTAAATATCAAATAATTGCTGGAAACAAAGAAGGTTCTGAAGATAAATAATTTTCGTAGATGCTGTCTGGGTACGAATGCTAATGTAAACGAATACTGCATATAATATGAACTCAGAATCATTCAATTTCATTATGCAAGAAACATCTCTGATAAATTGAATTTGAAGTTAGTAAATAAGTGAAAACAAACTACAACATTCCTTACATTTCTTCCTGTAAAGGACTGCATGTAAAAACCAAAACAATATCTCACTATCAAAACAACTTATAAATATTAGCTTAATTCAAATTGGATTCTCATAGTAAAAAAATTTGACAGTGCGACACATTTTCAAACACATTCAAGATTATTTGACAAAATTTGTTTGAAGCAAAAATTAGATGGCCGTATTTTGTCTTCAAATTTTGACAACTATAGTTGAAGGGGAAAATTTGACAGTGTGACAGGTGCTTAACACATTTAAACTAATAATCTAATATAATAACCAACATCCGCAATTAGGCTCCTGCTCAGTGGCGAGCTCTCTCACCTCTCCCCCACCCAACCAAACTCCTCTTCCACGCCCTTCCTGAACTTACCTACCCCTCTCACAGATACCAGTTTCTCCTGCAACACATTCCACTCCCTCACAGACCTCATAAGCATGGACTGCCTACCCCGCTCCCTTCTCCTTCACACCCTTTGGAGTTTCTCACTGTTGTTTCCTCTTCCTCATAACACCCCCTTACTTAGCTTGCAGTGTAGCCCTCCCCATCCTCCCTCTTCATTCATCATCCTGACTAGCAGTTGAGCCATTCCATTTGTAACGCTGGTTCAGTTTTACTAATGTAAAGAATAATAATATATTGCAGTTTAATACTCCAATGTACTTTTTGCTATTTTAATTTAGGATGTCTGCAATTGTTTGACTAGTGAATGCAACAACCTGAAAGAATATGCCACTTAAGAGGCTAATATAAAAATTGTGAGTAATGGATGTTACAGTAAATAGAAGGTTTACCTGGACTAGTGTTCATTTTGTCCGAAAATCTGTTCTCTTAGGCCACATATCACTTTGAAATTTGCTGTATCAATGCAGGAGGTTTTAGAGAGGTCACAAACATATTCACTTCAAAGACATATAGTATTCTGAAGAAGAAATTCATTAATTTACACTGTAACGGATTTTATGTACATACTGTAACTGATGTTACAAGTACCAAATACAATATTTACAAAATTTACATACACATATTAATACTTAAGCATACACTAAGAAATGATGTATGATGAAATAGTTATTGTTTAACGTAAATAATTAACTTAATGATTATTTATAAAACACTTTTTCAGAATTAATATTAAATGACTTTTTGCAATATTTCACAAATAGAACTTCCAGCGAAGTCGACTTTCCCGCCTGGCCTCACTCACACACACGCTATGTAGGACGGCACCATAATGATGTTAACCAGTTTTAAATATTTTTTATACACATCTACAGGATTAATGAACTCATAAAATACTCTGGCTTTCATTGTCACTATTTCAGGTGGAGACCACATTTCCTGGATTAATGTTACATGGTAGTAATTCTGCAGTTGATGACGTCTCCGTAAATGGTCCAGGGTTGATACTAGGATGAGTGCTAGCTTCCTCTTCGGAGTCAGTCAGTGTACACTTCATTATAAAATAGGCACTTCCGGGTATTACTGGAAGCAGTCTTATTCACTTGTACTTTTTCCAAATGAGAAAGAAACTACTGTGAGGCCACAGAAAATAACATTGTCATGGGCCTTCTGAAAATGAAGAAATTTCCTTATTTCTGGGATTTCTTTTACATCCTTCCAGCTCTCATTCAAAAAGGATTATGTGCTGTCAACATCACTTTTTGGAACACACACTATGTTAACTGTAGGACTTAGTTCTCTTGCACAGCAGTAAAAGTCTTCACTGGTCGTCACTGGAACACCTCTTGATTTGACAGCTGTCCACCAATAGCATCAACTGCTCCCTTGCCATGACCAGTATCGAATGTGTTCCATTCAACATACTCAACATTCAAGTCATCTGCTAAATGATGTAAGTTGTACACAATAAAATTTGCTTTTGAATTGGGCTGCACAGTTGTCAGAGAATACATACACGTGTGTCAACAATGCATCAATGTGCACCTTCTGAAATTCTAAAACAACAGCTTCCAAAAACAGCCAAGCTGATTCTTTGGAATGTGTTAAATCATCACTCACTACCACATAGGAGGAGATTATTTTCTCATACCAAATACATGCTGTAAACAATGTTACCTGTGTGCACTTTGCACCTCATCTTGATGAATAAGACTGTAATTTTCTGCAAAATCCACTTGAACAACTGCTTAAATGTAAATGTTTTTTCTTTTCATCAAAATACTCTGCTTGCTTTTTCTGAACAAAAACATGGTATTTGAAGGACGATAAATTGTTATTGATTTCCCTCGCTAGTGATTGTAACGTAGATGTTTTATAACCACCGTTAAGTTCCCGCTCTCAATGTTTTCCCACTTCACATTCTGCAGAAGATCAGTGTCAGGCTTAAACAACATCAAAATGTCATAATGACAATTATTGCAACAATTTGTCAAGCACTGTACACTATCTGAACTGCAACACAAGGTTCTATAGGTCATTGGTTTCTCAGAATTTAGGAATGGACTGACTTCATTAATTAGAAATGAAAAATTTGCATGTTGGATACAGACACAGATGTTGTGGCTACTGACAACACATTCTCTGGTCTCAAGTCACAAAACTTAGATCTCGACAGCTTTACACCAAATTGTTCTTGGAAAACTTGGTGAGCCTCAGAAATGATCATAACAAGGTACTGCTTTTGCTGTTGAGATCGCATTCCTGTTTCCTTATCCTAAACAGATTTGTACTGACGCTTCACTGGAGTCTGCCAACTGACTTCATCACTCTTGTAAAACTTTCTCACTGTCCCAATATCTACAGGAAGTCTTCTAGTTTAGGGTAGTTTCTAGCTCTTTACAAAAGATTGTTTCACTAACATGTTAAGAACCACTTTCTTTTTATTAGGGCTGAAAGGAAGAGCTTTGCTGGTCTTTGTAAAGGGTATTATTACACAAGTGGAGTTTCAAGTGAACTGTCATTTAGTCTTCGTAATGCTTTCTTTTTCCTCCAGTCCTGGACTATCGGCCTAACTTTCTCCCTCCTATGTTTTAGAGCAATTTATTCATTTTTACAAATTACCTTTTCTTTGGCTCAATTCTTTATTCTTCAAGCAATCTTTTTTCAGGTACTCTTTCCATTTTTGTTCATTTTCCTTCTTCCTAGCTCTGCATTTTTCCATTAGATTCTTGTCATTTGGCACTGGATTCATGATCTGCAAAAAATTAAAACCACAAAATAAAATTAATTTGCTGTAATAATAACAAACTGAGGTTTACAATAATGTCACTCACTAAGCAGTATCATAACCTAACATTTAATCACAGAAAATGAACAGTAATGTGAGTTTCTGAATAATGCCCTGGATGCCTACATAGTGCAATGTATAGGCCGTTCACGGTAAAGTGAGCACTGTGTTTATTACTCACATGGCACATTTTACATTAACAAGTGGTGGAAGGATATAAATTGGTTGAATGAAAAAAGTAACTAGGGCTTCAAAAGTGCTCACTTTACCATGAACGGCCTATAACATCCAATACACTATTATTATACAATAAATTTAGGAATAATCTTTCTTTAAGGTATAGGTGAAAAGGTAATGGTTAAATGATTACTTTGAAAAATTTTTGGCTTAAGAGAATTCAGTTTTATTGACATTGTACCAAATTCCATTTAAAATTTGTAATGGATGTTACACACAGGGCAGTAGATTATGCTAGCAGATATATTCAAAATCAACTTACCTATAAAAGTTCTTGCATATGGATGAATAACAACAATATTCACAGTAACTCACAGTAACCTTTCCCTCCAAAACTAAAAATGGCTTATTGTTTAATAAACTGCCACAGCCAACTTAATCATTCTTAACAACTGAAACGACCATTGCACACAATTAAACAAGCACATCTCCAAAAACTAAAATAATATTAGTTTAAAATTGTTAATTTTGTTGGAAAATAAAAATATAAGATTAAGTCTAATGTTCTTTGACTGGAAGAGGATATTACATCAAAAATATTTTTCTTTGTATTTATCCTCTTTTTCATGGAATGGCTCTGTTGAACTTACTTCCTGTCCTTCAATGAGCTCCACCCTATTTATTTCATCATCACTAATGGCCTATAGTTCCCTACGTCCTCACCATCCTGCCACTGTCTTCTCCTCCTGCCCTTCATACATCTTGCTGCCTTTCTATGCATCTTCTCCAGCTCTCACACCTCCACCTCCACGTACGGGTCCCATACTGCCACAGCATATTCTAACATCGGCTGTACCATTGTGCGATATGCCTTCTCTTTAACCTCACAGCTGACTCCCTTCAGCACCCTTCCCAATATGGCTAGAGCTCTCCTTCCCTTTGCAACCACCCTCTCTACATGTTTTTTTCATCTGTTCCCTGTAACACAATCCCTACATAAATACACTTTACTGCTTCTTGTATCACTTGCTCCTCCTTACATTTATCTTCGTTTCATTCTCCATGGTCCACAACCATATTACCGGGTAGTAGGTACCTACTTCTACCTTTCATAAGTCAGTCGATCTCAGCCACTTCGGTTACCCTTACCCCATCACCCAACATGCAATAAAAATATTTTTTGCTTCTCTGTTTAAACAAATTTCTCTCCAACACAAGCAAAAGTTCATCATAACCTATTGTACTTTTCTATATTTGAGAACGAGACGAGCAAACAAAGCAGATTTATAGAATTACCAAAATGCGTGGTCCATTAAAATAACTTGTTCGGACTGCATACTTCCTGATGCCCTTTTAAACAATGATTTTAAACATTTATTTATTCTAACTAAAACATCCTTATACGGAGGTAAGGTAAACAAAACATCTTGCAAACAGTTTTGTTGGCCATGGTTCCTATAATACAGCCACAACCTTTACATGAATCAATTCCCAAGTGTTTTGTTTTTATAGATTTGCGCATTTCTGCTATACAAAAGCAATTCTAAACTTGCTTTTAGGAGCAGATCAAAATATCGCTGACATCCCTTTGAAATTTTTCAAACACACTATATCCTGCTTTCATACAAATACTATATATCTATCTATCTAATCTAAAGTGTGCAAAAGCACGTGGCCTTGGATTTATCCGTACAGTCATACAACCTTCCAATTCCTAATACATGAAATGTCGAAAACAACAAAAACGCGGTATTCACGCAGAAACTCATCATAACTCATAAAAACCAAGATTCAATGGACCATTAAACTCTCAGAAAAGTCAAACGGTACAAACGCATAGTGACGTCAAGATACCGAGGCCGAGGTTCAAAAATACGAACAGTACACGACGGCGAATACTACTCTAATCATACAAATACATATAATTAGGCATTTGCTTGATTTTACACACTAAGGGTGATATTAATAATGATATCTCAAAGCTGAGTTTAAGCCAGTCTTGGTCAAGACCACGATCTCTAATGGCTATTGACAGCTCTGGATGCGCACTCGGTGCGTATAGAAAACTGAAAAAAAGTGCATATGTCACGTGATTATCAGAAATGAATGTATGTTATTTTTGCAACGACAACTGGCACACACAGCGAAAACAGTGTAAAACATTTGTGACAACTTATCATCTTTTGAGGAAAATGCTTGAACTACCATATTGATAGAATTATTTAGATTTTAATTTATAAAATTCCGTACAGATTATTTTCTCCAATTTATTTTTTCTTCAACTCGTCGGCAAATGTATGCGTGAGAAACTGACTGAAATTAATCTCATCGTCGCTGTAATTACAAACAGTTTCGTCAATATACGAAGAACATATTTCTTCCATATTAACTATTATGTATTACTCAGCTACCGAAATGTTAAATATTGTAGGATTTTCAACATTACAGTAATTTTCGTGTTGTTTTCTTAATCACAGGTCGCCGCCATATTGCTGTGAAAAGTAGAACTGACTCCGGACTCGATGCGGTAAACATTACTCTCGGCGCGCACTTGTTCAGTGCAACTCGCAATTAGAATACAAAAATCCGACTGCTCTCAGAGCGAGTTCTGGTAATTGGAACACGTGGCTCTCAGCCAGTGCGCACTGAATGCAGTCCAGAACAGTAATTTTAATACGGTATAAGTTTCTTTTCATGGCAAAAACTTTAAAAAAATAATTTTTTTTAAAATCCATTTTGTTATGATACTAAAAGGAAATTCCTTTTAAAAGAAAACCATAAATATGACAAGTTGCATACATTGCTTGATAAAACATGACATATGACGGCATATATCCTGGCCCTCCATACTGTTTGCCACACCGTGTGACCACCACAGCTTCAATCAGCAGATGTGCTCTACTCTAGTGAAATATAAGGTGTGCTGTGTGCTAGGGGCAAGTCATCAGGGCAGTTTAGTTCAGTGCCAAATGTAACACCCCCAACACCCAGCCAATCCATTCTCCACGGAAATCAAGAAAGTGAGGGGGCGTAATAGACAACTCACAAACACAGGAAAATCATCACTAGAAGGCTCGTTTCGTATGCACAATCACATTAAGTATTAGTCTACCTTTTTTTTTAAGTGTAAAAAAGGGCCATATGCAGAGAGTTATCTAGTCACCACTAGTACTAGCACTGAAGTGAAACTGGCACTAGATTACTAATGTTTTATTATGCTCAGTTACTTTTAAGTTTTAGTGACTTTTAAGTGGAGAAATCTAGTCGTCTAAAAACCTCCTTAGTGCTGGTTTCACCACGCAAGATAATGATAGTTTATCGAGATCAACTAACAAAAAATCACTATTATCTGTATTTTGTGTTTCGCCATACACATTAATCTCGATTTTCTCTGAATTTTTTCGATTTTGAGGGTTTAAGTCACATTATTGGAATTAAACTGTAAAACATAAACAAATATTTTGGGAAGGTCACGAGAGGGCAAAGCTATTTCATCGAGAATAAAGAGAAAATGGCTCAGGCAATGCACGATTTAATTTTTGAAGAGGAAAGTGATGACAAGGATTTTATTCTTTGTCGTCCGCGATGTTTACGTGAAAGAATAAATTATTTTGAACTTTGTGATTAATAGGTTAAAGTTCACTTTCGCTTCATGTCAAACATATGATTGTTTTATTATTTTTTTCATTACAACTATTCTGCTTTAAAATTAGGTATATATGTAAAATAAACAAGTTACTTTTGTAGGTCTAATTCAAATCAAGAATGTGTTTTTAATTGAAAATGTCTTTGAATATACTCAAAAAACAGATATTGTGAACTAAACAAAAACAGATAACACATTAGTTACGGTACTTAGTTCTGTCTTTAGTTTTAGGATCTGCAAAGTTAAGAGCTCTGTTTGAAGCTTCTCCTGTTTAGTTCTTTCTCATTTATTTATTTATTTATTTCGACTTTATTTATACTGGCGAAGTTAGGCTTCAATGCCTTCTCTTATGCATAACCTACTTGTTCCTGTTGTAATTTTAGTTGACGAAACTATATCATTGCCTCATTTTCTTCAATTGTAAACTTTTTGTTAACTCAATTTTTTCTCTGTGCCAAGCACTTACTTCAGATTTTTTTTGTTTGGGTGCATTGGTCGTCGTTTACCAGTCCAGGAAGATGTTGCCATATGGTTTTTCACATGGCTGGCAGAGACTGTCCTCCAACCATCGGATCTAACCCAATCGAGGCATATTAATCTAAAGCATTCTCAGGGTTACTCATCTGAGCTGTGTTTATGATAACTGAGTCTCTACTGGAATGACATTCTGCTGGCCTTACTGGTTGCAGCATACAGTGATCTTGGCTGGCTATTTTGAGGGCAGAACATACTGGGCCCCTTAGCATGGACATGTTCGTCTACATAGGTTTTTCGTGTATATGTTTTTTTGAGTTATCCCGCACCACCATCAAGTTGTCTGTTGTCCTGTAGTGATCACAATATGTACTATGGAAACTATTCGCAATCGTTCGCCACTGTTTTGCTTTATTTTGTTGTGTCACAACATCAGTTCGTTTATTTTCAATGATATTGAATTGTTCTCTAACTAATTCTAACAATATGTGTTTTTCATAGGGTAAAAAGTTTGGTTTCGCTGTTTCCTTAGGACCATAATGCTTTCCCGACTTGCCATACTTTCTCAAAATGATTTCTGTGTACCAGCTCAAAGCAAAATCTCTAATGTTTACCAACAGAAAATCGGGATTAAGTAGGAATATCGAGATAATTTTAACGAGATATTCTTTACTGAGATTAAACGTGGTGAAACACACTGAACATTATCGAGATTAAAATCGAAACTAAACCTCTCATCTGGATAAAATTACCTCGATATTCTGAATAATTTATCTTTGTTGGTGAAACCAGTCAGTCCTTAAATTACCATCTTGTTGAGAATTTCATCAAAATGGTGGTAACAAGACATGTATTTGACTAAGATTTAAACATTTCAATTTGTATGGGGCTGCATATTCCCACATTGCTCTTAAGAGAGTGTTTTTATGGAATACTACATATACGATTATAGTGTTTTTTTCAAACAGTTTCGTATACAGCAGTAATAGTTATATTAATGTCACTAGACAGCGCTAAAGGTAATAAATTGTATTTATTACTATAGATTGTTATTCGTTCTTGTATGTAGATGTAAATTATTTAAATATATACATATTAATTCATAACACATATAAAGGTTTACAAAATGCCTCAATTTTAAAATGAAATAGCAATTTTGGTATATTTATTAGTAGGTTGGCAGTAATGAAATTCTACGTGTTCTACTGACATCATTAATTTTGGGCAAGCTTGTATATCTTCGTACTTAGTAACGGCCTATACTAAACTTCATGAAGCCGCACTAGGCTTAAACCAAAATGGACTGAGAAAACAAAAACTAGCGGCATTTGGGGCCGTATTCATAGTCGTTTTTAGTCCGAATTAAGGAAAGCTCATTCTCCAACCAAATTTTCGTATTCAGATAGCATTTTTAATGCTAGTCTGAGGATCATTTTGCTTTTGAACGGCCTAAACATTTAGTACTGACTGAGGGTGGGAATAATGAAGTATTACGGTCAAAAAGAAACATGACGAACATAAAATTCGATAGTTTCGTTAGTATTACATGCCAGTGAAAGTTATTTAAAGTTCACAAAACATAAAAATTAGGTACTTTGAAGACAGATTCTGTCAATTTGTATGCAAAAATATGCCGACCTAATGGATGAAATGTTCCATGAATAATAATCCAAAGGAAATGTAGCTATTAAGTGCAATAATACATCAGTTTTTAGCTACAGCAATGCCTTTCCCTTTCTGTATCAATCAAATGCCTTCTCTGAAAACAGATTCTACCCATATGTGATATTAATACACCAAAAGAGAATTTTAATAGAAATCTTACTTTCCTGTTATATATAATAAAGTATTTCTTCAATACGAAAATGTATTGGTGGTTCAAATGGTAACATTGTGGGCTGATGAGCAAAAGAATGCAAGTTCAAAATTCGTCTGTGGAATAGAATTTTAACCAGTTTACAATGTATTTTTGTAATATATTTAGCATTACAATGCACATTTAACATCATTATAATGAGAGTATTGACATAATAAGACGAAACCAGCCCATATTACCAGTGCATAGGGGTGTGCTATGAAAATTTAACGAATTAATATGGAATAATAAGATATTAGTATATCAATATTATCGTCTCCATCCTGCAGTATGATAGAGTCTCGTGGAAACGAGGTTAAAACGAATAAAATGACGTTGGTGAAAAATAATAAAACTGCCGCAAATAAATGCACAGACCTTTTATAAAAACTTTTGCTTCCAAAATTGCTTTGCATAATACATGTATATTTATTTAACTTATACTTTTATTTTCAATACGACACACAATATGTTGTAAATTACTATTCAATTTGAAAAGAAAAGTGTTTTTTTTTGTAAATAAGTTTTATTGTATTTAGCATTATATATATATACACTATTTTGTCGTTAGTAGAACTTGAAGGTGTTATTTGAGACGAAATCTCAAACGCACATCCACAGTAAACGTGGTAACAGTGTACTTCGATTATCCTTCTACCAAAGTTAGTCTCACTCTAATCGGGGTTTATGAATACGATATATTTAGTCCACCATTAGTCCGGTCTAATTTCAGACCAACTTCGAAGAATATAATCTCTGGATCATCAATGGATGAAGCTCTGACTATGAATAAGGCCCTTGTAATCTCCACTAAGTGTTAGTGGTGCTTCGTTTCTACGCAAGTTTATGCATGCTGCTTTAAGGGCTGGTTTCACCAACGGACTAACTTTTCGGAATATCGAGATACTTTTATCCAGACGAGTGGTTTAACTTCGATTTTAATCTCGATAATGATGAGTGTGTTTCACCAGGTTTAATCACCGCAAAGAATATCTCGTTAAAATTATCTCGATATTTTGACCTATGCCTAGTACATCGTGATTCGAAACTCGATCCTAGATCGGATGTAAGATTTCCACAGAAAATTGTTGCACCCTCTTCTAACATCTTTGGTTGCTCCATTCGACTTCAAGGGCCGCCTTCTGTTACTCAAGGATTTCACTGGTCAGCAATTGTTCCGATATTGCTGAAGGCATTGATGGCCACTGATGGTCGCATCTAAGAGGTACCCTATGAGAGGCTACAACCGTTACTGAGATCGCGGACTTTACTGATTTTTAAAACATCAGTGTTATCAGGTAACCCTAGGTTTGGTGGGAAATTATACTAAAGGAAGGTACAGGGGCTGAGGCAAACACTTAAAATATTATGGTGCCGTTAAATATGCCCAAAAAGCAGTAGAAATTGAGTATAGGCTGTTCACAATAAAGTGAGCACTTTTTAAGGCCTTCCCAACAGTCATTAAATACAAATAAATATATTTTATTGCAGTCTTAGGCATTAATTTTTGAAAGTGGTGAAAGTACACACCTTATTTATATCTACATGAAAATACTGATATTAAAAAGTGACTTAAACATAAAAAATAGCTTGAAAAAAATTTTGAAAAAGCCTTAAAAAGTGCTCACTTTACTATGAATGGCCTACAGCATTTTTACTGTTTTAGTCCAAAAGCTGTATGAAAATTAGTGAGGTTAGTGTGTCCGCCATGCTTGAATAAATTTTCCTGCATGTGGGAATCAATTTACTGCGAAGAGAAATATTTGCTGCTTAATGACGACTGTTCCCTTATTGCTGGTGAACACTGATGAACCATAAGTGATTTCAGTAGTAATGAAAGGCGGTCAAGGTGGGTTTACAATTGACTTAACAGAAGAAGTACACTGTGCGCTTAAGATATGAATAAATGTGTTCAATGTATTAGTTTATGACTGTTGTATGCGGGTCTTTACAGGTTGTGTGAATTCTTGGTGTGACTTCATATATGGTTATACTTTATATCTTAAGTACAAGTCAAGATGAAGTAGCCAATCAAGGCACAGCGACTGTTGTTGGCAGGAAACTGTATATACAACTTATATTTTAGTTACATCGTATTGAGAAATCATATAAAAGTGATCATTTTAATCGAGAGACAGTACCTCTCAATGTAAAGAATAGTTCATGGACATGGTTTCTTTTTTTGGAAGAGGTTACTGATTTCGCTTTAATGAACCTTTCCAAATACAACAATGACAACATTGCACACAAGACTACAATGTAGAGAACCAATGCGACATCTACAGGGCAGATGGAAAGTCCATCTAACAGTGTTGACTTAACTATTATTCCAACACCCTCCTTATTTGGTGAGTTCCTGATGAAGAATACAATTCTTGAATTCGTCATAGTTGAGCGCCTTCGTCAAGGAGTCGGCAACCATATATCTTGTGGACAAGTACTTGAAATCAATTTGTTTGCTGAGAACTTTTTCATGGAGGATGTGATGCCTAACATCAATGTGTTTGGTTCTAGCTTGATAAGTCCCAGTCATTGCAAGATTTCGAACTCCTTGGTTGTCCTCAAAGATGATTGTAGGAGTCTCGCCAGTGGATGGAATTATTTCTTGAGCTAGTCCTCTCAACCATAGTGCTTCCTGAGTTGCTGCAGACATGGACATGTACTTAGCCTCAGTTGTTGAGAGGGCTATAGTTGGTTATCTTTTCGTGCACCAAGAGATAGGAGCTTGACACTTCAAAAATATGTGGCCGGTCACAAACCTTTGCTCATCAAGGTTGCTGGTCCAATCAGCATCACAAAATCCTGAGGTGGTTCCTTTCTCATTTCCATCAAACTCTAACTTCCACTGTGAGGTCCCTTTAATGTATCTGATAACACGTTTGACAGCAGCCCAGTGTTCCATGCCCGGGTTGCCATTAAATTTGCTCAAACAACTGATCGCATAGGCTATTTTGGGTCTGGAGACCTGTGCAGCAAACAGCAGGCTGACAATTACTTCCTGGGATGGAACATTTCTCATTTTAGCTACTTCATCTTCTGATTTTAGCGCTTGAGACGTCGTAAATTTTTCATTGGCACTCATAGGGGTCGAAACAGGTTTACACTTATCCATATCAAAGCACTTGAGGACTTGCTTGATATAAGCTTCCTGATTTAACCAAATTTTCCTTTCTTTGTGGTCACGAGTCAATTGGAATCCAAGAACAAATTTTGCTTCTCCGAGATCAGCCATCTTGAACATTTTCGAAAGTTGTAATTTCACACATCGCTTCAGCTTTACATCATTTGTAAAGATCAAAAAGTCATCAACCCACACAGTCACAAATAGCATCGGTTTACCACCCACTTTGTAATATATGCATGAATCAAATCTTATTTGATGAAGTCAGATACTTTTCAAACAGGAATCCAATTTGTTGTTCCAGACTCTGCTGGCTTAATTAAGTACATATAGACTTTTCTTTAGTCGACAAACTTGGTTCGATTTGTTGTCATATCCTAAAGGCTGGCCCATGTAAGTTTCATTGTCCAGGTCTCCTTGTAGGAACACTGACACTGCATCCATCTGGTCAATATCGAGGTCGTGCCCTGCAACCAGGGCCAAAAGAAATTTAATTGAGCTATACAGCACAGCTGGAGAAAAGGTTTCTTCATAGTCCATACCCCTGCTTTGGGCACATCCCTTAACCACAAGCCAAGCTTTGTGTTGAACAACTTTGCCAGAGGCATCTTTCTTCGTTCTGAACAACCATTTGTAATCCAGTGCTTTCCTTGTAGTGTGGAGGTCGACCAATTCCCATGTTTTGTTGTCCAGTTGCGATTTTAATTCACGGTCCATGGCTGCGACCCATAGATCCTTGTCCGCATGATGCAAAGCCTCTTTACGAGTAACAGGATCCATCATGTCACTAAAAAACCCAGCATAGGTGACAAAATCTTGTAAGGCAGAGGGAGGACTATAGTCCCTGAGAGGTCTAGGAACAGTAAACTCTCCATGAGGTACATTAGCAGTCAGAGGTGGCAAGAAATCAGGATCATCAACAGAATTGCCAGGAACGTAATCAAAATCATCAATATATTGATCAGTGTCCAGATCAGTGGCAATCGATTCGCCAATTGCATCAGCCTCATCAGGGATTACATAAAAATCTCCAGTCATCTGCAGTTTAGATTTAGTCAACAAGGAACTGCTCCACTGGTCTTCAGCAAAGATGACATCTCTTGAGACAAATATCACCTGTTTAGCTGGATCACAGAGTTTATACCATTTTGATTCCAAAGAGTATGCAACAAAAATGCAAGGTGCGGACCGCGGGCTCACTTTCGATCTTTTTTCAACAGGAACATGTGCAAATGCCTTGCATCCAAATTTTCGAGGATGTTTTAGAGACAGCTGTTTACCTGACCACACTTGTTCTGGGGTGGTGTCTACAGATTTTCACGGCGATCTTTTCAAATGATAGACAGCAGAAACATGATGGCCTCGGCCCAAAAGGCATTGGGCAGCCCTGACTGTAATAGTAGACATCTTGCTCAATCGAGAAGCACCCGATTTAGCCTCTCCGACTGGAGTTTTTGAGCCAGCATGTAAGGGCAACATGTTAGATGCAGATTTTAAAAATTCGTGAAGATCATGATTACAATATTCCCCTCCATTGTCGGTACGCAAAATCTTAAGTTTCCTGCCAACCTGGGTCTCAACATGCCCTTTAAAGAGTTTGAAGTGTTCGGCGACATTGTTCTTCGATTTTAAGAAGTAAACAAACAATTTGTGACTGATATCATCAAGAAAATTCAAAATATATCTCGATCCAGCCAAAGACCCCACTTACATTGGACCAACTAGGTCGGAGTGCACTAACTCTAACACACGACTGGTAGTCGAATCACTTGTTGGGAAAGGCAAACGGTGGCTTTTGCCTAGCATGCATGTGTCACAAATGGTGGAACATTTCTCATGAGATGAAAAGTCAATATCATGGGTTATACCATGCAACCTCTTCAAACTATCAAAATTTAGGTAATTCATGCATCGGTGCCATATATTGATGTCAGTGCATTGCATAGAGTATACTTTATCGGTAGACGGAACTGCTAACTTAAATATACCATCCACCAAAGTTGCAGTAGCAATCAGTTTATTTACTGAGTTGTAAACTCGACCTCTTGTTCTCTCAAACACAACAGTATTTCCTTTCAAAACAATCCATCCTACTGACAATAGGTTTACTTGACTATCAGGTACATGGCAAATATCACTCACCTGAATGTCAGCGGTGCCACCACAAATACTCACAGGAAGAACCATATTGCCAATGTTATCTCATACAATTTTATTATTATTAGTGGCAGTATTTGTCAATGTTGGAGCCTTTCTAGAATTTTCCAGACGTCTTGAGTCACTACATACATGAACTGAAGCACACGAGTCAAGAGTCAACACTCACTTGAGAATGCAATTGCATCGAAAAAGCAGCTGCAAACATTTATTTCGTACTGTTACTGTGTTTGTTCATGGTCTTTCTTGGTCACAGTTCTGCTAGATGTGACCATACCTGTTTCATTCATAACAGCAAGGTCCTTTTTAGCATGGAGTTAGGAGAATACATGTTGTGACATAGGTGAAACTGCTGGAGATAGGTGGTTTTACTATGGACTCTAGCCACCATCTTGACAGTATCCAAAAACATTGTGTTTACATTGGAATGACGTTGAGAGAAATGTTATTATCGAAGTATTTCATGTGGAACAAAGAAGACGATGTACAAATAAATATATATTACAATTCTCGTGTGAAGTTTCACTAGTTTATTATTGGCTTGTGTTAGTTGACCAATCAAATAATGTCATCATAAAACTAACTATCGCGTGTGTGTGTACCGCACAACCGCGGCTTGCTGGTCTGACTGGCGGGCTGTCTGAGTTGCGCCGGGACATGCAGGGCGTCCTGACCTCTGGGCTATGTGTTCTTTGCGGTCTGGAGAGGGAAACTTCCTCAGCCCGCAGAGAGATACAACTGCTGTAACCGAATGGGTGGTATAAGGGCCCGAGCACACCCCCTGCTCTGAGCTTCGGCAATGATGAGTGTGTACCGCATACCAGTATTGTGTTATGTGCGACACTAAGCACATGTTTTAGATATAGTGCTCATATAGCAGGATTTGTGGAAAACTTTTTTTTGAATAAATAATTAAATTAAGTATAACAAGCGTGCTACCATTGTCCTGTAATGTATTGCAGGTTGCGTATCAGTAATGAATGCAACAAAACAGCGACCAGCAACATTGCTGAATTTCTGGAAGGCAAATTTCACATGTTCCTGAGCTACGAATAAATAATTATTTGCTGGCATTTATATTTAAATTCCTAACACTGACGATGACTCGAGAGGTTCGTTTCCAATATGACTACATCTCCTTTATAAATATTTAATGTCAATAAAGTAAATGGTTTCTGGTAAATAAATTCATTTCCCGTTTTAGTTATTCCCTCTCTTTACATTACATTAGTTCTCTGTTATGATACAGTTTTAGACTTATTTATCCCTTATTGTAGGGTACAATTTGGTTTCTTGCATCTACAATGTTGGGCAGGGTTTAACTAAAACACAGAAATTAAAATTTTTACTGAATTGTCTGCACTGGACAATCAAGTAGTTTAGAAATTTTTCAGAAGAAAAAAAGGGAGCAGGGACAGGAGATATTTCTGGATAATTTTATTCCCTATATCTTCAAAAATTGTGTTACATCTTTCTCCAAAAGTGCAATTTAGTACCAAGGGCTTAGTCATTCAGTAGCCACAATTTTAATTCAGCACATGTTGAAAATTTTCACATTGGTAGAGAAAACTACAATAGGATATTATTTCTATGAATACACTTTTAGGGATAATAAAGAAACCACCCTATAGTTTGGTTGAAATGTATTAAAACTAATTTGCCAGCATTTTAGGTTACTTTGGGTAGTTTAATTAGATTAGGATACATTGTTGAACTACAATGGGTGAAGACACATGCACCACAATGATATCGATAACAAGCACATATGTACTAACCATTGCCAAAGTGGTCCACATACACACTTGTGACAAAATTTCTTTGTTGTTACCTTCCAACCTGTGCAATTATTATTTTTAGTGTGCAATTCTCCTCTGAATACACTTAGAACTATTCAGTTTAAATATCTTAGAACCATGCTGCAGAAACTTGACAAACAAACACTCCTCTAAGAAAACTCATTATCGCTGAAGAAATTAGGTTTCTCTCCTCCCTTCCCATGCTGCAGTGGGCAAAGTGGTAGGATGCTTGCCTTCCACCATTGTGATCCATGTTGGTTTCCCTGTAAGGTTAATCACAGATTTTCACATATAGGAATTGTACTGATTGGTGCTGCTGGCTGGTGTGTTTTCTCAAGGTTTTCCCATTTTCCCCACTCACGCATTTCAGTGCTGCTCCATATCTGCCATATTTCACCCTCATTGGCTCTCAATGCCTTGGTTGTTACAAACCATCAAACCTCTCTCACCTCCTCCCATCTTAAGATGATGGAGGCCATGGTGGTATATCGGCTAGAATATTTGAAGCACACATTATTTTTGCATCCCATATATATATCCGTTATCCTTTGTAAAGGACTTGTCAATTTTTTTTTTTTTTTTTTTTTTTTCAATTTTTGTTATGTCTACATTAGATTGAAACACAAGGTATTGCATGAAGTCTCCTTATATCAGTCTTGTTCTGCATTATAGAAATTAATCTTTATGTAAGTATTTTTCTACGGAATAGAAGGTCTTATTTAAAAAGTATAATTTAACAGCTCTTTTAATTTCTGTAATCTATTAATTTACTTCAAATTACTGGGAAGGTTATTTATTAGTTTTGCCCTAGCATAGTATGGATTTTATGTAAATTTTGAGGTTCTGTAGGAGAATAGGTGAAGATGATTAGCTTGTCTGGTGTAGTAATGGTGTATATCACAATTTTTAACTTTTTAAATGTTTTCCATGTAAAAAAAGAATACTACGGGAAGCGTGCTGGGTCCTTTGTTATTTACCATAATGGTAAATGACATGGGTTTGGGGATTAGAGGAAAAATATGATTGTTTGGAGACAATTGTGTTGAGTATGCTGAAGTGGAAGAGGGGGGTGGAAATTTGCAGGCGGACATTGATAAGATATGGTTGTGGACCAGAAAAAAATAATAAGAAGATAAATGGAAAAAAAAACTAAGGCAGTGAGGTTCACAAGGAAGAAGATGATAAGCAGGGACATGTACAGATGGGAGGGACAAGAGATAGAAGAAACAGCAGATTATGAGTATCGAGGGATTGTACTGCAGGGAGACCTCAGGTGGAAAAAAACAGGCAGAGAGGGTGGTAACAAAGGGAAGAAGGGCTCTGGGTATGCTGGGAAGGGTGCTGAATGGAGTCAGCTGTGAGGTGAAGGAGAAGGCATATGGCTCAATAGTACGGCCAATGTTAGAATATGCTGCAGCAGTATGGGACCCGTATGTGGAGGTGGAGGTGCAAGAACTGGAGAAGGTGCAGAAAAAGGCAGCAAGATGGGTGAAGGGTAAGTGGAGAAGGCAAGGGCAGGATGATGAGGAAGAAGGGAACTATAGCCCATCAGTGATGATGAAAGAAATGGGGTGGAGCTCATTGAAGGACAGGAGGAAAGTTGAACGGTTAGTCAGGATGTACAGGGTGGTGAATGAAGAAGGAGGATGGGGAGGGCTACACTGCAAGCTAAGTAAGGGGGTGTTTAGGGGAAGAGGAAACAATAGTGAGAAGCTTCAGAGGGTGTGGAGGAGAACGGAGTGAGGTAGGCAGTTCATGCTTGTGAGGTCTGTGAGTGAGTGGAATGTGTTGAGGGAGGAATTGATATCTGTGAGAGGGGTTGGTAAATTCATGAAGGGAGTGGAAAAGGAGTTGGTTGGGTGAAGGAGAGGTGAAAGAGCTCGCCACCGGGCGGTAGCCTAATTGCGAGTGTATGTATGTATTGTATTATACATGCAATGAAGAGTGATAATTTTGTTATTTATAAATGGCGGCCGATAATAGCTTATTTTTCCTTATTACTTATTAATCTCACTATTTTCTTCTGTAATCGAAAAGCCTATTTCCATTTTGTCCATTTACACCAAAATATGATTCCATAATTTATTATGGACTAAATATTTGAGAAATAGTATGCAAGTATTGTATTATTATTACAAATCATTTCTAAGGTATGTACCACAAATCACATTGAACTCAATTATTTTACAGACACCATCAACATGCTCTTCCATTTTAAATTACTATGAGCCCTAGAAATTTAGTAGCCTATTTACTGTCCGTAACCTGCCCTCTTCTATTGTTGTGCATCTTTCATCCTGCATTGTATGTTTATTTCATTGCATGAAATTCATGAGCACATATTTCTTTACATGTAATATTAATACATTTTAGTGGAACCAACTGGACATATCAGTCAATGCTTGTATATTTTTTTCAAGGACAGAGTTATTTTAACTAGTTGCCATAATGTTTGTGCCATCCGCAAACATGTTAGCTGAGCCGTTGGTTATTTGTCCTAGAAAATCATTTAATAAATATTAAGAATAAAATTGGTCCCAGTATTGATTCCTGTGGCACTCCTACTCGAGTAGTTCTGGTATTGGACATAACATTTGTAATGTGAATTTTGTCATAATATCTTATGGAGACACAACACACGTTGACTTCGCCTTCGACTAAGGAGGGTGCGTCTCTGCTTCTTCTGGCTGAATACGACTATTAGCGACTATTAACATTTTAGCTCGTGGCATACAACCTGTACTCTGTGATCGGCCTGGAAACAGGTCATCTTGAGCCTAGCCCCTAGTGGGTCAGCGATCACTCTGTATAGCACCGATCTAGATACTTTTTTAAAAATAGTTTCTCGCAGTTTGCAAACAACACAGCATCGAGAGTCGCTCCACACCGAGCCTACCCCTCCCCCACCACTCTCACGGGTCATGGCGGCGGGCGGGGAACCGACGACGCCAACAATGTCCACGTCAACAATGTCCACACCAACTTCCTCCCGATCGTCAACACCGGCCGCAGGAAATTACACTTCTGACATGGAAACCGACTTCCAATTAGTCAAACGTAGAGCTGACAGAACAACCACGCAGGAGAACAAGCGTCTCCATTCTGTGTCGTCCGAGGCACATACAAACGCCATACCTACACAAAATAGGTTTTCCCCGCTTAAGGAGGTAACGGAAAAAACCTCAGCATTTGATCGTCCCGGCTCTTCAAGCATCTCCACTCACAAAACACAAACGGCTGCACCACAAACACGTCAGAAAAAACAAAACCAGTATAGATTAGTGGTTCCTGACGCCACAAAATACAACCTACTTGTCCAGAAACTGCGAGCCATTAGTAGGGACGGGTTCTCCCTTCTCCCCACAGCTCGCGGAACACAAATCCTGACCAAAAACATTAACTTTTTCACAGCTGCTCGCACAATGCTAGAAGCGAACTACATACATTACTTTACTTTCTGTCAAGCTGCCGAGCTCCCACAGAAAGTCGTTTTTGACCTCCACACCACAACCGACATTGCGGACATCAAGTCGGACCTGGAATGTGCCGGATACTCAATCCAGCACATTTATCAATTTAAAAAACGTATCCAAGATGAAACAGACCCCACGAAATTCACGTTGGAGCCGCAACGTTTTTTCTGCGTCACGGCGGCGCAGAACACTTCTCTCCCTCCTCTGCACTCTGTCACGAGGATAAACATGACAATAGTTCATCCCCGCCAATACCAGAAACGGCCGACAGACGTGGCACAATGCCGCAACTGTCTAGCTTTAGGACACACAAAAAATCATTGCTCCATGCCGACGAAATGCCCTCACTGCGCCGGCCCTCACCCCGAGAGTGCTTGCGCAACAATCAAAAACAACTCCAAGCCTACATGCAGTAACTGCGCAGGCGAACACACAGCCCTATCAAAAGCCTGCCCAAGTTCCTGGACTTGGTGCAGAAAAGAACTACTGCTGCCGCTACGAAAATCGCGACAAAAACCGCAAAACAACCTCCTGCCCCGTCCAGATTTCCAGTCAGGACATTACAGCCTGGCAAAACGTATTTGCAGGCACTCTCTGCGAATATTCACAAACCAGCTCCCACTCTTGACACCCCTGCGATACCAAACACACAACCGCAGTCCTGCCCTCGCCAGCGAAGTTCGCCAGGAGAGATGCGAAACGTAATGCGGGATTTCCATGAACTCATGGAATTCCTTAGAGCATGCGACTTCGCCTCGCTCATGGCTCATTTCTACCCCTACATACAAAAACTCCGCAACACCACTGAAAAACATGAGAGAACGTGGCTACTTCTCGAAGCCATGGCGTCATTTGCGGCCCCCTAGCCTGTCAACTAGACCCGCATTTGCCATTTTCCCCTACTCTGCACTGGAGCGACTCCAAAACACTTTACATTTACTATACTCACTCTGACGAGCGAAATTAAACGCAATAATACCGCCCGTTTTCATAAAAAAAAAATGGCCCCGAAACTGGCCGGAGTTTTCCGATCGGTCCGGGACAAACTACTACCTTGTGGCACGACTGTTTGGCGCTAGCATCACGCCAGCCATATCGCTCTCGGACTTCCCCGAGTTAACATGTTTTTACCTAACTTTTAGCCGCTCGTCACGGTACATTCAGACATGAACTCACACAACAATTAGATTATTTAATTGAATATAACATATGAGATATGAAGTAATTACAAAAACTGAACCAATAACACTGATTTAAATTTTCGCGAAACTTAAATTCACCACATCATATACATATAATTAATTTAATTATATAAACCCTTGCCACTCCAGTCATGGGAAAGCTACTTTTATCGAATATTTAACTTCATTTGGCTATTAACCTCCGCTTTTTATACCAAACTGTCGCTAGCTCTCTCACAGGGAGCTCGTGACAGTACTTCACAAGTCTTGAACTTTAAAATTCCGCGCTGATAAAATCAATTAACTTCTCCACTCTCTTTTATCCCGTACAGGCAGGGAAAAAGAGAGTAAAAATCAGTCATGGAAACAGCTCCCAGGCGCTACCCTGGGAATCCTGTACAATAATGTTGCTTGGCAGCTTGAAGTAATTTTGATGGGTGCGGAGGGGGGCGGGGGTTAGCTTCTCCTCGCCTCCGCAAACTAATTGATAACCAACTGGGTGGCCAAGGTCCCTCACAAGGGACCGATCTACCCCCGCGCTGAGGGAGTAGCGTCCCAGTGATGTAAAATGGTGGTCTTATGGAGACGATCTGTTTTCTGTCTTCAAATATGATTTAAACATATTATTGGTTATACCTCTCAAGTTTTTGCAAAAAAAAAATTATGGTCGACACAATCAAAAGCTTTTGAAAGATCTGCGAATATATCTGTTGAGAATTGTCTTTTTATCAGAAGAAGTTAATATTTTTTCAGTAAAACTGTAAATAGCTTGTTTTGTGGATATACCCTCTACAAAGCCATACTGATGCAATGAAATAAACTTGAATTATTGAGAATTTGGTCAGTTTATTTGCTATCAATGTCTCTAAAAAAATTTTCAAAGGACGTAAGAAGGGCAATAGGCCTATAGTTATCCATCAATGCCTTGTCACTTTTTTTATGTATTGGTACTACTTTTGCATATTTAAGCCTATCAGGAAAAATTCCCTGGGCGGGACATTAATTGAAAATGTAAGTCAACTGCAGTTTTATTAAATAAGAACACTTTTTTTTAGCAGTCATATGTACCTCATCTATTCCACAGAAACTTGAACTTTTGAAATTTTTAATTATAATTATATTTCATTCAGAGATAGGTGTGAAAAACAGTATGTTAGAATTCCAAGTGTTAGGTCTTTGGGGGTGTGTGTGTGCTGGACTAATATTTGTAGCTCTGTGTTCATTTTGCAATTTTAGTGGGATGTTTGTGAAATAGTCATTAAAACTATTAGATATTTTCTTGCTATTTTCGATTTTAATACCATCAAATTTCAAGGAAAGCTTAACATGTCCTTGTCTAGGTGTCAATTCATTATTAATAATGTTCCACATTGCTTTTGTTTTATTTGAGGATGGGACTATTTTTTCCCCCATTCTATTTCTGCTTTGCTACTCCAATCAACTTGTTATATAATTTTTCGTATTACTTACAGTATAATTTTTGTTTTCCCCCTGGGTTCTTAGAATTTTACGCATTTTTTAAACCTCTGTCGTGAGACTGTCAGACCTTTACTAGTCCATTTTATTTTCGAGCTACTCTACATTTTACAGATTTGAGTGGAAAAGCATGATTAAAATGACAAAGAAATATATTAATAAATCTGTTCCAGGCAACGTTTGGTTCAGTTAATGTATAAACATCATCCCATTATATCATTTACTAATAGGCTTTTAAAAAATTTAACATTTTCATCTAAATATCAATGATTCATCATCAATAATAAAATAAGCTTATGTCCAATTAGTTGCCCTCAAAATTAGAATTTTAAAAATCCTTAAGAAGGGCGAAATAGAGTGAATATAATCATGCAATGTTTTTCTAATTTGCAGATGGTCTAGTTATAGGAAAAGATTGGCTTTATCTAAGTTTTCTTTATTTTGACTACCTTTGGAAAACAATAAAATGTATAAACATGTAATTTACTGCAATGATTACAGCCTACCGTTAAATACACAACCATCTAAACACACAAGTAAACATGATTTATTTAACTCAACATCTTGTCGACAGCAGGTTCATTAGAGAATAGTACACCAAGAACACAATGAAGGGAATACAAGGAAGGAATTGGTCAGATTATCTTTATTGAGTCACCCCAGAAATTGCATGGAGTGAGTTCGAGAAACCATGGAAATTGCAAATCATGAAGGCTACATTCAGTAGCTATTATGAGAACTGATTTGGTTGTAGGCCTATATGCTTGTATTGATATAAAGCTGGTTTCTTGTTTGTCACTGCAACTCTGCTGACTTGGGGAGAGAAAAATCGTAAGAGTGGAGTTTTTATAAGGTGTAGTAGCCTTGTGTTGGTTTACGAGATAATTTACTATTACTAATAAATTAATTCCATTAATCCTACACTGAAATAGCAAATCGGCATTTAGAAAAATACGTATATGCAGTTCTATAAAAGTGCCTGTATTTACCACTAACGAGTCCGCAACTTACAGGTTAGTCCTTAAATTCACGGCACGTTAGTAATCGCAACCGCACTTGCAAAAATTAAACACACCGCAATTGTTAATTTACAAACCTACGCAGATAACATATTCCTATACACACAATAACTGTGTGATATCTTTCACGAATGTATCCATGGTATATACTAATACACTATAAACACTGGACTCGCATGGCCCGGCTCGTATGCATTTTCATACATTAATATTAGTTTTCGTTGGTTGCCGAATAAATCAAAAGTAGATTATAGTTTTATGTCGTGTTTACATGCCAAATTCACATTTCACCTAGTAAATGTGAGCCGATGATAATGGGTATTGAAAGTTCGGATATTCGGGTGACTGGAGATTCTATAAAGGCGAAATTGTTACAGGATATTACATCGGTGAAATCCGAATCGCCATATGACGAGGGAGATTCGGCGTTGTACACTTGCAATTCCAAAAGAGTCCCATAGAAACAGTAACATTTCACAAACGCAAGAATAACACAAATTTAAAGAAAATTCAGAACTAGTGAGTTTATATAGCACTCCCAATGCTGTTCAATTTCAATGTAAACAAAAGTTGTCTCCCGCATGGCTGCTTCACATGTAACACACTCGCAGACGACTTCAATAGCGTACTATATTCGATTTTAGTACGGTTAAAGTTTTATCATAAGTCGTCAGAAAATTATTTCCTGGAATATTTCCAATGCAAATATACAGGGAATGGGAAGCAAATCAACCAAAACACTGTATGCAACACTCCCATTTAAATGTAAGTAATTCATAACTTTATATATTTAACGGCGAAATTTATATCTAGTTGTCTGGGACAAACACACTAACACTTTGTGTATATTATCGTTTAGGTCTAAAATGGTTATATATTAATTTATGTCTATTTTAAAACTCATCAAAATACATGTGCAAGATAGGCAGATACATGTTTTGGTCTACTGGTGATCACGCAAACTTTTTTGCCGGAAAACAACCATCTAACTCCAGGTTATAAACTGGCTTCATTTGTTAACACTGCACTGTATAGGGGTATAGAACATAGCCACCCCCTGCTTGTTGTCTGTTGACAATTAGAATATGGTTTGTCAGGGGTGTAGCACGGGAAGATGGGATGGCAAGTACACTCTGTGCATATGCATAGTAGACTCTAGGAGGCTGATGAACACAACACATGCTATTCTGCCGTAACTCATGGACTCTCGTCAATGTGTATGAACCCATGTTTCGTCCGTATACACTACAGATTTGTTAGGTCCATTTACATGTTGCTGCAGTGCACGTAGATAGGATGCATGCTGTGCGACTATATCACTTCTCTGTTGACATGTGTCCAACATGTTTAAATTTGTTAAATTTAAATCCAATGGATTTAATAATTCTCCAAAATTTATCCTTCTTCCCAGAAAATGGTATCTTTTCTTTCACCGCATTAAAGAGTTTACGTAGAGTAGGAATTCCTTTGAGCGCTTCACAATATTCCAAGAATTCGTCAAGTTCCGTTTTTTTTTTTGCCATGGACGGCGTTTACCTGGGATGGAAGTGGTAGTTCTGTCATTGCCGGCTATTTCCCGCTGTCTGGCTATGTTATGCACTGTATTTTCACTTACACCTAAGCCTATTGCTTTTACTACCCTCTCTACTGCTTTGTCTAATGTGCTAATGAGTCTTTGTTTATTTTCTTCTTTACAAAATTGTAAAACATTGTAAATAATCTTTATACTTGTGACCGCATCACTTCCCATGAATTCTTTCAAGGAGTCTCCATTATGTACGTAGGTCCTGATTACTTGTGAAATCATATTTGTTTCTGTTATGTAACTATAACACTCATAATAACACATTTACTTTACATATGAAATAACAGCAGCAATCAATGCTCACTGCAATTTTTTTAGACCCCCACAATACTCCGGTACAATGAGCGCAGCTCACAGGTGTCCTTGTGTAGTGGTGCAGACTGTACTTTACTGTCTGCACGACGCAATTGCATTATACCAACACTGTATTTCTCTCTACTACCACCGGTAATTACTTATCAGACAGGTAGTACAAGCGTAGCCAAATATTAAGCACCGAGACAGAGTCCCAGTGCTAGCAGGGGAGTAAATCCCCAAAACAGTGATTCAAGGCATGCCGGCTGTTTTTAGTAGGTAGTGACGCGAAGAGTCCCACGTCAGTGAATATTGGAGTGTCCCCAGAAGTGAATGTCAAGTGTAGTCCATTTGCACTGAAAATTAATGTGTTTGTGTTTTGCAATTTAATGTATTGTTGTGCTGTGTGTGATATAATTGTAATATGGTATGATGAAAATATGTTTTATTGCAAACAGATGTAACCGAATAGTACCTGAATTGGCAATATTACCAATACAAATTACAAATATAATAGTGGGGAAGGCTGTGAACTGGAGGGAAATTGTAGGGTGCAATGTCATCATGAAAACTTACATATTTTTTATTTGTTTACCCTGCAATTTCCATGATTTTCATAACCCTCCTTGCTATCATATTTGTAGCGTTATTGGTAATATTGTCAATTAAGGTATTGTTCGATTAGGTCTTGTTGCAATTTAATGTATTTTTGTGAATAAATATTACAACTGTGAACATATTTTTCACTTATTTTACACCACATTTTCCCTGATTTCCATAGCCCTCCCAACTATCCTTTTTTGGGGCTTATAGTGGTTATATCTCTATGCCCCTAGTAAATTCGTGTACTGTGTAAATAGTAGAGTGGAATTATACCACTTTCCTAGATTTTTTCCAATAAATCCCTTATTCTATTATTTTACGTGTATGTCTCCCTATGTCGTTTATTAAGCATGTCAAAGATAATTTCATTTGTCTTTTACAGACAGTTGGGATAGATTGGAGCCATTGCAGAATTCTCGCCTAATGTTGTACCCCTGACTAGCATTGAAGAAGCACAAATCCATGCCAACAAATATGTGTGTGTGGTAATCATTTCTTACCTTCGGATTTCACCACCAGGGAGAAGAAAAAATTGAATTATCATGTAGTACCATCAGTTGTGTTGAATAATAACTCTTGTTGTGTCATTTTATCATGTTGTAGTATTGTGTTTAAATTAAATTAATAACATTTAAAAAATTATTATTTTCATTGTTAATATCCTTGTACAATTTCCTCTCCAAAAGTATGTATTTTCCAATTTTTTTGATTATGTTTCTTTCCCTCAGCTGAACTAACAGCTTTCCAATGTAAAAAATATTGTAGATGTTTACATTTCAAATTTTTTAAATTTAATTTAGTAATCTTAAAAAGATTTGCAACCAATCATTCAATATATTTCGTTAACCCTTCATGAGGTTGTATTAAATGTACTTCCATTTGGAGTACTTAATATTTTCCATGAGATGAATTGTTAATAAATATGAAACATACACTTTGGCTTCTTCATATATTAAGGAAGTTTTTGTTCTACGGTTAAGTCGAACTACAAATACAGGGGTATTTGGAGTATGATATATAATTATTATTTCTTTACATATTAAATGATACAGTTACATATTAAATCATATAGTTACATTATCCACATAGGTAACCTACATATAGGAAATGTTCCAAATATTAGTTACGTTTATTGGATTCTCCTGACAGTGCTTTTTTTGGAGATTTTCAGACAGTTTTCTGTCTCTCACGTTGTCATACTCTGAGGCAGTTATGTGCACTACTAAAAGTACTCAGGATCCAGATTTACTTTGAATCCGAAACACATACTTTTTAAGCAAATATTTTAAATAAGCCTTTATTTCATTAACAAATTGAAACTTGTGTCAGAGTATATGTACGTACCAAACTTAAATCAGTTCAAATATTTGTGGAAAGGGGTCAGTTACACATTGTCATAATTTAATTTAATTGTTAAATGTATTTTCGATGGCTACATTTTACTAAAGATATTTAAATGTGTTGACCTGGCCACAGGCTAGTAGTCGCTGTGATTGTCAAAAATGGTACTAACGTCATTTAGCAGTTTTTCCAGAATGAAAAAAATAAGCAGGTATGTGTATTTATAATGTGCTATGGGTGAATATAGTTTTAGTTTTGGTAATCAAGTTTTTATTTATTTGCAGCTACAAGAGTATCTTATGTTGCATTATTTTTATCAGTATACATGCATTCTTAAAACTGCAGTGCTAATAAATTATGTGTTTGAGCTGTCGCAGGTGATGTGATGTGCTATTTGTCTTTAGCTGTACTGCACCGTTTGATGACAAGTGTGCTCTAGAAATTTCACAGTTTATGTATTATTAACTCACTGTTATTGACAAAGACTCTCGCGACACCAAACATTTTTTTATGTGTGTTAATGTTAATAACGTCAGGATGTTAAATGTCTGGTTGATTATGTTGGTAATAGATTAAACGAGTGAAGCAATAAAATGCAACAACTTAGGAGTTACGTTTTTGAGAGTGGCATGACCATATAAAATGCAGAATAAAATGTAACAGGCGAGTTTAGTTTAACTATGGTAATTTGCTGGTTCGGATTTGTCAGATTTAGAAGTGATTGATTGTCTGTTTTATAGGAAATTATACTGTTAAAAGTGTTTGTTGAAATAAGTGTGTGATAATAAGAGTGTATATATTGTGTTATTCAGATAAGAGATATTTAATACGGAGCTAACATAGAAATATGTGGTGCATCATGGTGTTTTCGAATGAAAAAAAAAATATATATGTACCATTGTGCAAACAATATGTTCCACATTGGATAATGGAAATGAGCGTGTGTATTTCATGTTTGCAGAAAATTGATATGTTTGGTAAAGGTAAGTGTTGATACAGTTAAGTAGAAATGTGTGTTTCCGGTGTAATGAGTTCTGTAGTTAGGTAATGTTAGGTCAGTATTCCGTAGTAGGTACCTAGTCTTTAACATTTGTAATTAATTATTGGATGTGTTTGATGTTTGTAGTGACATGTAGAAATACGTTGTTGTAGGTAGGCCATGTTAGGATAGGGTAGGCCTAGTATGTTTAAGTGATATTCGATAAAGTGAAACATATAATATAGCAGAAACTGTATTAAACAAATCTGGAAAATAATCTTTTTCAAGTGAAATATGCACCCATTCTGGTGATTCATCCACACACGACCCATGATAAACAAGGTGTGGCTGAACAACCAAAAATGTGATTCGTCGTTTAGATACAGGTTATTTTAGGTGCCAAGTTAGTAAATAATTGACCATTTTTGTTTTAAAAATGCATCCATTACAGTTATTCGCCCACAGATGACCCGTGATAAACAAGGTGAGGCTGATTTACCGAAAAATGTGTTTTGTCATTTACAAATATAAAACTTTAGTTTAGGCAGCAAGATAGTAATATATTAACTATGATACAAATTCAGTATCGCGTCGTACACTTGGGCGGATGGGCCCAAGTGTACTTACACTACACCATATGTAGTATCGGGTTGTACAATAAAGCGGAATAATGTAAACATCGCAGTATCGGTTTCTTAAATAATCCCACTCTGTCTTCATAGTAAAATTGCGACGAGGACACTAAGTTTACATTCCTTTCTTTACTAAATTTACAATCATGATTTGCTAGTATTGTTTTATTCCAAAACAATTGTACGTAATAAACTTTTGTGTGTGTGTGTGTGTGTGTGTGTATATATATATATATATATATATATATATATATATATATATATATATATATATATATATATATATATATATATATATATATATATATATATGCCATTCCAGGTTACAAAATTACAAGTTCTCAAGTGAATGAAAATGGAATACTTGTGGTAATTTTTTCCATGGATGCATAAAATATCTAAACAGAAATTGTTTATGAGACAGTGATGTTAGGGTAGGCAAAGAAACAATTTTTTGCAATGTTACTATTACTCACTAAAGAATTCTTTCATAGTTCACATACACCTTTCTCTTAGATTATAACCCTATTCCTTGATGTGTTCCATTGTTTTATGTAAATGGAATTCATTCAAGCAGCATGCAAGTGTGGTAATTTTTTTCTCAAATGATTGTGGTTTCTGAAATAGAAGACCAAGAAATCCAAATGCTTGTATGTAGTGACTTCAGTTTCTATACCCTTAATTATTTATTACCCTTAAATATCACTAAAGGCCATTTTTCTCATTAAAAAAACTGTGAAAGTGATTACAGATAAACTTAATTAATACGTCATGAGCACAGCAAAAATTGCATAAATGCTAATCTTGGAAAGGGGCGTGCATATTAAAGTCACTAAATTCTAATAAATTTGATTTTAGTATTGTGTTTTATTGTATTTTGAATACTATCATTATTTCAGATAAAAGTAGGTACCACATTTATGAGGTGTTTTAATAAGTCATTTTTGCGTAACACAATTAAAACATCGAGAAAAATGGCGAAATAATTTTTAGAACCTAGTCTATTTAAATAACCCACCACATTTGAAAAGCCCGCCAAGCAGGGTTATGACGTTGTAGTTTTTAAAATGGTCGGTAGAATGCGCTAGTTACCAACGGCGCCAAAAACGTTTTTGCGAAATAAAGAGACGGCAGAACCATTGGGGCTTCAAAGCGGGTATTCAAGAATAACACTGATATACCACTCTTTATCTTGTATCTTTTTGTACTGGAGTATGAAAAACAGTTTACACTTTCGGGTAGACTTTTGTGCGGGGTTGTGAAGTAATTTAGATAATATATAAACCTAAGCGGTGCAAAACACGTGAAATATGGATGTTTTTCACTTTGGTTAGTGATGAAATTGCATTATGTAACATGTGTAAGCTGAAAATTTTCGTACAAGAACACAAAGAACACAATAAGTAATTTGAGCAAATGTGTTTCAGTTTAACACAGGAAGATCACGAATAAAATGTCGGTCGCCAGTTTAAGTTTTCTTGTGATAAAGATATAAACTGAAATCTTTAGTGTAGATATTGGTCTAAGTTGACATCAGGTATCTATAAACAACTTGCCGACTATCCATTAGATGTAAAAATTATGATTAAGATTTGTTTTTAGTGTCATTTTCTTTTAAATGTTAAGCGTATGGTATGGTGTTCGCAGTGTCAAAATATATATTAAAAAAATTAGAGCCGATTCCATTATAACAACATATAAGTTAGACAGTAAAAGATGAGTCTACTTGCAGCCAATCTCACGCATAGCGTGCACGAGAGAGAAGCACAAATGCTTCATGCGCTGACGTCACAGTGGCGGGAAAATGCCAGAAACGTGTGTATTTGGAGTTTAGCATCGTCTGCGACCAACGGCAAGCTTGTTAGTTTTAGGAAATGTGTGCAGTGTTTATTGTACTGAATGATTCTGCAACTAACTTAGATAATTCTAATGACAAACAAACGTTTTTTAAGAGGTTGCGAATTAAATTAACAGTAAGTTTGCGTGTTTTTTAAATGCACATGGCCTAAAACAAGTCGCACTTTAAACACGTTTGTAGTGTGTAAATAATATATGTTTCTTTGCCTATATTGTGAATTCTACAAATGTATGGTTAACTTCTGCCAAATGTGTATATGAGTGTTGCTGCATCTGTACGAATACAAACTACACACACACACATACATATATATATATATCGCATTTTGTTTTTTCATTGAAGTTAAAATTTTCGAAGGTACAATAATTTGAATGTTATTTCATTACAAGCAAAATTTTCTACTGCTCCATCAAAACAACACAACAAATCCGTTTCAATAAAGACATTAATCTAAAGGACCCCCCCCCCCTTTTTTTCATCATTTGTTCCTTTTTTCAAACTGTGTTTCCTTTCCTCCATTGTAATGAAGTAAACGGAACCCAAGCAAATGTAACTAGGAGAAAATAAAGCAGGTTGGAATGCCAACCTGTGACATGTTAATATGCTGTGTGTACGACTTCGAGATTAATATGTATGTACTCGTGGTGGCTGTTAAATATTTAGTATTCGATTAATTTTATTGTGTCCCAATTACATATAAGAGAATTGTAAACAAATTATTCTGTCAAATTGTATGACAGGGTCACGGGTTTACCATCGCGTATATGTAAATGTCTTGCCATTCGTAAACAAAACGCTCACATTTACACGCCGAAAATAGAGCATGGAAGTTGTTCCAATCCCCAGCCCAGCATTAAACGCATGAAGCAATGGAACAACAACTTGTGGCTATGCAGTTGGTCGCATTAGTGCAGAGAACGGAACGCGGACCTTGTTTGAAAAGTGTAGAAAATGGCACAATGCAAAGAAGTATCTAGTCGCCACTAGTACTAGAACCGAAGTGGAATCGGCACTTGATTACTCGTCGTGTGCATGCTCAATTACTTTAAGTTGTAGTAACCCTTACTTTTTAAGTGGAGAAATCTAGTCGCCGAACGACCTCTGTAAATTACCATCTAGTGGAGATTTTCTGCAGAACGGTGGTAAGAAGGCCCGTATTTGACTAATATTTAAAGTTCTTAAAGTGTGTGGGACTGTAGATTCACACATTCTTGTAAATATAATTTATTTATGGTACTGGAACACTACTTACACGATTATATTGTAATTTTTCAACCAGATTCATGGGGGGGGGGGGGAAGTTAATTCATATGCAACAGTAATAAACACAGAACCGTCACTAGTGACGTGGTGTCATAGTGTGAAAAGGTGTTACTAAGGTTTTCAGGAGTGGCAATAAATTGCCAGGAAAATTTTGTTTAGGAATTATACTGTACCCGGCGCACCAGGCACTGTCCAGCGACAATGCCAGTTTGGGGTAGAGCTGACTCTGCATCTCTGGGTCGCGTGCCGACGACTAAAGGCGAAGCTACTTCTGGCATTGTATTCCACGGTGATTATTTCAAATTTAAAAATACTAACTGCACAGTAGTGAATTCTTAAGGCGATCCACACACCATTAATTACTGGTAAAAGATTAACATAAAAACACTTGATACATTACAAAAACACTTGCTAGTAAAAGTACATATTAGCGGGAAGATGGGAGCACATGCCCCAAAATGCCCGAAGGCGACTCGAATGAAAGACACATACACATAACGTAAATTCAATAGGTTTATTTAAGTTCCTCTGTGTAAACCACTTACGTATATTGCCGGGCTTAACCTGCAGACAGAGTGACACTGTACAAAAACAGCACGAAGCCAGTAAAATGAATTACATGAAAACTTATGCCTTCCCTGACGATGCTAACCAAAGGAAGGTGAGAGGTGGAGAGTCCCGGGCGGCTGATGAGAAACAGTTCCGGTTTAATTAAAGTACTTTTGCAGTGAAGTGATCAGACAAGAATTTGCATGACGTCGGGGCACGTGGGAAAATGCGACAATGCCAGATCGCGCGTCCACACTCTCGAGACACGAAATTATGACTAACTTTGCAGCTCTGTTGGCATTGGTGGGCATGCAGGCAGCATGCACTACTTTCTTACGCTGTTAAATATCAAATAAACTCTTACACTAACCTTACATTAACAACACTTGCAGAAATAAAAACGAGAACACTCGACAACCATAATGTGTAAACATGAGACCCTGGCGAATGGCGTGAGGGTGGAACAAATAAGAATTAAAATGAGAGAAAACACAGAAACACACTACTATGAACACTATCTGGGCAGAAAGGAGGGTTTCTTTAGGGGTTTTATATGCCTGCTCAACCTTGCTTGGCAGTATCCTTGCACAATTGCGCATTTTTAAATAAATAGCACACGAGTTCTCCTTTTACGTATTATTGAGGGCAAGCACACATGGCCGCATGGCCTGCCTGCACTCCTCTACACGGCACTGCTCTTGCATTACACTCGCATCACCACGGCTTCAACCACTCCGCACAGATGAAGTGTGTTCGGCTTTAGTCCGAACACCTGCTGAACTGCACTGGTGAGCGTTAATGCCCGGTAGAGTCCGGTGTCATATGCGACGGACTATCTTGACTACGGGCAAACAGTCTGGAGATCGCTGTTCGCATCACTAGACCAGGCTAATAGTAATAAAGGTAATTTTCTACTACAGGTTTTCGTTGATATATTTTATAAGTGTAAATTATTTTAATATACACGCATTAATTCACAAAAAAATAGCAAAGTTTACCGAATGACTACATTTACAAAATAGAGTACGTTTCTATAACATTAAGTATATTACGCATGTATAATAATGTTTTTGGAAAGTATATTTAGAAAATAATATTTTGTATGAATTTTAAACTTCGTTAATTAGTTCAAATAGCAATAAAATAACTTAAGTTTGGCATTGGAGCAGTCAGTGTGTGAAGTATTGCTAATAATTAGTTAATTAATGCCTTCTCTTTTATATCCCTTCAGAAAATCTCGTAAAAATCCTATTTCATAAACTTTCGTTAACAACATCTTAGAAATAGCAATTCCGTATATATTTATTAGTTGACTGGCGGTGTTTATACTTCTACATGCATTTTCTGTTAATTCCAGCATACAAATTAGATCTTTAAACAGTATAATAATATGAGTATTTCGTGAAACAAACCTCTTCATTTTATTTCTTGGGAGAAGAATCAGACGTCATAGATTCCGTGACTTCCTATTGGCTGAGATCGACAGACATCATTAATTTCGGGCAAGCTCGTTCATCCTCGTATTTAGGCTGTAAATAGTAGTTGGAGGCTAGTTTGGCAAAGAAGCTATACTTCATAAAGTAGTGCTTCTTTTTCAAGCACTACTTATCTGACGAATGAATGCATATATCATGACTTGACGAAGTTATTATTGTATAAGCACTTTTTATTTGGGCCAAGTTGTGTTTGGTGAGGTATGTAAATAAGTAACTGCATAATATCAATACCAACATAACATATATAAATTTGTCGCTTTATTTACAGCAGTCACCCAGGCGAATTGAATTTGTATGTTAGTTTGTTATTATTTACTCTTTTGACTGCTGTTTTGAATAATTTTAATTAGTTTAATCGCACATTTGAGATTAAAATAATTGCATGTGCAATAAAACCTGTCTGTTTCACATCTTATGTAATAATTTTTTTTGGCAGTTTGTTAGCCGTAAACTTAGTTGCACTGCATACTCGACAATTATATTATGTGTATGTTCGTTTTAATAACATATCAGTTAATTTAAAACCTACGATACCTTGTAATAATATAATTCTGGACATTTCAGTCGAGCGCCAATAATCACCATTCTGCGAACGACAATATCGATCGTAAAAGTGCTTGCTTACATCTCATGCTACCGTCCAACCAACATAACCTGCATTTCAGACACATTGCAAACACAGGCCTGTGAGACTATTGGAAATTTAGGACACCATTTCGAATAATGGAATAAAATAGGACTCCAGTGCCCGTGGACTGTGCTCATTTCTATCACGTTTATGTGAATACCTTGTTGGTGTTGTAAAATTTTTTATTGGTAGTTGATTATTTTTGTATGTGCTTTCATTAACTGTGATTAGTTGCAGGTACCGGTGTAGTTTTTTGAGTGAAATGTAATATTATCGGCATATGTTTTACCACAACGGCTCGTTCTGCCATTTTCCAACTGCCGTGCCATTCCCGACAAAGCTACATACTCTACGCATTTGTGTTTTTTCGAAGGTTAGGATTTAAGTTTGTTGGTTTCAGGAAATGGGCAACATGTTGAGTTCACTGAATGATTACGGAAATAAATTATTTCATATCGGCGATGGACAAACATTATTGTAATTAAGTGTTCGTGCGAGGATTTCCCTGTAAAAACAGTAAGTTAATGTGTTTTGTAAATAATGTATTTTGAAAAGTTACTATAATATTTTTAATGCACATGCTCTTAAAAGGTATCACTATCAACTCTTTTGTCTTGTAAAAACAATATTTGTTTACTATGCATGTGTTGTACAGGCAACAAGTGTAAGGTTAACTTCGGTAAATCTGTGTTTATTGCTGGATCATTGTGCAATTCCAAATGACACTTGTGAACTGCAAAACAAGCCATCTCATGAAAGACGTAAAAACTAAAGATCCCCCCCCCCCCCCCCCCCGACACAATATTACTCCCGTAATATAAGATAAAGAGACAACCAGCAACAAAAATTGACTGTACATAACCTCCTTCATTACTCGTTCGGCAAACACATTCGATCATAACCTAACTGTTTTGGGCACGCTCTGTTTGTGTTTATGTAATAGAAATGATACAGTTTTGTGTACTAAAATTTATGTTGTGATTTTTTAACTAACCTTTTGTTAGATTCATAGCTAAAAGTTTAACTAAATATTCGTTAGGTATAAAAATGGACTCGCTTCAGTGTAATCAATATTTCACTATAATAATTGTTAATGTCGGTTTTCGTGACTAGTACTTATAAATTTGCAATTGTCTTTATTTGAAAATGAAAGGATGTTTGTTTTTGCTGAATCTGAATGTGCCACATTTTTATGTAAAAACGTTCTGCTATCTTCTTGTTATATACCAATCCCTAGAATATATTACAAATAAGAAATATTCAGAATTATTTTATGATCATAATTATGCACCATAATGTACTTCGTATACAAATTTTTAAAATTCGTCCTAGTAACCAAAACCCATTTCACACAAAGGTTGAATAAAAGAGTCTGTTTTCACATCAAAGTGTAGGATTTTAATTTTCTCATTTTGTAAACTATGATAAATATATGATTTTTAATGAAAAATACGGTATTATAGATACGTTACCATGGGGACATTAAAAAAATCTATTTATATTTATGTGTTATTTTATTTTATATTTGGGTACAATTTCATGTATAATTAATTGTATGTGTGATTTCATTATTTTCTTAATATATTAGTATGTTCTATTTCTACATTTTAAGGATTCAAAAAAGTGTAATATTTGAAACAATTTCCATCTATAATTTCTAAAACAATAAAATTATCACTTTCATTAATAACTTTATAAAAAATTAGATATGAAGGCTCAAAATATATAACAATCTCAAAATCCAAACATCGTTTTTGGTGGAAAAACTGGCGATTATATTTGTTTTTAAATGGTTAGATTCATCATATTTTTTAACATGCCATATGGCAAGTTACAATGAACATCTTTTTTAAAGGATAAAAATTAGGTAATTTAGTTCCTATGACAATTTTTTGTTTTTCGATGATCATATTTCTCTCAGAACCAAGAATATCAGATAATTGATCATCTAATTTAATATCAAACTTAGATTTTATCGATATTCTATTTTTGCATAATATATTATTAGTTCAATGTTAATACTAGAAAATGGTTCAATTGAATTTATCGTCTCGAATAATGTTTTACTATTATATTGTCTTCTAGGGATTTTTATGATTTCATTATTATAAATTAATGTTATAGTATTGTTGTTTATATTGTTTTGCATATTTTGTTTGAAAACTAATTAAAACAATACATTTATTTTTTTGAATGATGTAATATAATTTCTTCTCTAGTATGGAACTATTATTTGTTAAGTTAAATACTTTACTCTCCAATTAATAAAAAAATATATATATTATTAAATGAAAAAAGTTGATTGGGGTATTGGTGTTTTAATTTCCAAAGAATATTCTAAAAATAAATAATGAAGAATTATTGCCTGACAATATGAGGATAATAATATTGGGTCCAAGTAATGCGAAAAAACTAATTTCACAATAAATTTTATTTATGAGAATGGTTGGTTAAATTTTAATAGATTGTATGTTTGCTCGAAAAGTTTAAATTAACAAAAATATATTCACTTACACAAAGATATTCTTATTTTATTGAAAAAGCTAAAGGTTAAAAAAAAATGGGATACTTATAAAAATAATGATGAACTGATACCTTTATTGCTAAGTGAAAATGATTCTTTGGTTATATTTTACGTCATTTTAGATGACAATATATAATTCACAAATATTTCACTAGAGGAAGACATTAAAATATAGATGTATTTTATTTATTTCGAACTTTTCTGAAAAATCCTAAACAATTGGTAAGAGGTAATATGAATTTTCTATGTATATTTAAACATGATGATACTCATTTGAAGCATATTTTTAATGGTTTTGTTGATAGAGACATGTCTTATGAAAAATGTAAAGATACGTGTGAAAATTGTCGACATGAAGAATATGGTTTTATAACATCAGATTTGAGTAGAAAAATGAAACAAGGAACACATGGAATTACAATTAAAGACTTCATTACGTTTTTAAATTTTGCAAATATGGTAGCTAAATGATCATCCTATTTTAATCATGTTTTATGAATGCAAAATGTGTTTAATAGAAGTAAAATATGTTGAATGTAATGTACTGATCTTGAATGTGTTTTATTAATATTAAACATAAAATAACAAATATTAAGGTTAAAAGATGTTGCATTTGAAATAAATAATTACATAAAATTATTTTTAATTCATAAAATATTAATATTTACAAAAAAACATTCTGTTAATCCATGAGTTGTGGGAATTATCAAATCCTAACCATTTTGCATTAATTTTATTATTTTTAGTTTTTATAACTTTTTCAATCAAATATAATTGGGATACTTAGTTTTTGTTATTTTGTATTCATAAAAACTGCCTTTTATTTATTCTCCATTGATGTATTTTAATTTTTAAGTAGATTTATTAGAATTTATACTTAAATAATTCTTAATATTTCTGTTGTCCAATACGGAGTATAACATTTTTCAAAAATTTGTGTAATTTTGCTATCATGGACAACATTGCCAACTTGATGTTTTGGTTTAGTAATCATATTCAGAAATTCTGGATCCATTAAATTTTTCTCATTTTTCTTATCAACATTAATTGGTTTCATACCAATAGTTCTATGTTTTGTATTGTTGTAATCTTTTACTAAATCTTGTAAAATAATTACTTATTTATAATTACCATTCAAAGCAAAAATGCCCCTCGTATTTTTTATTGTGCAACTAAATCTTTCTACAACACTAGCTTTCATTTCACTAAATATAGAATAATGGTTGATATTATATTTTTGCATAAGTTCTTTAAAATTATTATTATAAGATTAAGAACCATTATCACTTTGTATATTATGTGGTATTCTTTTTATCAATATACATTCTAAACCATTTACAACAATTTTAGGTGTTTTATCTTTAAAGGTATAGCAAATGCATATTTTAAAAAAAGCATCAATAATTGTCATAATATATTTATATCCATTATTTCTATGTGATATACCTTTACAATTACCAATGTCCATCTCAGCAAGATCAATTTGAACATCATGTGAAACACTGTGCTGCAATAATTATGTAAGTACTGCATGAAAACATGTAGGTTGATGCTGCACATAACACATACAGGATATAACCCTTAATAATAATAATAAAACACAAATTAACTCATACACCACACTTTCAATAAAAAATAGTATGCACTGAGATAGAGATATTTAAAACAAAACCATACCAACTGAAAAGATAAACACACCCACACGTACTTGTGGCATATGATACCATGACACTACACAAAATAAAATAACAAAATAAAGCACTGCACATCTTAAATTTAAAAAGGCCATTTTAAAATGACATAATAAATAAACAATGCACTACACTGATTCACTCAAATCGTACATGACAAATGCCCCGCCCCTTTGGAGACCGTTCACTCATCATCAGCAGTTTTATACCTGCTTAGCTATAACAGATGACTGGCGGCCACAGTTTCTCTCGTGGTCGCAAGTTGTAGCCGCTGTGTCGCTTGTCCCACAATGGCGGCGATGCTGTGATGGCTGTGGTGGGCACTGTGGTGTGCCGCAGGCCATGGATGTGGCACAATTGGCTTAGCGAGTCTGCTTGGTGCATTGGCAAGGAGAGGGGAAGGATAGCTCCTCTGTGCCTGACTCATTGCTGCTTCTGCTACTGTCGGCTTGATGTGGGCGGCATAGATCAGAATGGTGGATGTCCCCAACATGCTGTGTTGACATGCCTGGTCTAGGGGGTCGTAGGTCCCTATGTTGATACCGAAAGCGTATGGCATCTAAATGGCATTATGATACCGTCAGGTGGGAGCTGCACCTGGCGATCCTTGCCATCCTCAGGTGGCCCACCTGGCTTATCGATCATGAAGACTTGATTGCCAGTAGCTGAACAATGTGCAGCTGACTGTCACTGGTGGTTGCGGTGTCACTAGCTGGATCTTTTGTGGACACAGTGGCATCGGGCATCGCAGTTGTGTGCACGTTTGGCGTAGCGCTGTCATGATGAGGTTTTGACGCTGTATTGGCGCCAGTGGGCAGTGCTGATGAAATTTCGCCCCTATTGTCACCTGATGAAGGTGGGTAGATGCCGAGCATAGCGATGCTGGCATTCGCAAGCAGTGAAGTATCGCAGTGAAAAATGTCAGCTCATCATGTACTAAGATGCACCTTGTAACAGAAGTCTCCTAGTACCCGTATGATGGTGTGCAGACTACTCCATTTTGCAGTGAAACCCGCAGAGAAATTTTTCTGCCCAGTTGATTGCGGATGTGCGAGACCATAAACCTGTTGGCCAGGCTGGAGCTGTGGTGGGAGTGGTTGGAAGTCGACACCCACTGTGACTTTTTCCCTGGCCTCTCGTATCGCCCGTTCACATCTCTCCTTTCTGCTCTCTCCTTCTACTGGACTGCCGGCACACTCCCTCGCCCTGCTGGTGACCTTGCCGGGGAGGGTAAGTTCACGACCTTGGAGCAGCTTGGCTGGTATCTTGCCCGTGGCGAAATTAGTGCGGTTGTGCAGCGTGAATAGGGTGGCAGGCAACTGTTTCACCCAGTATGTATGGTTATCACCCAAGCACATGTGTAATTGTGCCTTCAACTCCTCATTACACCGTTCAGTGGGATTTGCACATGGATGATATAAACTGCTGTGGTGTGGTATCGCACACCCTATCTTGTGCAGAAATCTCGCCACACACAGCCGGTAAACTGGGATACATTGTCGCTCAGCAATGTTCGTAGGTAGCCTCAGTGGGTGAAAAATTTATTCTCTGTCCTGTTCATGCCTATACACTATAAACTGGATAGTCCTCTACCCAAAGCAAAAATAAGTTGGTGACGACCGCGATGAAGCATTTGCCAGTTTGTGCTTAGGTTGGGTCCCATCAGGTCGAGTGCCACTGTTTCGAAGGGCTCTGTAGGTGCCCTAGGCAGTTGTTGCTGATTGCCGTCGGTATGCCGACCAAAAATTCTCCACATCCTTCAGCATCCAGTGAGCAGTAGCGGGTCATGGCAGGTGCAGGCATCCTCTTGTGGCAACTCCAATCAAAATGTATCTGGGTTTGGTGTGTGGCATAAGCATCCCGCGCACAATGGTGAGAGTTTGCCATGCGTTGTCCGCCAGTCCAAGCACCCACGATCGTGAATGTGGTGCGGCTGAAGTGGTAAATCCATGACACTGCTTGTTGTTGTTGATATTCCGCTGGACCAAATGGTTTACATGACTCGTGGCTGTCACCCCAGCGACACAGCACAAAAGGGGTGGTTCCACCGACAAGTCGGGAAGAGGAGGCATATGGCACGATCCCTCCTTAACTGCTGGTTCCTCTCAAATTGGTGGTGGAGTAGTTGACATCACTGTGTAGCATCGATCGATGGCTCAATACCTGCCGGCCCAAGATCACAGCTTCTCTTGTTTGGTTGCGAGCATTGGCGATTCCTGGCCCCAAAATCGCTGTGCTGATGTTTTTCCTGGTCCCGATGTTTTGGTGAGAAGCAGGAAATGGTAGAAAAAATGTTGAAAAATTTGCCAGTAGCTAAATGTGTGAACCGACTTGTTCCATGGAGTCTACACCGGTGATTGCATGTAAGATACACATGGTCACACAAAACATGAAATACTGGAAATACAAGGCATGAAAATCACTGGTTACAGGAGTTCGCGTTGCATTGGGATGAACTTGTTGCAGGAATGAGGTTGCAGGCGACATGTGCGCACTCTGCGACACAAGTAGGTTGCTGTTGGAAATGTGCCATAAGGCACGGGAAAACGTGGAATTTTTGTCAGGGAGATAAGACTAGATGGAAGGCGATACTTGGCGTTATTCAATGCGGCATCCTAGAAAAAGGCATATGTTTGCCAGGCATGATTGGATTATGAGGCACAATTAAAATGGCGGCCTGGTTGGCAGGTGTGAAAATCCCCATGTTGGGTGCCACTTGGTGGTTGGTGGTTTTGGATCATCGGAGAATGAGAAGTCTTAGGTGTTGGAAAATGGAGGCATCGATGTTTTGCCAGGTTAATGGTTGCCAGCTCGAAGAGCAAGAGTGACGCGGGCTTATGATGATCTACTGCCCTGAAGTGACCTATCTGTAGATCCTCATTCGGTTGTTGTTGATGATGAGATTGAACTATATTCCCAACTGCCTAGGCTAGTGGAAGGTGTGTAGGCCCTTCCACATGGTTATCTCATTCCTGCTAGAGATAGTTTGGGCCATCCCCATGCCCTTAGAAAATAATGTAAAAACCATGATAAACAGTACATGTTTACCATAGTGTCGTTATGCAGCTGGCAAAATAAATAATGTGTAACTAAACACACTTATTCCATCATGTGAGGCACTTACACAATCTGGTTTCCACTAAGGCTAGGAGAACTCCTACTCTGACAAATGGTGCAAAGCACTTGTGTGGTTATTAAGATGTAATTATTATACCCCAGTCATGTATAAGATAGACTGGGTTGTAGAGGGCACTCACCCTGGGCTAAATAAATATGTTAAATGTTCCAGTGACTAAATGAAATTACTATTGAAAACTAACATGATGGTAAAAAGTGTTGTTAGCCAGGGGAGGCTGGCATGGACTTCCACTCCACATGAGTACGAAGATGCTACTACTGGGGGTTAGCGCAGAGCATGCTGAGTGACTGCGCCTTCCAGCATGTTGCATGAGAAAATAGTGTAAATACAAAAAATTATGATGGTAAATGAAATGGAGTGAACATGTGCAGCACTGGTGACATGAGGATTTATAAAAACATAATGAACTTCATTGCAAATACATAATTTACAAAAAATATAATAACATGTATGATGTATGCCTTTTACATGGCACATGACCTCAAATGGTAGGTTAACTTAAGGAGGGCCAGTGTCGCTTCTAGTTCATTGCTGATTCAGTGTATTCTCTCAGATCACTGAGTAGTGCATGGCATTTAACATAAAACTGAATTACACCAATACCAAAAAACTTTTATAATGAACAATCTAAAATGAGGTTAACCCTCCATGTGGTCGATACGCTACGAATTGTGTGCAGAGGTTCACATATGCTTGTGGCATCTTATGTAGATTATATTGGCTGTGTTCCTGGAAATTATACTGGAAGTAAGGCCTAATACTAACAAAACTATAATTACACTGAATACACTGTACATGCAAATACCTATCCCTAAAGTGCTACAGGAACATATTATGTGAAACACTGTACTGCAATAATTATGTAAGCCTGCATGAAAACATGTGGGTTGATGTTGTGCATGACATATACAGGACATAACCCTTAAAAATAATAATAAAACACTGATAAATTAACACATACACTACATGTTCAATAACAAATAATGTACACTGAGATAGACATATTTTAAACAAAACCATAACAACTGAAAATATAAATACACTCCCAAATGTATGTGGTGCACAATATCATGACAATACACATAAAATAAAATAATAAAATAAAGCACTGCACATCTTAAATTTTAAAATGTCACATGAAAATAAAATAATAAAATATTCTATGCACTGCACTGATGTCCTCGCATGCACATACACGTGGAACACTGGCTTGGTGTACACTGCTGCTCTCATGTGGTGTGTGGTGAATTGGCCTGGTGTTGCTGACGATGTGGGGATCAACCTGGAGGGCTATCACGTCGTACACTTTAATCTCTGCTCTATATATCTGGTACACCAACTTCACATATCCCTTCCTCGGCCCTTAAAAACGATATAATGTCACATAATACACTTGTAGTTTATTGCTCGGCTAGAATCAGAAGTAGATTTATAAGTTATTGCAGGGAACTGCTAACCAGCTTCCCTCGCAGTTACAAATACAGGATGAACTATATTACATTTCAGATCACGATAAAATTTAGATTACACTGCACTAGATCAGCGAAACTTTTGATCTGTCGCCTAATAGGGGCAGAAATATACCCATGTAAAGTTATCAATGTTTAGAAAGGCATCGCTGCCATATTGATGCAGGCTCCAGCGACACTATTCTCTTCTTCTCTCGAACACACTACAAATATTAATAGGTGATCATTTTTTAGGCCTCTCTGATACAGCTCATGCTTCATTACACTGTACTTACCTCATTCCAACCTAATTGAAAATTTCTAGTGATCCACAGCATGCCTGCTCAGTATGACATGGAACCTGAAGTGGAACAAAATATGACATGTTCCTGGCATCCACGTGTCCCTTGTGCCAGTTTGTTCCATCGCAGACACATTAACAACACAGCAACACTCGACCGATCGACATTAGGTCGGGGTCTCGATCAGTGCAAGTCGACAAGAATAGCATTTACACTTTTCTTGCCGCCCTGTAACTCGTGGCCGCGGGTCATAATATTCAACATTCATCATAAGAGGCAACTCTCATGTTGAAGGGATGTGTGGCCTAAATGAGTGTGTCCCGTGAAGTCACGACCATTAGACGCAACAGCCATTGGAGGGAACACTGGGATAAGAGGCACCGCTTATCCCAACAGCTTTCCGATGTGCGCGATGTCGAAGGGGCCCCGTGGCCGAATCCGGAGTGCGACATGGCTCCAAGTAGTGTCAAAAGACAGAGAATCACATTCCTGCAGGAAGTGTAAAGTGGGGAGCGGCTCCCTAGCCGTATTAATTAATAGGAGCATTTATAGGCATTTTTTTGTGGTGATTGCACCACATTAACAAGGGAAACCGCCCGCTTCAGCATAAAGAGTAGATATACCATAGAAGACACGGCGAGCTCCGCCCCTAGTGACGAAATCCGTGTCTCATCACATCCACATGCATTTTGTAATTATAACCATTACGACACACACCGATTATAATATGTTAATTATAAGAGTATATATGTAATCATCTATCGAGAATCAGCCATGTGAGGCATAATTTCATTTAATATCACCCTTCAAATGTGGTGACATACTCATGACGTCACATTCTTAGCCATATCTGGGGCTCCGACGTTCACAGGTATGTAACCAATGTTTTTTAGTTTAGTAATCATAATTATGTACAATGTCAGTTTCATTTATCATGTTAATCATTAAGTTCCATTTTTTCATGTTTTCATTTATGGCGCCAGATTCGCCGGACGTGCGGCGAAGCCGACGCCATGTCGTTAGTCAGACTTCAGCACTCCAGACAACCGGCAGGGCAAATGGCAAGCTCCGCGTACCCCCCTCGGCAATTCAATCTAGGCTGCATTTTCTTTCATCGCAATAGTTTACATAACTCAGGAACATTTAGGTACTTTTAGTTAGCAGAGGGAAGGTCTCCCTGTATCCTGAAGTAGCATACCAGGATTATTTAAGGTTCTATGTGTGTGTGTTATTCTGTGTGTTGGAATAGATCTAAGTATGTTTTGTTGTATTGCGATAGTTTGTTAGATATGTTTTTTGAGGAAGAAGGAACTATTTTAGAGCAATAAAGAATTATATTTGAGGAATAAGGAAAGATTTTTGGGGAATAAGGAAAGATTTTTGAGGAATAGGAACAATTGTTCAGGAATAAGAAATGATTTTTAAGGACTAAGGAACAATTTTTGAGGAAAAAGGAAAGATTTTCGATAAATAAGAAACGATTTTTTGAGGAATAAGGAATTATTTTTGAGGAATAAGGGATAATTTTTGAGGAATAAGGAATGATTTATGAGTAATAAAGAGTGCTTTTTCTATTATATGTATAGTAATATTTTCTTACATGCTTGTGTTGAATGTATTATTTCTAAAGTGTTCGAAGTTTTGAAAAATAAAGATTTATAATTGTATGCTTTAGTTACATATATGTGTTATGCAGTTTGTGATTGTGTAGTCTTCCTAGATAAAGCACTCGCTTGTATTTTTTCTGCGAGACAATTGTTCTCCTTTCAAAGATGACGGACTGGTGGAGACCTGCGTGGGTTTGTAGAGGTAGTTCTTCGTTGTCGATTAGCTGTGATACATTGGTGTCGAGAGATGATGAATGCTGTATGGGAGTTGTATACAGAATGCTTTGGGTTTGGAAAGGTATATTGTTTAAGTGTTTGTTGTGTAGTGTGTTGCAAGATGGCATGTATATTAGTTACGCATAATATCAAATATATGTTAGTCGGATGTTAGTTTTGGTTATGGTAAGATGTGTACTTTGAGTGAATTTAATTATGTTAGTAATTCAATATGTTAATACTAGTGCTAAAAAGTGAATTTGATTTGCAATGAAGCAATGAGTATGTTCTCAAACCTATAGCTGTATTCCTTTCTTGTTTGTTGTTTTTCAATTTTCTGTGGGTAGATGGTTTCATCTCGTTACATACATACTACTTGCAGTTGGATATTCATTAAGTCAATAGTTTGGTTAATTTACTTGATACATGGTTAAAAAAACATCTACTTCCCCTGTATGGTTCTTGAATCACTATGCATATACTACTTATATGTAAATAGTCTCGCTAAATATGTGTTTTTGTTATGCGAATATACATATTTTACTCTTAATGATTGATAATGTGTGCGCTCAACTTTCCCAATGTAAGCCTAACCTATCATGGCCGATACCATTTTTTAACGTTTCTTAAAACATTGTCTAGGTGTTTTATCAATCAATAGGTTATGCTGTATGGATAACAATTAAATATGGTGTTCTTCGGAAGCTTGCGAGAACTTGTCAGCCATTCACAAAACAGTCTTCCTATAATAATTATAAAGATTAAAATGTCTTTGGTATTGATGTGGTATGTTAGCTAATGCATCAACTTGCATTATGTAAGTTGATGTTTGTTGCATAATGAGTAATTAACATGTGTAAGATAACATTATGTTTAATTAGCATGCCTTTAACTTAATGATAGATAAAAATAGCATTAATTTTAAATAAATATTTAATGTTTAAGATGAGTGGGTTTAAGCAAACATTGCAAATAGTAATTCATATAGGCGTATTTACCTTGTTGGAATTGAAACAAAGAGTATGTTAGTATAACTGTAAATACCTACATTTAGGTTCAAGTATTGACTAAATCAGTATGTATGCTTAAATTTTGACGCATTCGAAGTAGATAAATATAGTTACATTTAAACAATACTTCAGCTTCTTGAGAAAAGAAAAATGTTTAGTTGTGTAAATACTTTTTATGCAGATAAGATCTAAGTAATCTAGAAGGATCGAATCAACAGTTTAAAAGAGTATATCTTAACAAACAATCTTTGATTAAGGGATTTTTATCAAATAAACCAGTTTAGATTTCTATATGTAGTATGGGATAACACAAATTTCGTTTTAAATGGTGTTGTATAGTATATTAGAAAAAGGGACTCTTGAAAAGGTGTTTTACTTTTTTGTATATCATTATAATTTAAATTAAATAAGTGTGATTATGTTTATTGGATGACCGATGATAGAGATTTGTTCATTAGAGTTGTATGATAGGTTGATATAGTTTTCAGGTATTTAGTTTTGCTTGTTAAGTTTGATGGTATAGGGTTTTGCAAGTGGGTGGTATGTTGTTAGTAATATAGTTAGAAGTGGTTTCATAATATGACAGTGACTGTTATTGTATGCTTCATTCATTTAGGGTGTATGACATGTTGATATAGTTTTCAAGTATTTAATTTTGCTTGTAGAGTTTGATGGTATGGGGTTTCGTAATTGCTTGGTATGGTATGTGCAAATGTGTTTTGAGCATGTGTGCATGTGTGTATGTGTGTTATACTGTGTGTGTTTATGTTTTAAGCTATATGTATATGTATGTGTTATACTGTGTGTGTTTGTGTGTATGTCTGTATAGGAATAAAATTTTTTTTATCAGAATGAAAAGTATGAGAGTTGAACTAATATGTAAATACTATGTGATGTAGTTATCCATTGTTTATTACACCAATATTTTACCTTGATAGGTCTCGCTCGTCATTAAATGTATACATTTCAAAGTAATAAAACTGAATATAATGTAAGTATCCTGAATGGGAAACAAGTTCAGATCCGATATGCTCACTATTTGTTACAGTCTGAGTTTGATGAGTATAGCTTCGGTATATGGGGAATTAAGAGTAACTATGTTTATAAAAATGGTTTAGGTGTGTTTGGCCTTGCAGTCTTATTTGTTGTCAGGGTTTATGAGTATGTTATGAATTTGATGACTACATATTTGGTAGATGGGAAATTATGAGTAAGTATGCTTATAAAAAGTGTTAAGTTATTTTTGACTGTGCGATCTTTTTTATTGTTGGGGATGATGTGTATGTTATGCCTTTGATGAGCATAGCTTCGGTAGATGGGTGGTTATGAGTAACTATGCTTATAAAAAGGGTTTAGGTGCGTTTAACCTTGCAGTCTTGTTAGTTATCGGGATTTATTTGTATGTTATAAATGTGATGACTGTAGCTTTAGTAGATGGGAAATTATGAGTAACTATGCTTATAAATTGTTTTAAGTTGTTTTTGACCTTGCAGTCTCATTTGTTGTCTGGGTTTATGTGTATGTTATGGATTTGATGACTATAAATTCAATGGTTCGGAAATTATGAGAAGCTATCCTTATAAAAGAACTTTACACATAATTGACCTTGCCAGGAAGGAGGGCCTAAATGACCTTTCCATTATGACGTATGTCGGGTACGATGCATATGTTGCGAATGTGATCATTATAGCTTAAACAGTTAGGAAATTATGACATTTACAAAAGAGCTTTACATAATTGCCCTTTCCAGAAAGGGTTTAGGGCCTAAATCATCTGTTGTAAGGTAAGTGATGTGTTGTATTTGATGCTCGGAGTGGTTACATAATTAATTAAAAAATAAAATAATGATTGCTTCTTTGCTTATTAAAATTCAATGATTTAGCTTAAAGGGGACCCCTGCAACAGATAACAGCATTAAGCAATACAATGGCTGTGGCGGGCGAGCGATTAGCATACTACCTAGTGGCTGATGACATCAAAAGACACCAGTGGTCCTAGCAGCTAACTCTGATGGCAGCAGTGCTGTCTACAGAGTAAGTATGGGACTGAATACAGTATATCTTGTAGGAATATTAATGGATGGCGGGGGGATTGAGGGAGGCGGTAAGCAATCACAGGACAGCAGAGGGGAGGGTGGGGTGATAGGGTACCAGGCATCAGGTGTAGATATCTATATGAGAGGAGGTTGAATAGCCTGCAGTCCCACAGCAAGCATCCAATTAATTCCTGATGTAATAACAGCACAGCAAAGGGGAGGTGTGTTAGTGGATCAGGCACAAGGACTAGATAACCATAGTAGGAGGAAACAGAGCAACAGTTCGGAAAATATGACTACATTTACCAAAGGGCTCAACTCGAAATTGACCTTGCCAGAAAGGGTTTAGAGCTTAAATGACCTTACCATTATGCTGTATATTGGGTATGATGCCTATGTTATGAATTTGATTACTACAGCTTCAATAGTTTGGAAATTATGATCACATTTATAAAATGACTTAACTCATAATTGACGGTCTGCCTCAACCAACGACCAAATACAGCATCGGGTGAAGGGTTGGGTGAAGGGTGTGAGGCATACAGAATAGATAGCCATACAGAAGGCCGGAGAGCTTGCCACATTCTGTCGTTAGTACAATTTTATGATTGGGGTTATTATTGCAAGATTGTCCAGGAGATCGTTACTCGCTTAGTGTTCCAGAACCCATGCCCTCTCCCACTCCCCTATTTTAAAATACAAACATATAACACTACCTTCAAAGCTGAAATGTAGACATTTGATTTCATTAACTCAATTTTAAAAGTATATATCCAGGTCCCTCGATATATTCAATCACTTCCTGGGTAAACAGTATTAGCACTTTCACTAAAAGTGCCTATAACTACAGCAGGCTGCCACCACGCTTCGCCATTGGTCGATGCACAACTTGGACATTGTATTGAATAATGCAGCACCATGGCAGGCCCCCACCATGCCTCCCAATGCAGATCCTGGTATGTTATTTTAATGTATCGCCTTGCACAAACTGCGTGGGAACAATGCTTCATCCAGCGAACAGGACTCTTCGTACAGGCCATTCTCTTAAGCCGATGGGCATTTTGACCATAGCTGAAAACTCAATCGCACAATCGGCTCTGGCGACAACCATTTAGCGGTGATGCAGGTCGCGGCTCCATGTTCGTTGAGGTCAAAGGCAAACCTTCGTATTCGCAATTCATCTTCGTGGTATGGGAGCACTCTGAGAAAACCCAAATACTCATTCGTCCCAGAAGAAAACATGCAGATACAAAATTTATTCTATATAAAATTATATATTCCTATATTTTATAAGTACATATTATTCTATACATAAGTATGTACATTTGTATCTTATATAAATACACATATTATTCTATATATAATTATGTATATTCTTATCTTATATGAGTGATTTTGGAATTTTTAATTTTTTTTCTTCATTTTAAATTATTTTTGGATTTTTTTTGGGTCAAAGGTCATAGGTCTAGAGTCCTGCTCTACTGGTTTGGAGTCACGAATCCCGGTCATATGCTATGGGAAAAAGGGAAATTTTTAGGGAAAGAAGGAACATTTTAAGGAAATTTTTTTTAGGGAAATTAAGTTGATTTTGAGGGAAAAAGGGAAATTTTGAGTGCAAAACTGGCTGCTGGGCAATCGGAATGACAGAGCAGTAACAGCTCCGGCACTCTGTGCTCTAGTGCCGTTGTACCTGACTTCTCCATTTTCTACTACTCATTTACAATGTTCATAATATATGAACAAATTTTCATGTATTTTAACAACCTGTTTCAGATATTTATCCACATATTCTATGAAGATATCAAGGCACGAGTAGCTAACAATTTGGAAAAAGCCAAGCAAGTAGAGCTTACTACTGACTGTTGGACATCGAATAGGCAGGACAGTTATTTGACTGCGACGGTCCATTTCGAAGTCAACAGCGAATTTGCGTTTGATTCTCTTGACACATCAGTCTTTACAGAAGGACACGCATATATAAAGTTGGCCAATCACGTTTCGAACATGTTATCTTATTGGGGTTTAGTAGGCAAGGTACCTGCCGTTCCAACAGACAATGCCGCTAACATCACAGCAGTGGTTAAAAGTTTGAACATCCGACACGTCCCATGTGCTGCACATACACTGAATCTAGTGGTAAACAACATCATCGCGAAAACATAGCGCCGTGATGCGCTACTCTGTCTATGTTATAATATTGTCAGGCATTTCAAGTATAGGCTGTTCACGGTTAAGTGAGCACTTTTTAAGGCCCTTTTAAATATTTATTTTCATCCAGTTTCCATTTTCTTTCTGCTTTTTGATATAAACATTGCAATGTGACCAATAAACATAGTGTATACATTTCACCAACCTTAAAATTCAATGCCTGAGGCTGCAATAAGATATATCTATTAGTGACTAATGCCTGTTGGAAGGGTCTTAAAAAGTGCTCACTTCACCGTGAACAGCCTATAAGTGTGTGTTAAGGCTAAGTTTACATATATTTGTAGGTCCCAATATTGCTTTGGGGTGAAGGGGTATTTGCATTAATTACGAGTTCATTTTCCTCAATTTGCTTTAGTTCTTTATCTCTTAATTGTGCAATTTTATTACTAGGCAAAGCAATGTAGCTGCAGACAAACGAAGAAAGATCCAAATGGAGGCAGGTGGTCCATAGTTGAGACTCATCCAGCAATGTGTAACGCCCTAGAACAGTGAACTATCTATGATCAAGAGGTTTTTGGAAGTAAAGCATTATATCAGACAAGCTTTGCGGACATCGTCAATTCCCCACGAACTCTAACAGGCGGGGAACTATATGTGCCATGTTTTTGAGTCAGAGATATATTACAATTATTATTTCAGCTGAGGAATGGAATATCCTTGAAGAAACAGCAGTGATCCTTTCCCCATTACAGAAGATGGCGGTGTTGTCAGGGGACGGTACATTACCTCTTCAGAGATAATTCCTTTGATGCATTTTCTCTTTCTTCAAGTTCCTGGAATAACTCCCGGAACGAAAATTGAGAAGGATTTTCAAACCAATATTTTGGGAGCTATAAAAGAAGACTGTTCCAAAATGAAAACCGTTAGGTTGCTCGAGGGTCGACTTTCTTAGATCCTAAATTTAAGAAAACGGCCTTTCACGTAGCCGAACATTCAGAAGAAGCGTATCTTCGGGTCAGTTAAAAGTGTTTCACCCATTATATGAAGCACTCATATGCGGTTGTTACGTTTATAATTGACATTTTTAATAATAATGTATATTTCAGGTGGAAAATGAGCTCAAGAATCTCCATCAAAATACGGAGGCACGGAGTGACAATGACGAGCCATCCACTGGAACACAAAGTGGCTGGGAAGCTCACGATCCGCTGGGATTCATGACAAAGGGTAGCGCAAAATAAGCGCACTAGCACTGTCATATCAGATGCTGCTATTCTATTACGCCAATAGCACAGCAGATCCAGTGAAATATTGGTCGTAAAATCAAAGCAAACCGCTCCATGAGAGAGAATTGGGATTTTATCGCATTGTCTCTGCCACTTCAGTTCCCGCAAAAGAGGTGTTTTTCGCTGCAGGGCAACTTGTTGCTGACAGAAGGTCATGTTTGTCGCCCGAGCGAGCTATAATTATGATTTTTAAAAAAGCTAATTCGTATTACATGGACTAAATGTTAAAATATTACGTTGGTACTATATACTCATTCATATAACTATGCATTCATTTAGTTATCATACAGGTATTCTTGTGTGTTAACAAAGATACAGGATCAAATGCGATCAAGATGTTGGTATTGACTTGCCTTTGACTTCGACCAACTACTTCAGTAGAATTAGATGCATATAAATTATAGTACGCAATTGGAAATAATATGTGGTTAAGTAAATCGAATGTTCCAATAATGGACAAGTCTATACCGTCCTCTCACTCGTTGCATATAGTAACATACCACCGGCATATTTAGTGTCATATATTTAACCTGCGCGCCACATTTTCAATCGGAGAACTACCAGAGCTCTCCGTAGAAATAGTAGTATCAACTGCTCCGTCCCGCCCCTACCTTTTCCAGCTCTATAACCTTGCACACTTAAGTCAAAGAATTAACTTCAATGGACCGCCATTTTGGATGTTTCTGCCACCCAAAATGAATAATTATACATTAAATCCCAAGAATGTCTGATTTCCACCAAATTTGACGCAAAATTCCTTCTAATAAACTCATTATCCTACTCTCTAGGTCTCTGTATAAAAACTACTTGAATCCATACATGAAGACCAAAGTAGGCCGATTTTTTACATCTAGTTGCTGAGCTTACGGAAGTGTCTGTTCTAATTTTTGACGTGTGACTGTTACTGAACTTCTATGAAATAAACATGTTTTGACATAAATTACTACAATGTATGTCTGTACCCAATTGAATTTGTTTAGTGGTTTGGTATATTTTATTTGTGTGTTCGAAGAAAACTACAAAAATGTGAATTTGATGTAACTTTTAAGAACTTCGGAATATATTTTTCGTTTAAGGGAAATGGCAAAAATGTAATATCAACGTTGAAGGGTGTTTGACACTTTATATATATATATATATATATATATATATATATATATATATGTATGGAATGTTTACCTTCTGCCTGGAGGCTTTAAGACCGATTCACAGTGACGATATGATGAATATCGTAGTGCTAAATTTGCGTTGTTTGTTCAGGTACAGATCGCGCAGTAGTGAATTCACACTGAATTGAAGTAAAGTTTCCATGCAAGAAGTTTACCCACTGCAACGTAACGCAAATGCAACCTATCGCCAGCCAATCAGATTGGAGAAGAAATGTTTAGTGTATGTTTTTATATATTAATTTTTGTCCCTTTTAACTTTCATGCGTAAGTGAAGTGAGTGAAAAGATTTGGGCGGCTCTTAACAGCGAGGTCTCGAGACCCAATGAGGATGATCGAGGCATGGAGCAGCGCCGGAATGAGCGGGCGGGGGAAACGGGAGATCCCGAGAAAACCCGTCGATTAGCGGCAGCGTCCTGCACGATTACCACATGCGAGATTCCAGTGGCCGGCAGGGATTTGAACCCGGTTCGCGTTGGTGGAAGGCGAGAAGGGTAGCCGCTCCGCCACCGTGACCCCCAAACAATATTCCAGTAACGTTTCATACTAAAATGTGGCGTCTCATTTTGACCGTATATCCGCTCGCCAGCTACGCTAGTCCTCCTAAGAAAGCGACGCAATTTTCACTTACCGGTAGAAATTGACTGACGACGTTAGTTAACACCCCAATATCGTGCAGAAAATATTACGTGACAACGTAATGAGAGAGTGCTATCTTTGCTGTGGAAACACTAAGCCGTTGTCGCGTGCTGCCTTAAGCAAGGCAGCTGCTTCGCAGTCAAGTGAGGCCGGCTGATTTCACGGCGCGGAGTTCCGGCATGAATGCCATCGTCACATATCACAGCTTCACTCTTCACTTCACATATATTTAATGGGCTTACGAGCAGAGCGTTTACACCCAGAAATACAATAAGACCGGGAAAATATTCATTCACAAAATCGCAACAAGTCAAAAACACATCAAACCAAACAAATGGAAATGTCCAAAATTCCAAAAGCCATTAAAACTCGCAAAAAAAAACGTCAAACGCCACACACATAAAGGGACGTCGCAACCTCGACGCCAAGGTTAAAAAATATGAAAAGTACACGACGGCGGATACTACACTACTCGACACCACACAAAATATGACAACCTTCCGAGGCGGCAGGCTACATACTTCCGTCATATTAGCGGAGCGACTGTCACGAGGTGCGTTTGTGCCTGCTGGTAGTGCACCTGTTCGCCCCATACAGCGCTAGCGTCACCATGAATTGCCACCACGTCGGCGCAGTGGAGCTACCGCAGCGCCAGCAGTGAAGAAGTCATCAATTAAAAAACATTTTACTGACTTCTGCACAGGTCCAAAATAGAAATCCGACATGTAATTGAAGTGACGTAAATTTTTAACGAATTAGACCCCATGTTAAGGAGGGGAGCTCTTGATTTTGGCTCTTTGAAAGCCAGGGTAAGCTGCGAGCTCATGGAAAAGCACTGCAGGACTTCAGCTTTCAATTAAGTATGCAATTATACCAAGACTTTTCAGGTCACGTGTTTAAGGGGCCGGGTTTGCGTACCCAGTCAGGTAGCACCATGCTAATTATTAAAATGTAATTTATTGGACTCATTTTTTAGCGTTAGTATCGAGGATTTGTTCAGATTAAAAAAAAAAACAATGTTTTCAGTATTAAATTTGTAAAATAACGGTAGAATACCTTTTGAAACTGTGTATATTACTCAATATTTAAATACTGGAAATTGTGTAGTATTAAATCTGTGGTGCTGTATCACCTTTTAAATTATTCTGTGTATCTAGAAAATAGTTAATAATTTTCAAAGATATAAAGATATTTTTCTAATATACAGCATGTGGCACATAAGGCAGGCCGCCTGAAAAACGCTACCACTTTCAGTGGTAGACTAACATGTTTCGACAAAAGTTGCTTGGGTCCAAGGCGCTAATAGTTTGATAGTGGAAGGGTAAAGAAGACACAAAGGTCAACTTCTTTACTTTAAATGGAATGATAATTTTTATTAACAACCCTCGACAGTGCGTATGAAGATGTAATAAATACAATGACATTTGCCGATCATTCAAGATAGCTGAAGGTCAGTGACGAAGCAAACTGCGCCGCCGGACGGAACAATGGGCCGACATAGCGCCGTCATGTAGCTAGCGTTTGTTGAAACAAACGCCAACCTCAGGCTACGCTTCCTTTGTTGTTTATACCGCACGTCGAATTTCGTCTGGACTTATCACAGAACAAGCTCGTTTTATACAGCCTTTCATGTCTTCAGGAGTAATCGGTGGGTTTTTACATTTCACTATAATCAAGTAACACGCTGAGCACTGGTTTTAACATTTCAAATTAGAAATTTAAAAGTCGTAATTATTTTTCCTTTTCTTCTCAAAAACAGTTCAATCGTTAATAAATCCTACTTCTCTATCAATACTTTCAGAATTAAAGCTTATTTCAGCAATTACATTCAAAATTATTCTTTATATTCTTAAGTATTATATAAATTTTCTGTAATAAATCCAATCCACGAGTCTGTCTCTGGAGGTAGTAGTATGAGATTTTCTAAATAAATTTACGTTCCATTTTATTTCTGCAAGTAGTAGGGCCAAGGGGGTTTCAGATGCAAAGAGATACCACCTTTTTTGATTGACATAATTGAGTTGATATCAAAGGGATAGTTAAATTGATTTAAAGGGCTAAATGAATTGAAAGGGTTAAATTTAATGAAACGGTTAATTAAATTCAAATGGTCAAATTTAATGAAAGTGTTAAATGTATAGAAAGGGTTAAATTTAACGAAAGGGGTAAATGGATTGAAAGGATTAGTTAATTTTTGTGTATTTAGTACAAGACTGTACTAACGGTCTTTTTTTTGTGGGGAGCATGAGTTTTGGTACGTCCTCACCCTGTAAGCTCCTGCACACGATTGTGGTGCGGCGTGTTGGGGGGGGGGGTGGTGGTGGTGTGTGTGTATATATATATACACATACATACATATGTGTGGTGAGGTTCGTGCAAGAGTGGCATAAGGGTATTTTTTTTTTGTTTGTTAGTGATGTTGCTCATATGCAATGTTAGCGGATAGGCGACGTTGAATGTTAGTGTTATTCCAAATGCAATTAAACGTTACAGAAATTCAGAGTGTTCTACGTATGGATAAATTACATGCATCGAATCGCAAATTTCAAACGATCACAACTATGTGAATAATAGGTGCAATTATGTGACTCTCCAGTATGAAATTAAATGTAAAGAGATGAATTAGTCTACCCCGACCTGTATGCTAGAAATATGATTTATATGAGAGAAATATAACGAACGAACGAACACAACTACATAACTACCACATTTACGTGTGTGTGCAGTATGGAATTGACGAAGCAAAAAAAAGTCCCTACAAATTAAATGGCTAATGAACACAATAACAAGATATATGACACTGCTTGACGCCTCTCGCACATGCCTTACACGTCCGTCTGTCTGTGAGACTGGTGAGGGGGAACTTTAGAAATGTAATCCACACGTAAAAAGAAATTAATTGATTAATATGCATAAAAAGAAAACATTTAATATACGTCCATTCGCTCAGTGAAGCACTGACTTAAATATAGGATTTAATTATGTTTATGATGCACATACTTATATATAAATTATACTAGTTGAATTTTAAACAGACAAAATAGAAATACACGTACTGAAATCGTACAAAGTGCTCTCCCAAAACACTTCTGTCCACCTCGGAAGTCAGTCAATAAATGTCTGGATCGTATGATGTGTGGCTGCTTATAAGCTGTTATATATACATGCAGCACGGCTGAGTTGAAATTAACGACTGACAGAACATATTTCCCTACCAAGCTACTATTAACGACTTGACTACACTATTCGTCCTACAAGTATGTGAATGAAACAACAATTTTTATTTTTTAACAAAATTTTCACTTTTAGTGATAGAGTAGAATTTTTTTTTTTAAGAAGTTTCTCAATAATATTTTCTGATGTTGTATAATGTATGAATGTGTTTTTCAGCAGCAAGAATCTTCATGTTAAATCATCAGCTGCAACTGTTGTAATCTTGCTGCTGCTGTGAGAAAAATATATATTTTATATTCATAATGTGCTGGACTCTCCCAGTTTAGGACAGCGGATAAACATTGTGTTGTGCCACTAAGGGCTCTTTCTACCTGGCCCTGAAAAGGTTTTTGTGTGTGACTTTTGGCTTTGTTAAATTCCCTAGTGTTCTTGACCAGCAGCGGCCTGGCAAAGTTTTCTCGAGTTATCCGAGCCTGTTCCTTCCATTTCGAAATTGATTCATTCAGACATGTTTGTTTCTCTCCAGCATTTTATTTAAGTTCTCCTCAGCTCTTCAGAGTGTGTTTTAATTGCATGTTAGTTTTCTCCCTTTTCAAGAAACTTGTACACTTTTTCTTTGAAAAAGTGAGTAAACAAAGAAATAAGCTGTTACCTGGCAGCCTTGAATTCAAACAAATCTTTTAATGATTACCAAGAATTTTTTATTTGGTTTAGTAATAAACACAATATGTTAGATAATGACAAGGGGAATTTTTCAAACTAATAAATAACATGTCACAGTATGCAGTTTTCAGATATAAAAATTCTATTCGAAATTATTTTCTTTTCATAGTTTTTTCTTTCCAAAAATCATCCTTAAGAGCTAAATTATTTACTACTAGTTTACAACAAATATTTACACACACACTAAAAGACATTTTCAATCATAATTTTTTCATAAATTAACAAATATATACATAAAACATTATTTCGCATACTTTAAAAATCATCATGCAAACGAAAGTACCAAACATTTTTAACAAGACATTTTCAGAACAACAAAATAACTATTTTTAGAACTTTCTTCAATAAAGCTGTGTACATCAATCGTTCATTGTAACACAGCTACTTTTACTACTACTACACTACTCCTACTACTACTTATATTACTACTAGTAATGTTACAAAATTGTCTGACACATATTAAGATCAAAAAAAATATTTACAAAAAATTATTAACAAAATTTTTACAAACATATTATAGCAATCTGAAGATCATCATTTTCACCTAAACTATGTGTATATACATAATATTTACATTCTCTTGAAGAGGTAATAATGGTGCACATCTAAGGCATTATTTTATTGTGTCACATCCGGTTGATATTCCGTCTGCCTCAAAGTACCGCTTATCATAATTACCTGACAATACTACCTTAGTTATACATTTGATGTAGACTTGATGAGCAGGCGAACAGAACTGATATTAGGTCCCCAGAAGCCTTGTACAATTTTCGAGGCAATCTCGATAATTCTCGTACCTGAGTGACTGTAACAAATTAGGTTTTACACCCTTTGTCTTACATGTACATTGTTCATTCCCAACAATATAAGCATAAAGCTTAGATGTAAACCCACAAAGTGTATGATGATGCGCCCAGCACGTTTATCTTTCATCACCCTGGTACAGCATTTGTTCTCATGAGAGAATCCTTGCAGGTTATCGAGTGCATAGTTGGATGTATCAAACCACACCTTTAAATCTGGGGTAATTACTTTATAGATGTCATCACAAGCAACAGAATATACCAAGGAATCTGTGTCACAATAAAGGAAATGTAAGGCTAGAAGAAGAAATTTTGTACGCATGTACTGATAATGGAATTCGTAAAGAGTTAATTTTGATAGATGAAGAATTGCAACACCAGTGTACAAAGGTTTGTTAAAAGCAACAGCACTCTTTTACGTCTCGATAAGGACCAAGTTTTCATCGATAATCTGTCTTACCTGGAATGTAGGACATCCTATTAGCTCTGCAGCCCCGGATATCGTGTAATACCTCGAAACGACTCTGGTGTCCCTTTCCCGGCAGACATTCTGCAAGGTTATTCCATAAACAGAATTATTCATTAACTTGAAAAATGATTTTTCGAATTCGTTCGCAGCCTGGGAACGTTCTCAATGGTAAGCTCGATGTACAGCTCCATCCAAGCCTTCTGCTCAAAGTACAAAACACGATGAACAAAGTCGAGTTTGGCCCCATACATCAAGTACTGCCTCACTGTTTCCCTGTGTATAACAAATTTCTACCGGGGCGCAAGTGTTAAAATAAGTTTCTCATGAGAGCCGTTCAGGGGTATGCTATTTACTGGGGTCATAGGCAGATCAGATAGTCTATCATGACTCTCCTCTGGAAAAGACAGATCAACTTCCTCGAAAAAACAAGTGTCACTGTCATCCACCATGTTTGAAAAATCCCATGTTGAAAACACATCAGCTTCAACCCACTCAAAATTGCCGAACGGAAGCTTGTATCACATTGTATGACTGTACAGCCTGTAGACATCGAAATAGCATATATATTTCGATGCCACACTGGAGTCGTAATCCTCACCCATGTAAACATTGTTAGCTTCAGCATGTCTTTTTGAAACCTGGGCAATGCCACTCCTAACCCTGCGTTCTACAAAAGATACATGTCTGGGTCAGTCAACAGCTCTAGTCGCGCACATGTCATTGACAATAAAGCGTCCCATGAAAGAGACAGAGCTGTGACATAAATGGCGGGGTCAAGACCATAATGAGCCAAACATATGGTCCTGAAATTCTCAATTACATCAGCCAGCAAGCAAGTGTCCATACGTAAGTAGTGAATTGCATACTGCAGCAAGTTTATGCAGTTGAACCGATCCCATGCAGCTTGGGCATGAACATAATCCTCATCATAAATGCCTTCGCCTCTCATCACATTATGAAATGTGAATTGAATTTTATCCAGGCTTTTGATTACCATGGTTCCGTGGGGTTGTGGTAAGTGACATTCAACCAATGGTTTTATAAGAAAGTGAGCATCGTAGTTTTACAGGTTATGAAAAACAGCGACTAGTTGTCTTTTGGGCAGTCTGACATTTAAGTTGCACTTATTATGTGCGTGACCTTTGATTTCGCTCATCAGATGGTCATGATCGACCACAATATCATCTGTGCCGAGCGTTTCTTTACAAATGTGACAACATGTTTGAGCCACCAACCTAGCTTCATCAGCAGGGGTTTTTGGCTTCATCGAAACAATCACGCTGTAAATTCCTGCAAACCACTTTGTAAGTTCAACTAATTTATCAACTAATTGGTAAATATAATCAGCACCCACAAACTCAGCATCGTTACTTGGATTGTATGAGCAGACCAACAAAATGCTACAAGCATATGGAACATGTTGATTGATGGTAGTTTCATTTAGGCAAGCAAGTGGACATGGGTTTCAGGCAACGTTCAACATCGCAATAGGCAACGAAACCCAATCTCTGCTGTTTGCTGCAATCTTTAAATTCCAAGTACTTGTCATTCCCAGTTGCTGGCAAAGAGTACTGTGATTCGCGAGTTACTCCTCACAAACAAAGTATTAGAGGCAATGCTTCCAAATATGTTTCCTACACTTCTTCTTACCTACCAACCAGTCGGGACCAATTTCTAATGCATACGAAATGCAAATAAGCGGCATTTCCACTCACGTGAATCACCAAAATATTAACATGTTTGTCATGATGTATAGGAGTAATATAATACCACCCTTTTCGCAAGTTTCGTCAATTATATTGCTATCTTTGTCTACCACACAGTAGACATTGATAGAAATAGAATTGTTCTCCTCGAACTTACGAATATCCTGTATGACTACATGTGTCGACATACCTTCAGTATTCAAAACCTCATGAGGTTTAGGATATGAAGAGTAATAACTGGCACTTTATGGGGCCGGAAACAAAGATGCTATTATGGCATAGTGGAATCACATTCCCTCCAGGCAGTGTACATCGACACAAGCAAGACAATTGTAAATAAACTTTGGTAGTTTAGTGTGCGCAGCATCGATGGTGAATGGGATATGTCAATATTTTGAGACTCCAGCCAGATCAATAAGCACTAAACTCCTCAAGTCTCTTTGTGAGATAAGGAATGATATCATCATCATAGATTAAACCCACATCAGATGAGTGTAGGACAGGGAGTGTTTTTGCTTTGAAAATAAAAATTTCCATAGCAAATTCTTCCGCCATGAGGGATTTCAAGTACTTACCCACTACAGTAATTAAAACTGTAATATTTTGGAGTGATGCCATTATTAAGCTTAATATAGGGACCTTACATCTCTGGAAAAAAACTAGAAACGTCTGCATCGCTTGCAAGCCTATTGTTAAGTATCCACGCCATTTAGTCTTCCTGTGAATGCAGTAGACAAGAGTTGGTATGTCAGGTCTGGCAAAGCTTCAACTGAAGCTGCAGAATCGGAAAACAAATTATTTTCCGTCTCCCTTGGAGAAACATTTCTAATCCACTCGAAAGTCTGTTGTGAAACAGTTTCAGTACTCTCCGAATCACAATATCTTCCGAGTCTGATAGAAATAAGTCCTCATTTAAAAGCTCAACTTTCTCATGTTTGGGGGAAGCGGACACGTTTTGGCAATTCGGTTTTGACAATATCTCCATAAGTGAATCTATACTCGAATTACTTAAGTAAAGATCGTCTTCCAATAGATTAACTTATGTCTGCTTAGGCGAAGGGACACTGTCTCAACAGCTTGCGACTGTGTTTGCGATTCAGAATCTGAATTGCTTACATAAAGATCTTCAAGCAATATGTCAATACAGTATCGCTTATGCTCACCCATTTTAAATAACTAACTACATTTTCTTTATTTTCCCCTCTTCAATAGCTATAACACCACAATAAGAGTCTGGTTGAAGAGTCTCGTTCTGAAAAAAAAAACATGGAAAGATAACAACACTTTATTTTCTCATCCTGTCATAGTTGTAATTAATACTAATATTATATATATAATTATTTTGAGTGAACTTTAATTTATTTTGGAAGGTGAGTCAGTCGACTATAGTGATAGATATTTAAAAAGATACGGGTATGAGTCATTCTAAAGTCTCATGTACAAAGTCAGGTAGCATACAGCCAAGATTGAGTATGTGGGGAGCGAGCGAAACTTAGTTCTCAAGAACCAATGAGGATGAGCCGAGCTAGGAGCAGTGTAAGACCACGTGTGGGTCAGCATTTTGGACCGCTCGTGCAGCTGCAGGTGAGAGAATGGTTCAGTAAACTGTCGCAGTCCATGTCGCGCATCAACATACAGGTACACTTCTGCCCGACAACTTCCCCTTCCCACCACTTACGTGTGGAGCCTGAGAGTGTCCTGCATGCATGCGCTCCAACAGGAGGGAGATTGGGCACTTCCCCTCCGGTCATGCCAGTCCATCAACTTCTCTCTGCGGTGCATATTACCGGTCTGCAGCTTGTGTCCACTATACAATTCACCATATTCCGGAACCTGTCTCGCCTCGACTGTTTTTCACAAGATTTAAAGCAAGTGGACTGCATTTAGAATATTGCATTGAAATTTAAAATCAGTTTTAAAAAGTTTACAACTTAAATGTGCTTTTTGAAATTTATTGTGACCTGCACGACACCTCAAAATCATTAATGAATATTTCACCATAAAAATGTATCAATATTACACCATCAAAAATATGTTCTAGGGTACACCATAAAGTTCATTTACCCTATAAAATAATACCTAACACTGTCAAATAACTATTTTCATTTTAAAATATCGAGGGAGCAACACACTGGATAATAATAGTAATACCAATTTAAGCAAACACTCTTAAAACCTAATATTTAAAAAAATGAAAAATACTTACAATCTAAAAAAAGATTAATACCCAATCCACCTGGTCACATTCACATCACAAACATTTCATTCATTAGAAATACTCAAGGCTCATTTATCCATCATCTCACACGCCCTTCTCCAGTCAACTCATACTGAACAAGTTTGGGAGCCGAGACTGTGCATCTCCCCCTCACACTTGGTGTGAGCGGTGGAGTTCTCCCTTGTTTTCTCTGTTCGAAAATTCATACCTCATACACACAACATCCCTTCCTTAAACATTTATTTAAAACAAAATTAACATAGATACCCAATCCACCCCATCACATACACATCACAAACATTTCATTCATTAGAAATACTCAAGGCTCATTTGCCATCATCTCACACATCCTTATCCAGTCAACTCAAACTGAACGAGCTTGGGAGCTGAGATTATGCATCTCTCCCTCACACTTGGTATGAGGGGCATAGTTCTCCCTTGTTTTAGCCATTCTTAAGTCCATATTTCATAAACACAACATCCCTCCCTTAAACATTTATTTCTTAAAGTATGTAAAAAATAACTAGAATTTGTTTAAAACACAATTTTCCCCTGCACTCGTGCCCACAGTCATACACCCATTTTCCTCAAGAGTACTTTGTATTTTTATTCTATATGGTATTGAAATATATTTACGAATATTTAACAGTGTAGAGAGGGCCTTGGTCTGAGATATTGTCTTGCCTTATTTCCATAGTGTAATACTATGGCAGTTACCGAGCATCTCCCTCTAACCTCTATTAAATGGTCTCTCAAATACAAGTCAACAAGCCATCTAAAATTTATTGAAAATACAATTTTCCCCTCCACTCATACTCACAGTCATTCACACACACACACACACACATGAATTAACATTAACTAAGACTAAACATAAACAACTTATATTATAAGAAATTCTAAACTTAAAAATATATATATCACACTCTGAATAGATTTTATGTAATTTTCATTCAATTTGTAAATATTTTCTATGAAAGTTTCTAAATTCCTTATAAAATGTTAAAAGTTTTATAATATTTCTTTTACATTTTAAATACTTGTTTTACAATTCTAAAAACCGATCATACAATTTGTTCAAACATTTTACGATTTTAAATACTTGTTTTACAATATTAAAGAATTGTTTTACGATTATAAAAACCCATCATTCAATTTGTTAAAAAGTTTAACAATTCTAAAGACTTGTCTTACGATTTTAAATGCACAACATTCAATTTGTTTTTAAAAGATTAATGATTCTAAAGAATTGCTTTGCGATTTTAAAGACCCATCATTCAATTTGTCGAAATGTTTAACAATTCTAGAGATTTATTTTATGATTCTAAAGGCTTGTTTTACGATTTTAAATACCCATAATTCAATTTGTTAAAGAGTTTAACGATTATAGAGAAAGTTTAATTAAATCTTATAAAAGTTGAACAATTTGAAGGAAAACGTAAAAAAATATATATATATTTTATAAGAAAGTTAATAAAATGTTTAAGAAAATGCGGTCAAAATGAAACACATTATAAATGTTACGAAAAGTTTTGACAAAATACTTCAAAAGAATTTAAAAGCCCGAAACTAACCACTTAAACTCTGGTAGCGAAGTTGGTAGGCTTCGAACGAAACCTGAACTCAAGGTCAAGTTGGTTGAGCATTTTCCCTCTCCGGCAGGTGAAAGTCCGGGCTGTCTACTCCAGCAGACGTGCAGTCGGCCAGATTCCCAAGATAGCAGGTGAATTCCCCAGCGGGCGGTGAAGTGGAAACAAGTCTGAAGTTTGTTCACGGCACAACCCAGTCACATCAGGTCCTGTTAGCAGCTGGTGGAACGGACGACCGGTGTCCTTGAAAAGTGCGAACTGGTTCACAAGCTGTCCGAGCATGAGAGGGTGGGAGATGTTACCTCCATGAAGATTGATCAGCAAATGGCGAGCTGGAGGTTGGGCTATTTATACCTCACATCCCCCTATTTCCAAAAAATCGATATTGTGTAATTCGCTAACAAAATGTATTAAATGTATATATTATGTTTTAGAAACAGTTTTAACATATTTGAAAGTAAATTGAACACATTTAAAAGGATTTTAAGCAAAATTTAGAGTGTATATGTAAGAATACTACGTGTATTTGTCCGGGTTTAAGCCAATAGATTTGAATTATATTCTTATTTAACGACTCAGCATTATCAAACATGACCTTGCCAGGAGTCAAATCCAGTTTAAATCAACCATGCCTTATCCAGGATTCGAACCCAGAGCCTCCTTGTATAAACTAATTACTCTATGGAGGCCGGTGACATTTAATAATTGAGTTTATGTATTAAAAGTGACATGTAAGAATATTATTACTCAGGTTTTTCAGCAGACATCTTTGTCAGATTAAAATTTATCTCTTAAGTTGAATAGTAATTTTTGGTGAACTAATAGTTTGTTGCTATCTGATTTTTTTACATCACTCGTACATGTTAATTCAACATACTTTTTTTCTCATCTGTCTCTTTTAAGACATGTATTTACCAATATTTTTTCCTTAGGAAAACAATTTCAGTTTTAAAAAGGAATAGGTTAAGAAAAGTAAAAAAATATTCATTTTACAAGATACATTTATTGACAAAATATATACTAACATATTTTTTTATTATTTCGATAAAACATAACATCAAACAAGTATAGAATGATACAGAAATGTATGTACAACACTAACAAATACAGGATGACATACAAATTATTTAAAGAACACAGATAGATCCAAAATTTTATCTGCAACAATTACACCTTGCTCCAAAACAACTACAGGATAACACAAAGCATTGAACACTAACAAGTTAAAAATATATACCACATTTTTCTTTAAAAATAAATATTTTTACAAACTATTAGCATCTTCCGTGAACGGAGTTTTCATGCATTTTCTTAATATTGGATCCAGATCCCCTTCTTGAGCTTTGCTTTCAAGGAGAGAGAGTTTCTTACATCCTGGTTTTAACCTGTCTGTTTGCACACAAACATCTTTACAATTAGGGGCACGTACAATAATGCTTTCAACCAAATTGAGATAGGATTCAATATAATGAGAGTACACATCTTCAATACTAGATGGAAGAGGTGTGTTTGCAGTAATATAAATACTGGTCATTTCTTGTTGTCACTGCACTGTATAAGTTCGTGACTCTTTTTGTCTCCTAGAGGAAAATAAATTACTTTAAAATGAAAAATATGGTCGCAAGATTCCGTAAATTCTCGCAAAAGTCAGCCGTACCATAGGGCATCGGTTATATTCGACTTTCCTTGTTTGACACTGAAGTAATCAATTGCAGGATGAAAATATGCCATGTTGCTACTATGACATCCAAAACTCGACAGAAAAGATTTAGCAAGGAACAATATATGCATATTGATAAATTCATTCTCTCCATATTTACAAGTTAGAATGTGTTTTAGGACTAAATTTTATTTTTGCTAATTTTATTGCTCGATGTACGTAACATTTTGATGAATCACACCTAGTATGAGACGTGTAATCAATATTGTTTTTGCTATAATGATATGAAGTAAGAATATTATTATAACATTCTTCGAAATACTGATAGGGCAAACCAGTGTCTGTATTATAAACAAGATGTTTCAAACATTTTTCTTCCTCACAATATGATGTTACAATGCATTCGTCTTTAACCTTACGCTTACAATCTACTCTGTATGGCCTGTACTGGTTTACAAGACATTCAGAACTTTTGCAATTAGTTGAAGTGCCATCATAACTAGTTGGTTTACTGCATGCTGTCAAAGCTTGAGAGAAATACGTACATTTGAATTGAATGTCTGACACACATGTTTCCTTAACAACAAGATGTGAATATAATAAACTATAAGTTACAGAATACAAACCTTTAGTAAAAAACACATACTTGTATTTCATTGGGAACATTATTCTGAATTAGCCACTTCACATGCATACAAATTATACATGGACGGGAAAACTAATCCTCCTTGTTCGAAAAAAAAGTTGTGGATGTCCCCATCACAGGTCTCCTTCCAACGAACGGTGATTCCCTGGTGAGGTCTAGTGAGATGGTAGGCGATTACTCCATTTCCCTGCTCCTATTCTATCTCCTCGCTAAGACTGGCAATCATAAGATCTTTTAATGTTGTTGGCAAGTCATTGTCGGGGCGAAGATATCTCACAGCACAATCATTGTATGCTATTCCTTCACCAAAGAGAATGTAGAGACTGTTGCCGAAAGTGCAGCTCCAATGTTCTATATCATTGCAGACATAAACTTGTAAAATACCATCATACAGTTTAAAGAAAACTCTTCTGTATCCAATTTGCAGGACCTCGTACATGTCTTTAGGGTCGAAGATTCTAGCCATGACTGATGATGTAATGCTGAATGCTCTCCTTTATAAAGTCTGCCAAATTAGATGTTCTTGCTTTGAAAAATGTTGCATTGCCATATGCCACAGGAAGAAGTTAATTCTTGGTCACCAATATACGTAAAATGTTGTTTGTTGTTGCATTGTTCTGTCTAAACTGTAGTAAGAGAACAGCAACTACACTCCTTCTGTATAATGTATTTTATTTTCTTGTAGGACTTGCATTTGGTGATGTAAGCACTTTGAGCTTCAAATTGTAGTTGACCTTCGTTACAAGGTAGTTTGCTGTCAGGACGTAAATTATATAAAGGACAATAGTTTCGCCCATAACATACGTCGAAAACTTTTAAAGTTTATGTTGGACTGATTAACGAGAAACACCAATGTTCACCTCAGTTGCAGGTCTGTATCTGTAGTGGACTATCTTTATCTTCAATTATAAACCACACTCGCCTGAATCCTGGAGTAACACTGGCATAAGGAAGTGATGAGTCAAACCTCTCCATCGTTACTGAAGCTCTGGTGTACGATTCTCTCTCTCTCTTTCTCTCTTTATTTATATATAGTCACATGTTCTTCCAGTTTGTAGTAAAATTAGTTCTTCAACGACAACTTTGTTAGATCAAATTTACAAACACTAACAATGCTGTTCCAAACCTCACAGTCCCACATTCCACATGGTGCTCTTAGAAGTCCGCTACTGCCTTGTATTTGCGTGATGTGTTCCTTATTATTACATGTTTCAGTCCATAAGGCAAGGCTGTCGTAAAATTCTCAAACAATTTATATTTTATTTGATGAAAACCTGGTTCTTTGGTTATTTATACACTGCAATTTTTAAAACATAGGTCCCAAGAATAACAGGGTAGTTTGCTGTGAGGCCGCATATAAAGACTGAACAGTCTTCTTCATAACGCAACACTCGTTCGGCATACATGCTTTCTCCGAAACTTTTTGCGAAATTCCAATGATCATCACCATTGCTCATCTGTGTTTGGAAGTATATGTTGCCTAGAGAGTGGAACCATACTTTCGTATGTTCTAGAAAAATACTGGAATATGTCTTCTCTGGTTCGAATTTCTTCATTTTTTCTAAATCTTATGCTACCTAGAACAAACATTTTTTTTTTTTTTTTTTTTTTTTCAAAAATTAATATCTCTACACATAGGTAGGATGTTAGTACAAATATTCTCTTAAAGCTTTGCTTTTACATTGTGAGCAGAATGTTTTTCCTCACAGTGATTAGTATCATAGCGTTTGACAATTGAATTAATACTCGAACAGTTGTGGTATCTTCTGATATTTATTACTTCTGCATTGGTTAAACTTTTTAAAATTTCCTTCTGCATTTTTCCCAGTGCGTATATGGGACAGTCTTCGAGTAGTGCAACATTTACATATTGAAGATATTTTTCGTAAGCTATCACCAGAGTCCCATTTCAGGTTATGTATCTCATAAGTCTGTTCCCGAAACATCATTTTAACTTCAGGTTTTAAACTATACCAAGGTCTGGGGGATTTAAAGCATAGTACTTTAGAGTCATTAACGTCGGCTACATGAGAAATAGCAAGCTCCTTAATTACAAAGGAGTTGTCTTGGTTGTTTTCGAAACCCTGAGTGAAGCACATCATTTTTACGTAATTTCTTTATACACTATGCACAATCAGTATATCTCATATAAATTTTATAAGATGACAGTGCACGCCTCGGGATCTACTTCATCGACTCCTGAATCGTCCATTACAACATCTGGAATGGTTCTGCCTTCAAGTAGCTGTTCCAGCCTGCACAACATACAATCCCTCCTCACATGTTGCAAGTTCCCATCATTAGTAAAGGCAGGCATGCCGTAAGGACAATCATCACATGGCAGATAGGATACGATATCCTTAACAGTTTGTAAATGTTCATCAAGGAACGGATACACTAGTTTTATTTCGTGGCCCACAAAAGAAAGTATAAATTCTTTGGGCAGCACTCGCAGTTGGGAGCAGTCTAAACTCAATAATGTTTTTGCCTTCCCATATGCTAAAATCGCATATAACGTTCCAACACATTCAGTGTCACAATTGTTACAGCAGTGGCCTTGATGCATTGTACCTGTTGCGAGCTGATGCAGAGATGAAAATCCTTTGTAGATCTAGATTATTGTGTTGAAGTTGTTGTATATGCCTGTCTTTGTAGTAGACGCCGGTCGTTGTAGGGGACATCTGGAGCTGTAGTAGACGTGAAGGACGCCTGTTGTTGTAGTGGACGCCTGGAGTTGTAGTGGACGCCTGGAGTTGTAGTGGAGGCCTAGCGTCGTAGTAAACACCTAAGTCTTACCAGTGCTTATGTTAAGCACATGCATGCATGCATGCGCACACGAAGTGACCTTCGCAGAACCCGAGTTAACACTGAGCAAAATTTAATTTACCCCTCCTTATATAGTAAACGGATACAAAATTGCTGCTATTTTCCTTTAAATTTGCTCTTTTAGGAAAATTAGTTGAAATGTCGTGAAATTTAAGAGATTTCAGCGTCGATATCAGTAATTTAAAACTTCATTCGTGCTATTTCAGTAGTATCAAGTCGAAAGTTAAGTATTTTTGAAATAAAATAAGTTGAAATATACTCGCATTTTAAGTTAGAAATTCAGAAAGGGAAAACTACCCGTAAGAATACGCACATAATAATTTTTAGAAAAAAACATAAAAAACATTTCGAAAAAGTTTGTTTAACGTACGTTTTAAATGTTAAAAAATAATATTTAACTTAAGTATTTGCTTACACTGTAATAGTTCAACCTTATGTAAATGGAAAGATGCGTGTTTGTCATTACTTACAAAAAAATATGTCTTAAAACTGTGTTGGTATGAAAATTAATCATTTATTAGTTCAAAGTTTGCTGGGAAACAGGAATAAAGTTTACTGGCAAACGGAATAAAGTTTATTAGATTAAAATATAAAGTTTTTCTTGGAATTTTAATTCTGGGGATTATCTTGAAGGGATTAATGAAACTTCATTTTAACTTCAGGGATATAAAGTTTTATCAGCGGGAGTTGTGGAATTTTTCTTTATCTCGCTGGGAATACGCCAGGCTCTTGCGTCTCGAAAAATAGGAGGAAGCCTCAATGTTCTAGTGAAAATAGAAGTTTGTTGTGAGGAGGGGACAGGGGCAGGCAGCTAACCCAGATCAGTTCAAAATCCGCTGCTGACTTCGTAAGGAAAGTATCACTTTGACCTTGAAGCAATCCTCCGTTCATAGTCGAGGCAGCGCTCTGGAGGTAAAGGGCCGGGCCTTCGTGGAGCAGCCACAGTTCCCGATATATCCGAAAAGCGCGTTCTTGAGTGCTGTGAGGGGAGGAGGTGCGTGGCTTTGAATCGACAGCGAGGGTGCAGCGCCCTCTGTGGACAGGGGCAGTCATCCGAAAAAAAGATTTCTGACCTTCAGGAGGGTGGGTTTTGAGAAGTGCGGCATTGGAAGGGGCAGTTCGTGGGCTGTGTAGACGGGAGGGGGTGTTGGCCGCTAAACAGATTCTTGCAGTGTTGAATCGATACCAGGGTGCGTGGCCCGGAGCTTTAGAAACGACCAAAATGAACTCTGTGTTGGAGGGGGACAGAGTATCCCTCTGAAAAAAAAAAATGTTCTTGGCCGGTTTAAGGGGAGGGGTGTGGTTGACCTTGGGCAGGAGCGATGCGGACAATTCTCGAGAGGTCTGCCATCTTAGATGTTCGCCGACCCTCACGCTGCATAGACGCGACACTGGAACTCTCGACTTCACCGGCCTTCGAAGTGTGATAGCTGCGATTCTTGTTTAGCGATATTACATGCTACGGGGTTCACATCTCGTACACAGTTTTCGTAAACTATAATGTGAAATATTAATTTTTTTATAAGTCTTCAATTTATTGTGTGATAGTGCGTTTATCGTGTAAACCACTTTTCTGTGTTCGGTAGACGAGAATTCGTAGCATTATCAAATCGCGTTTTTGTTACCAAGTGCCTTGAATTTCACAGACTTGACGGAAAAAATTTGTAGTACGTCCGTTATTTTTAAATAATTCACTTTTATACATTCACGTACTTGTAGGACGAATAGTATAATCAAGTTGTTAATAGTAGCTTAGTAGGGAAATAGGTTCTGTCAGTCGTAAATTTCAACTCAGCCATGCTCCACGTATATATAACAGATTATAAGCAGGCGCACGTCATACGATCCAGACATTTATTGACTGACCGCCGAGGTGGACGGATGAGATTTGGGAGAGCTTCTTGTACGATTTCATTACGTGTTTAGTCTTTTTTTTTTCCACCTCAGTCTATAATCAAATGTAGGTTATAAGTTGACATAACTCCTATCCAAGTCAGTGCTTCACTGAGCGAATGGACGTATATTGAATGTTTTCTTTTTTACGCATGTTAATCAATTAATTTCTTTTTACTTGTGGATTACGTTTCTAAAGTTCCCCTCGCCAGTCTCACAGACAGACGGACGTGTAAGGCATGTGCGAGAGGCGTCAAGCAGTGTCATATATCTTGTTATTGTATTCGTTAGACTTTTAATTTATATGGACATTTTTTTTGCTTCGTTAATTCCATACTGCAGACTCACGTAATTGTGATAGTCATGTAGTTGTGTTCGGTCGTTATACTTCTCTCGTGTAAATTATATTTCCAGCATAGAGGTCGGGGTGGACTAATTCATCTCTTTGCGTTTATTTTCATACTGGAGAGTCACGTAATTGCACTTATTATTCGCGTAGTTGTGATCGTTTGAAATTTGCGATTCGATGCATGTAATTTATTCATACGTAGAACACTCTGAATTTCTGTAACGTTTAATTGCATTTGGAATAACACTAACATTCAAAGTCGCCTATCCACCAACGCCGTCTATGAGAAATATCACTAACCAACCAAAAAAATGTACACTTATGCCGCACTCTTGCACAAACCTCACTATATATATATATATATATATATATATATATATATATATATATATATATATATATATATATATATATATATATATATATATATATATATACACACACACACCACGTCCCTAACACGCCGCACCTCAGTCGTGTGCAGGAGCTTACAGTTTGAGGACGTACCAAAGCTCCTGCTTCCCACAAAAAAATATAATAAAATAGACCCTTAATACAGTCTTGCGCCAAATACATAAAAATTAATTAACCCTTTCAATCCATTCAACCCCTTCATTGAATTTAACCATTTCAATACATTTCACCCTTTCCTTAAATTTAACCATTTCAATTTAATTAGCCCTTTCAATCAATTTAATTTACCCTTCGATATCAAATTAATTAGGTCAATCAAAAAAGGCGATTTCCCTTTGTTTCTAGAACACCCCCTCCCCCTCCACCGGTACCTACTTCTGCCTTGATGTTGTTACCTGTCTTCCGACTGGCTATCGTCTGACCATGCCACATTTGTCTGCCAACCAGCAATGGCAAGACAAGAGACAAACAGGGTAATTTTCTTTCATGAATTTATTTAATAAGCATTCAATTGTTTTCTGCCCTTTAGGAAATAATTGAAAAATAACTACAACATCGAATACTTAATACCGTCTAGAAACAAATGAGAAATGCGTACACATAATCTCTATGCTAATCAACTATGAAATTAACCAAAGATTATACTGCAGTTTGTTTAACAAAGCGTAATTTGGGAATTATATTAAATGAAGTTATAACATAAGCAATTATTCCGTAATCATATATAATAAAAATGTATCTGACCTCTGGTAAACACAACCCCTCAAAAACTGCAGTGTTACAGAGTGTTTGTAGACCTGTTGCTTTAATGTTCCCCACAGATAAAAGTCTAGAGGCGTTAAATCTGGAGAATAAGCAGGCCATTTCGTGTTTCCAGACCAACCGATCCTACGACCACAGGAAGTTCTGTTAAGAATCATTCTAATTCTCCGTGCAGAGTGAGCAGGACATACGTCATGTTAGTACGACATGGATTGTCTTATGTCCAGTGGGGTGTCTTCCAATAATCGCGGCAAATGTCATTGTATTTATTACATCTTCATACGCACTGTCGAGGGTTGTTAATAAAAATTATCATTCCATTTAAAGTAAAGAAGTTGACCTTTGTGTCTTCTTTACCCTTCCACGTAAGGGTAAATTATCACTATCAAGTTATTAGCGCCTTGGACCCAAGCAACTTTTGTCTGGAACATTCTCTTCTACCGCTAAAAGTGGCAGTGTTTTTCGGGCGGCCTGCCTTAGGTGCCTCTTCCTGTATACATGTTTTTCCTTTGCAAATTGACTCGCGTCCTTCAACAAATTTCAGTAAGTAATTTCTTCTTCTTGCTGCGTTATTAAGGCAAATGATCGCCTTGGTTACAGATATGAAGTTTTAAAGATTTTAACGCTTTTATGCGTCTGCTCCTTTTTTAACACATTTGAAATTCTTAGTTTGAGCTACAATCCGTTGCAATGTGTATGTTTATTTACTATTTGTACTCGTATATGTAAATATAGAAGTATATTTACGTAAGCCTTTTTTATCCCAGATTTAATATAATATTATATAGTAATACTTCACGACATATCAAAGACTAATCATTGTTAACTTCAATATGAAAATAGCTACAATTTTATTTAAAAAACCTCGCATAGAGTTAACGTAAAGTTAAGATAACAAACGCCATGCTAACTTCAATATAGAAAAGCCTTTTTAAGATTTTTCTACCAGAAGTTGCACATTCGTTGAGGCATCGTGCACACTTTCTTAACAGGAAACGCCATGCTATTTTGCTGCTGTGAACCCGTGCATATTCTGTGCCTTACCATCGCTTCTCTACGGACATCTCAGAGAATGTGATTAACACATGTCACTTGACTACGCTCAGCGAGTTACAGGTTACAGGTTACAGGAGAGTTTTGTTCAGTGCGCTGCCCAAAAGACTTACTGGTAATCCGACCTATCACGACAGTAATAGCAGTGCACCCACAGCGCAGGTCGAGATAGGTAGGGATAGGAAAATTTCGCCAATTCATTTCGGGACAAGATATACGTCAAGCACACATACAGTGAAGTCACCTTTGCAATTGTATCACAGTTTATTATACACTCCCTGGGGGCCTCTGAGCCAATATCAGACTTGCAAAGAAACACGTTAGGAATCCCATACTGCCAGGTGTGGGTCAACACTAACCACTCTATGGGGCAACAGCCAATGAACACAAATCTGAGGAGCCAGTGTACACACGAGTGTAAAATGGATACGCTATTTGCAGTCTTTAAAGTAATGTTGACAACTTATTACAAGTAATTCGACGTCTTATTATCTTAGTTATGTTGGTGATATTTTGTATTCACTTGAGGGACGCAGAGGTCCTGATCATTAAATTCACTGCAAAAGTGGTTTTTACGTGTTCCTCTGGAAGAATATACACTAGAAACATATATTTAGTAAGTGCGAATCAGTTAAACTGCTATAGGCTGTTCACGAATAATTGAGCGGTTTTGAAACAAACCTTCGAAAAATTCCACTGCCCTTACACGCATGTACTTAAAGGCCGCGTGCGCCCAGTGAAGTTGGTAACGATGGATGGAGGAGTTCAATGTCTGTATGTTGAATTAGGAGTGTTAGGTAAACATTTGTAAATTTTTACTAAAAGTACCTTTTTGTTTTATGTTTTACTAATTCCTAATTGTGAACTTCAGGGAATTTGTAAAATATTTACGATTCTAATAATTAAAGACTGATCACAATAAAGTGAGAACTTTTGAAATGAACCTTAGAAAAAAGCCACTGCCACAGCCTGCATATATTTTTATGGGCGCACCGAGTGACATTCGCCTAGTAAAGTTGGTAACGATGGATGGACAGCAGTTCCATATCTTAACATCGAATAAAAAGATGTTAAATAACCATTGGTGGCAAATTAAATTATTTATTTCGTTTTTTTAAATGCGCCTAAGTGTAAAAATGAGCATGTTGGTAAGATGCTTACTTTCCTAATAATTTCATTGTTTGACTTCACCGACGCATGGATAAGTGATGAGGCACATGGCAATGTTAATTTTACACAAGGCTGAAGAATACACAATGTGCGTACAAGTAGATCGTAAGTAAGCAGCGCTTTCAAAAGGACACATTTTACCATGAACAGTATGTACACATTTAACCTTGACGATGCATGAGTAAAGTAATCAGGCCCATGGTATTGTTAGTTTTATACATGGAGGAAACATACGTGACGTGCATAAGTATATCTAAACATTGGGATTTCAAAAGTGATCAGTTTACAATGAATGGCATATATGTATGATGTAAAGCATAGGTTCCCAAACTTTAGTTTATCATGCCTCCCTTCTGCATAAAAAAATAACTAAGCCCTCTGTGTCACAACTTCATTATTATATGGGCAAAACAAAAACGAATTAAAATTTCAAAGGTTTCATTTAATCATTACATTTCAATGCTTATTGAACACAAATGATGGTGAACAAATTAATCAATGTGACGGATGAGCTAGCATATTTTTAACAAGATTCCCAGTTCTTGGTTGAATAGAAGAAATTGCACAACGTAAATCACTGGCAATATCGAGTTTGCTTATATACTTCTTGTTTATTGCTACTACTACTGGAGACGCCCTTTCACACAAAAAGGTGCTTGAAAAAGGCAAATACAATTGCAGTGCTTGTTCTGCTATGTCAGGATAAACTTTGAAGTACTGGACCCAAAACAATGTTTTGTCAGTCTTCTCAAAATCATATTTCGCAGCAGAACAATTTTTTATTTCCAACGCCTGCTCTGGAAGGGTTTCAGGCAGCGAGTCTATGTCAACATGGAAAGGATCCGTCGCTAATCTATAAATGTTATTATCACTACAGTCCGATTTAAAAAGCTAGAATTCTCATTTACTAATTGTGCAAGTGAACAGCTCAGCGCACGCACCCCCCCCCCCCAACTTTGAAAGTAAATCATGTAGAGCAATGGATGACCGTGATCAAGGCGTGAACAGCTGTGGCGGTAGTAAGTTCCCTTACGACGCGATTTCCGGCCGAGGATTATGTTGACGCATGCGATGGTTAGTAGTGGAAAGGGAGGAGTTAATAAGGGAGGGAGGGAGGTATTAAAGCTGGGTTTTAAATTAAAAAAATTATGAATTTTGAATAATGCAGGAACCGCAGTTCTCGCATACAGGACTGCGTCTTCTACATTTACAATACACAACTTACGTGACAGTTCGTAATTCCAGCCAATGGAAACTCGCTACAAGCCTGTCCTTTTTACTTTCGCTAGATAACTATTTATAACCTAACCTACTATACCACAACCATACATAGCAGATCATTCTTCAAAGCAGACATTTTGTAGAAGAGAAGCTTATTGTTGTGAACTTAGTTTACAAACACAGGCATAAACATGCGCAAACGCATATATTAGAATATTTTTTTGTTAATACATTACCGTAAATAATGTCTCCGGTCAACAGCATAGACTGCTCTGTTCTGATTAGTCACTACCACACAATGTTTTGCTATTTCTTCTAACGCTTAAGGAAATCCCAATGCCGTACACGATCTGCTAAGTTCAGTTGGATATAAAGCATTTTTAGTTTTTCATAACGCATAAGTAAAGGCTTAATTTTTATATTGTAAACGCAGCTTAACATGTGACCGTAGCCGGGCTGTTAGTAACGCCCGCACACAGACCGCTGCTGTTACGACTCCAGTTACCTGCTGCTTCAAGGTCGCACGCTGACCGCTGACCTTGTGTGAGCACCTGCGCTGCGTGAGACCGTTATGTATCATGCTGCGGACACGCCCCTACACTGGACCAGCTTCTGTGGTCGCGCGACGAGGTGCGAGGTCAAGTCGAAAGGGAACATGTGTCCTCCCTGATGCAGAAGCCAATAAAGAAGTGGCACCGGCTTGAACATGTATAGGACGGTGAATTTTGGCGTGCAGCCAGAAGATAACACGAAATTTGCATGTTTCTAACTATTAGGTAAGAGCTGTAACCAATTTAACAACTCGAACTATAGTATATTCGCTGTTTCTTCTCACTTTTGAACAAACATTTGAAAAATCACCCCATTTTTGACGTTTTTCGTTGGTTCCTAAATATGCGTTAACATAAAAATACCTAATGTTAGATTAAATTGAACTTCTTACTTATATATTGTCTATAAATATATATTGACGAGGACGTGCTTCGCCATACTACATACTTCGTACACATGTGTCATGTATTCTACCTATTTGCTTTCAGTTAACCAGAAGTGTTGCCTACCCCCGCAGGGCTATACCGCACCTTCAAAACTATGAGGGACGTTTTCTCAAAAACGTGTTAGCAGAGCGAATTCGGACAAGAGAGCCTTTTGTTTTCATTTTGTCATGGTGAGTAATAATTTACCTCAAATTTTTCATTACTGCTAGGTGTTCCAAAGTTACCTGCGAACATATGGTTACTACCACTACTTATGCAACGAAGGAGGACGATTTTGACCAACCACACGTTAACACATTTACAATGTCCGTGTCATGAATTACGATTCCGATTTTTGTCACTCCGTCTCAAGTACTGCATAGTATTTTTTACATTTATATGCATTTAAAACTTTCATTTTCAATGCCGCATACCTCCTTTAATATTCACCACGCAATAGGTAGTGTTTGTCAACTTATTTTTCATAAGAAATTGCCTCCCGGAGTTTGGCACAGGAATTCTGGTCAACATTATATATCACAAGCATCCAATATGTAAATAAATAATCTCTTTTGTCCGCCATTTTTAAAAATTGCATCACTTTGAAAGTTGCAGTTTTAATGTCATATCTCGGGAAACAATTAACAGACTCCAGCCAAATATAGCAGTCTAGTCGTCGTACTATATATGTTGGTTCATGTAAACTTTCATGCTTTAATTGGGTCAGACTGTTTATTTTCAAAATGGTAGCCGTGTAAATATGTCAGCTTAGTATGCTATATCTACTAAATTATTTAACCTATTTCAACTTAACTTTGTTTGTTGACAGCATCTATCACAACAATCAAATTTAACTTTGTTTGTTGACAGCATCTATCACAACAATCAAATTTAACTTTGTTTGTTGACAGCATCTATCACAACAATCAAATTTAACTTTGTTTGTTGACAGCATCTATCACAACAATCAAATTTGTCTATACAACCCCCAGCGCGTCTTGAAATCCGCAAAAGAAAAATTTGGTCCACGCAGCTGTCGGACACAAGATGGCAGAATTGTTGTTCTCCACACGAACCGCCGTTTTTACTTATCATCTAAGCGGGAACTTGTTAACAGTCAGTAAATCCATCTACCGGTGCTAGCACTGTGCTAGAATTTCATTATGTTTAATTATGTGCGTAAGCTTGCGTGCATGTGTGTGCGTGTGTGATATCAAGCCCTTGTATGTACATCACTACAGTCCCCTGCATCATTGTTATGTGTATTACAATGGTAAGTCTTCCTCACTTAGTTATAATAATTTAGTTAATTTTTTCGAATCCATGATCAACAATAGTAAAAGCAAGTTGCTAACACTGAGCCCCACTACAAAGTTTTTCCGAGAATTTGTGCTCCGTCTCCCCCCCCCCCCCCCCCCCCAACCCACCAGTGCAACTCGCCAGTCACACTTCCCGCAGCTAAGGCTACTCCCTCCGGACCTCCCGCTAACAGTCGCATTAGTAACGGCCAGCTTGTTGCTTCTTCTGGCCCAGAAACCACCAGCGCCATACTCTCTCAGAGGCTAGCTCGCAATCCTATAGAGCTTTCCATACGGCACATGTCAACAGCCAGTCATTACTCGGCCACACTGACGAGTTTAGAGCAATTTCTAGTCCTCTACATTTTCATGTAATATTAGTGTCGGAAACATGTCTCCCATCTTCGGTTTTTGAATTGATCGACTAGGTAAACAAGGCGGAGGCTTGGCAGTTTACGTGCTTAATGATATTACAGTTAAAACTATCTGCAGCTCTCCTAGTCCTTACTGCGCAAAACCAGAGTATTTATTTCTTGAATAAAACATTTCTACACAAAAATTACTGATTGCAGTTGTTCACAAACCCCCTAAGATATGGTCCATGGATGACTTAGAAAATGACCTATTTGCAATACTTCCTAGTTATGATAATGTATTGATTATGGGTGATTTTAAAACCTACCTCTTAACAGAATAAAGTCAAACATTGCTTCTTACTAATCTCTTCTCCTCGTGTAATCTAGTATACTGTCCACTTGAAGCCACCCACCATACTAATAATGCAGACACTCTAAGTCCTACAATGTGGACAAATCAGTGTGCCGGGTTTATCTCACCACAACCTCTTACTTGTTACCTATTCATTTCGTACTCCAAAATTTTTACCGAAGTTAAAGCTTGAATGGCTGATCGGGATAATGCTTTTCGTAAATATAAATCTTCTAAGAGAAAAAATTATGTCCTTGTATCTGTGAGTTTCGAGGAATACCGTTTACTCAGAAACCGGTGTACCCAAACCATTAGAACGGCTAAAATTGTGTACTCTCGCCGCTTGATACAGCCAAACTCATCCCCGTGGCATTTATGGAGCAGTGTTAAAAATATGGGTGTAAAGTTTAAAGACACTAAAAACTATTACCCAAAAATCAATCCAAGTGCTAACGAACTTAATGCTCATTTCACAACTCCATGTACCCATATTACTCCTGAAACAAGAAATGAAACACTGTCTCTTATTAAAGCCAACACTTGCTGTGTAGAAGAACGCTTTTAACCTTAATGTCGTCACGCCTGTTGACGGTCTGAAAGCTATCAGACGAATTAAAACCAAGGCCGAGGGTAATGGACGAATTTCAATTGACATGATAGACCTGGCCTTGCCGTTTATCTTAGAAGCAATAACTAAAATATAAAATTATTCGCTGATCACAGGCAGCTTTCCAACTCAGTGTAAATCTGCTTTAGTAATACCAATCCCGAAGACAAATAAACCTCAATGTGCCAGTGACTATAGACCCATAAGCATTCTTCTCACAATTTCCAAAGCCCTTGTATACATTGCACACCAACAGATAACAAGGTACATTATTAAAAATAACCTGATGGTCGACAATCAGTCTGGTTTCAGAAAGGGCTTTAGCACATGTACGGCTCTTCTTCAGGTCACTGATGACATAAAACATAACATGGATAACCGTTTGCTAACTATTTTGATATTATTAGATTTTAGCAAAGCATTCGATTCCGTTGGCCAGGAGCTATTATTTGCCAAGCTAAAATATTATTTTAATTTCTCCGAAATATTTTTAGAATGGATTAAAAGTTACTTGTGTGGCCGTTATCAGTGAGGTGTCTGCGGAGAACAACAATCTGCTTGGCGCACAGTTAAAATTAGAGTTCCCCAGGGCTCTGTTCTGGGACACCTTCTATTTTCATTAATGACATCCCTCAGATACTAAAATATTGTAAATACCATCTTTACGCAGACGACTTCCAAATCTACCTGCCAGCTCATCCCAGTAATATTACGTCATCAATTGACACAATTAACCATGAATTGTCAAACATATATTAGAATGGTAAATAACGTACGGGCTACTATTAAACCCTAAGAAATCCCAGAGCATTATAATTGGATCTAAGAAACTACTCACATCATCAAACGTCACTAGTGTCCCTAACATCATACTTGATGGCGAGCCGATTCCTCTATCGAAGTCCGTAAAAAACCTAGGTGTAATATTAAGTGAAACTTAAACATGGAGAGAGCATGTTACTTACATCTGTAGACAAACAAATGTCACTTTACATTCATAAAGAAAACTTTAAAAAATTTTACCAGCGAAATTGATGAAAACCTTAACAGAATCTTTAATAATTTCACGCAATGATTATGCTGATGTAGTCTTCAGTGACCTGCATGAAGATCTAGCTCAGACACTTCAGCGAATATAAAAGAACTGTGTACGACTTATTTTTAATCTCAAAAAGAAAAACCATATCACCAAATACAGACACATTCTCTCATGGATTAATTTAAAAAATCGACGATAATTGCACAAGATCTGCTTGTTAGAGAAATTGTTTTTAACAGGACGTCCTCGATACCTTTTGTCTCGTTTCTTATCGCCCAATGCATCAAACACTCGTTCTTTCGATCAACAAAAGCTTCTAGTACCAAAACACAACTCATTTTTCGCTTCATCTTTCATCGTCACCGCAACCAAACTTTGGAATTGCTTACCTCAGGAAGCCAGAGATACAATTTCAATCGCTAAATTAAAAAAATTACGTGATAACAGCTTGGTCACGCTATAAATATTTAAATGAACTTGAAATGTAGGTTTGATATAAACAAACAAAATATTTATTTGCGGAGGTTCCTCTTTTATAATATCTGTAACTTATTTGCTTCCTGCTTCATGCGACTGTAGTGATGTTTCTGATGCTTATGTTATTGTTTAATTAATTAAAAATGTATTGTTAATGTATGTAGTTGTGTGAATGAGCGTGTGCGAGTAGACGTATTAATATATTATATTATGCATAGTTCTAGGTAGGTGATGATTTTAGACGTTTTATATTATAATTTTTAATTTCTCACATGAATTAATTTTCTTTTTGTCTTTTTCCCATGTTTAAATAGAGATATGCTGTGATTTTCTGTCCTTCAGTAATCCTTAAAATAAATTTCAGTTTTAGAACTTTTGCTAGTCAATGTTATCTTGTAGTTAAATATTATAAATAGTACAATTATATGTATATGGATATATATCAGGTTTGTTATGGTTTTGGGTATGCATGTATGTGTTAATCGTGTAAGTTCAATATTAGGGTAAATTTTATTTTATGTAAGTTGCTTTTATATATTTCATATAAGGTTCTTTCTAAGTTTATAGTAGTCATTAAGTATTATGTCATTGTTTTATTTCTTTTTCTTAAAAAAAATTAAGTGTTATGTCTTATTATGCAAAGAGGTTAAGCGTAAGTGGAAGTGACAATACCCTAACTTCGTCACAAAAAAAAGACGTTTAATTATTATTATTATTGTCTGACACTTTATACGATACTGCCACATGAGTAAAATATTCTCATATTTTCGTAAACAATCAACATATTTTTTACCGAATTTGTCAAACAAGTATTACTACAGTAGGCCACATTAAATGATAAGTTTTAAGAGGGTCAAGCAGTTATTTTTAAAATGTCTGATATATAAATATTTAGTTTCCAGAACAATGCAACCGATTTCAACAATGCTTTGTGTGCTTGCAATATTTATTACAACAATAAAATATGTATCTACACAGAGCATCTACTGTCCGCCATTTCGAAAGGTAAAGTTACATGAATAATGTTTTATCATATTTCGGGAGACAATCGTCCTATTCCTTCCAAATTTAGCAAACAGGTATTACTATTGTACGCCATGTAAACTGACAGATTATGTTTTAAGAGAGCCAGGCTTTTATTTTAAAATTAACTACATATAAACATATTTGCATAGTAATAGTAGTAGGAGCTGGATGGTTCTTAACACAAAGGTAAGCCACCTTTGATTAATCGGATTATCGATTTGATATCAAAAGGATTCAGCCTTAATATGAACTTAGTCTGATCAAAAATTGTTAATCCGATTTTAATCAGTTGAAATTTTTTGGATTAATCTTTAATTCGATCTTAATCCAATCATTTTTATATATTTTTTTGAATTTTCATGGGATAAAATTGCATGCAACTTTGATTGATTGATTCAATTAATTGAATTGAATTAATCAATAAAAAATTGTTGTGTGATAAGTGTATAGTTGTACTTTATTATTTTCTTTCTTTCTTTTTTGGGGTTGGGAGCACATCTGGTAGATATTGTCAGCACGACTGGCACTCAGATGAGGTGTGGCATATTGGGGACGGGGTGTTATAAATAAATATTTATTTATTTATAGTGAATTTTGTGCAAGAGTGGCATAAGTGTAAATTTTGTGTCTCGTAGACAGTGTTGGTAGATAGGCGACTTTCAAAGATTAGATTAATGTGTTAATAATGACAAACGATTAAATAGACGACAACTGTTTCCGAATGCAATTAAACGTTACACACGAGAGAAATAATTTCAGCGAGTTCTGCCTATGAATAAATTACACGCATCTTATCGCAAATTTCTAACGAACACAACTACGGGAATAACAAGTGGTAAACTATTACAATTATGCGAATCTCCAGTATGAAATTAATTAACTAATCAAATAATGTCCCTATAAAGAAAACAGTATTCTTCCTAATCACAAGATATATGAAAAATGTAACACTACTTGACGCCTCTCACACATACCTGATATGATTTTAAAACACAACCATCTGCCTGTGAGACTGGTGAGGAACTTCTGAAACAGAATCCACATATATAAAAAGTTAATTTATTAACACCCGTAAAATGTTTTTATATTAACTGCTTAATAAATTTCTTGTAACATTCCACAACACTGGCTTTAAGCTCCAAATATATTGTGTAGTGATTAATACCATAATTGGTCATTAGTTTCTGGAGAGGTGTAGAAAAAATTCGGTTCCTCTATCGGTTTGGAGCAAATTTGGCTTGCTCTCATTCAAAATGATATTTTTTGAATTGGTAACCTGTTTCCCAGTTTTGTTTTTCAAATGCATACCCTAACCACACTTTGAATAAATGACTATTATGGTTAAAATATACTTTTATCCCTTACTGTAAAAGGAAAGCAATGTAATTTAACACAAATCGGCTTGAAAAAGATAATTTAAACCATGAGTTATAACTCGTCTTCTAGGATATCTTATCCTTGCAGGAGTATGAAGCTCTTCTGAAATATTACAAAACTACATTTGTAATATAACTGTATTCTTTCAATTCTTCAATAATTGATACAATTTTGTTTGTATGTGAATTATTCCCAGACACTCTCGAAGCGATGAGAAGTTTTAATCTACTAACCACGTCATTAGGATTGTTCCAATATACAGGAGAAAAACGATCACCAACTTCATCTTTATATATTCCACTTCCGACAATATCAGTTATTAAATGTATTTTCAGATGGTTTTCATCTCCTGAACAAATGTTAGCATTCGTTCGACGAATAAGTTCTTTATATTTCTGCAAATCAGTGTCGGAATATCCACTTGGAAAGTTTTTAAACAATAATTTAAACAATCCTTGACTAACATCAGTTATGTAAATACCAATTTTACTTTTATCCCAGGAACCACATATCATGTCGATAAACACCATATGTAGTATCATGTGTAGACGAGTATTGTATTAAAGCTAAATAACGATGTGCTAAATGAGAAATTGGATGCTTTTTGTTCTTCTTTGTTAAAGGTTCTTCTTCAGTTTTAGTTTCCAAAGCTTTTTCAGTAGGCATATTCAACACAGAATGCAATGTATGCATTCTACTTGTTTAAAACAGCCTATTCCATACAAGCTCATTTGGATTGTAAATATTTCTCTTTCACAGCATATATAACATTATGTAATTCTGTAGTATAGACAGACATGTTTTTTATTCAATCTTATCGATTTTACTTAAAACAGCATCTAATTTAGGTACAGTTTTAGATTTCAAATCATTAATAAAATAATGTATTCATGTTTCCAAATAATTATTTTGTTTTCTCAAATATGTTTGCATAACTAAACCAATTTTTTTATTAATGAGTTTGTTGTTTATATATTGTGTTATTTGTTCCATTCGTGTTTCAAGTTGTTTTGTAATAGTATCCCTTACCACTTCATTAATTACAACTTTTAAATTTTCTTGCATTTTTGTAAGTTATGTTGTAATAATTATATTTTTCATATCATTAAAGTCTTTACTAAATTCATTTAAACATTCTTCTATTCTAAATTCATTACTCAGCAAATCATTTCTAAAATTGGTTAAAATGTTTGCAATTACACTCGTGTTTTTATAAACATTATCATAGTGTTTAGGTCTTCCACATACCATTTATTTACCACATCACTATCTTTCACAGTCATACCCATATTACATAATATATGTCCTTAAAATCACAATTCCCATAAAAGTTTTGGTTAAACAGCTATTGTAATGATTATATTTTATACAGCTATGTCCAAACTTTGAAAAACTTATTGTTCTGCGCATGGAAATAAAAAACTGCCAAAACAAGACCTAGCCTATATCTTTCTTTATATAGAGGAAGTGTTGGTATAATCACAAAAAAAAATGCAGTTGTCTTCCCAACAGTGAAAAAACATATCTTTAAACTTGGTAAAGGTCATATCACCTAAAATATGATCATTGTAAATATGTTGCAGATTCGTATTATCCATTTTAAACATAATTACCATATTTGCATTATCACACAAATTATGTTTTGGTATATGTGTGTAACTTTGCTATATATAAAAACAATCAACATTTGAATGTCAACTAAAACTAAAATATTGTTGTATTTCACCCTGCAGTTCACACCAAATGTTGACAAAAATAAATACGGAATTGGGTAATACATATCTTCTTTATTTGTAAAAGGGAAATATCGCATTCCATTATTAATAACAAAATTGTCGCAAATCATTGATATTTTTCTTGTTGTATTGTTTTAGAAAATGCATATACATTTTCAAATTTAAGAACGTTTGGATGTTCCAACAGAGACATAATAACACAAGATTTCCCACATGAAGAAGAACCACTTATTATACATAGTGTATTTGATATTAAATAATGCCCTGTTTCTGTGCAATTATGTTTTATTTCATATTTACAATCACCAGCAGATGTAAATTTTGTTTTATAGCCTTCATTTCTGCACAAATATACAGTATTATACAACATACTAACATAAAACTATAAATGTAGGTCTATATATAGGTTTGTGTTCAGTTGAAAACAATGAGTCATACTAAACATATCAAAAAAGGATGCAGTGTATTGAATATGGTATTAATAAATTACCATTTGAATTGCATTTATCGAAATGCAGTTATTGCGGACCAGGTATTAAACTTGCCAAATGTTTGGCATGGAACAATAAAGGAATAACTCTTTGGATAACTCTTGTAAAGAACTCTATATTGTTTATAATCGAACAGACAATTCGGAAGAAAGACATATAGTAGATACAATTCTAGCCGATAAAGCAGCAAATATAAGGAAGAATCCATCTACATCTACAGGTGAAAAGCATGGAGCTTGGTTTGTTGATAAAGTTATGCACACAAAAGTGAAGAGAGGCATGGGCATAAAACATAAAACTAAAAGAAAAACAAAGAAAGGGGGAATAATTCCATTCCTATTTCCAGCATTAACAGCTCTAGGATCATCCTTGGAGGGGTTCCAGCAATTAGTAGAGCAGTTAAATCAAAAGGTAAAGGATTGTATTTGAAACCTTATAACATTGAACAAGGACAACTTCAAATGTAGGAACAAAATGCAGAAAGTCTTAAATAGTCTTCCACAGCATGCACTTACAAACAAAGATATTAATGTATTTGTAAAGAAACTGGATATTCCCTATTTCTGAGGTGTTTGTATATGAGGGATGATTTACCAAAGAAACCAAATCTTTGTGAATTTATGATAGTTAATTTAGATTTGATACAAAGCGAAGGAACACATCGGGTTGCATAAAATTATGAACATAAATCAATCATTGTATTAACACAGTTTCGGCGATTTACGTACTCCAATTGAAATATGTAATTATTTAAAAACACACACAATTAAGATATACTTACAAAATTGAACAATTACCAAATACAATCGATTTGAGGACATTTATGTTTACATTTTTTTACTACAAATTGACTATATGAGTAAGTGTAATAGTAAACATAATAGTAATATGTCAATTATGTTGATATTATGTGGAAATTCGTCGCAATTAAGCACTGTATATTTGCCAGCTTTGGAGTTAGATGGAGAATGGCAAATAAGTCTAATCGAATTTGTTACCTACAACAGCATTTAAAACATTGATATGCATAACCAATCATTTACGAGTAATATTGGTGAAAAAACCTACAATATTGTGATACTGGTAGGATCTTATGAGTTGGATGACTTAGAAACATTAATTAAAGCGGCATTACCTGAAGTAGTACATTTCCGATTACGTGGGGATCCAAATATGTAGTGCAATGTATAGTAACGTCGATATCGATTTCTTGGAAGACAATTCAATTGCAAATATGTTAGGTTATGAACAGAGAGTATATACAGCTAATAAATTGCATGAATCATCAAGACAGGTTAATGTATTATTGGTAAATATATGTCGTATAAATGTTAATATTGTAGGTAGTTCATATTTGAATGAAAACTGACAAACATAATACATGAATTCATGTGTGCTGTGGCTCCAGGATGTAAAATTATTGAAAAACCGAATACTAGGATATATCTTCCAGTAATAGTTCATCGTGTTGATGAAATAGTTGTTACAATTGTCGATCAAGAAGGTAGACTTATTAATTTGAGAAACAAAGAAATTACCATCTGTTTACATTTTAAAAAGCTATATATACAGTTGTATTCTGTTGTGCATTGCAATCATAATGGGTATTGTGTACAATAGTGAATTCGGATGTAAAGTAGGCAGTTCTTTTAAGAACTATGTCACTAAGGAACGTATTTTGTAGAAAAGAAGTATAAAAAGACATAAGCACAAGTATAAAACACTCACTTCAAATAAGTTACAGTGAAGTTGACACAAGGCAACAAATTGGTTTTAAAAGAATTAGTATATATGGTTAATAGAAATGGAAGAAATGCTTAATGTTGAAGCACCAATCAGTTATGAAAATGCAATCACTAATATGGAAATACATGTGTAAGAACCATTTCGAACAGGTCCGTAGATGTTCCCTTAGGAAATAAAATACAAAATCACAATATTTACACATTACCATATAAATAAACTTTAAGATTTAGAGGAACAATTAATAAGACAGCTAATGCAAGTAATCCAGTAACTACAAAAATAGTAAGAAATGGAATACTTAATTTAATCGACAGAATTGCATATCTCCTAAAAAGGGTGGAACTTGATCAAACATGGGATGGTGGAATTACTTCCACGATAAAGAACTATATCTCAGGAACTGTAAACAATCTTTATACAGGACTTATGGCTGGGTGGAGCAATGCTAGTGATTACTCACTACAAAATAAACCCAGGTGGAAAATATGAAGTTGTTATACCATTACGTATGGTTTTGGGCTTTGCTGAAGACTACAAACACGCCATATTAAACACTAAACAAGGATTGGTTATTCTACTCCGCAATATGCATTTGAATGCCATATATGATACAGCTAATAATAAGGAAGTTGCAATATTTTAATTAAGCAGTGCAAAATTAACACTCACGAAAGTGTAAAGTTTTTAAAATTGATCGAAAAGGGGAGAATTTAGACATTGCATTCAGTAGTACCATCGGCTAAAAACATTGTGTGGAGTGTGAAATCAAGTTTTTCGTTGGAAAAGCCGAGATATGTTGTCAATTTTTTTTCAAACATATTGACAAAACAATTTGAAAGCTGATAGATCAGTATTCAATAATTATGATATGAAAAATATTAAACTGTATATAAACAGTCAAGCTTACCCTAATGTGGATGTAAATATGAACTGTGCTAATGGCGAATTCTTTATTTCCTATGTTATGTATACAAAGTTTCAGGAAATGTACTATAACAAAAGCAGTTCACTGATCCTAAAACCTGAAACATTTAAAAGTAGAGGAGCATTATTTGTGTTTGATGTAAGCAAACAAGACAACACAATTACATATAGCATGATTGCTTCACGAATTGAAAGTATTGCAAATATGCCAATTCTGGCAAATAGCTTATGCTCTGATTATTCTTGATAGATTAGTGGTTACAATGTAAGAGGTAAGCTGGTGGAAATAATGGATTGAGTCAGTAGGTGACGAACCACAGCTACAACGAGATGTTTTGCAATGTGCAAGGATTTCAAGCTGTTTGATTGGAAATATTTAACTCCCAAATACAAGAAAACTAATAGATGGATTACTAGCCATCACCGTGGTTTAAAATGGGAGGTGGGCGTATAGAGTATGAGAATATTGAATATATTTGCAAAAAATACCTAAATAATTGTGAAATATATGTAGGTGAAGTTGAGCGAAAACACATTTTAGAAAGTATGTATGATGGGAAAGTAATAGATATTTAAAAAAAAATACAATTGCCCCTCATTCAAACAATTATGTAAAACGTATGGATCTAATTCGGCATTATACTCTGCTGAAGAAAACTCAAAATTAATGCTAACTTGGGCAATGATGTCTGACGGGTGAAACAGAATATGATGATTCTCCTCCAGAATCACCTGTGGATATTATTCGAGTGATATGGCATTATTTAGGATGAGTGAAATTTAATATAAAAAGTAATTGGTTGTATGTTTTATACTAGTTTGTAAAAATGGATCAACAAGAGAATGAGGTCACCTATTCGTGTATACAGAAATCAAAATGTAAAGTGAATATCAGCAAGTCATTAGCATGTTGGAGCAAACCATTTCGACTTTGTTTCGGAAAGAAATAGTTTTAACAATTTTGGGACATCCTATAGTCACTTGTGTATGTTTTGCAACACTCTGTAGCAACTTGTGTGTGTTTTGGAACACTGTGTACTTTTAACAGAGAGAGAGGGAGATTGTGATGTTGTATTTAATTTTCTGAAACAGCTTATGTTTGTATATATTTTGTCAATAAATATGATGTAAAATGAGTTTTTACTTATATTCAACCTATTCCTTTTTAATAAATAAGAGAATTTGTTTTCCTAACAAAAATCATTGATAAAAAGTATGTTGTCTGGAAGCAAGCACTCTACCTACTTTTACATAACTAAGTATATAATATACCATTCTGGATAAGGCATGGCTGATATTAGCTAGTTTGTGGGTTCGAGTCCTGGATATGTCAGGTATGATATTAGTTAGTTTGTAAGTCAGTGGTCATACAATCATAAAAGGAATAACGAACGAAACATGCAATTAAAAAATATATAAATTCGTTCCTGCATGTAAAAAAATAGATATGCTCAATTTTATAGATGATCAAACTTAAAATAAATCGCATTGAATATTTCTGACCAAATGTTATTAGCTAACAAATTTATACTTGCTTCAAAATCTTAGACTTATAATGTTTGCTAGTCTCTCCAGGCGTGAAAAAACCATCATGTTTAGAGATCTACAACCTTGGCAGTGTGACCGCTCCCTCTCCAGAGTCATAAACCATCAAGGTTAAATTTCAACATTTTTCCAATAGTACCAACTAAAAAGATGAGATCTCAGAGGTTGCCAGCCTGACTCCAACAAACCACTGCAGAATGAATTTCGGTTTTATAATACCCTGGTGAAAATATCTCTTTTGACACAGCAAACTGTCAAAAGGTTCTTGTTCCATCCTGCTGGGGAGGGCAGTTCAGGTCAACAATTTTAACAGTCAAGGATACCAAGGGCAAAACATCTTCCTAACTGTTTAGAAACTCTCGCACAAAATATTGTTTTCTACTTCATAAAAATATATATTCAGTTTGCAAGCTCCTTTATGCAGGAAAATATAAATATTTTTTTTAATACACAAGACTTATATAAAAATGAACAAATATCTATGAAAAAAAATTTGACTTCCCTGTACACACTAACATTTACCCAAAAAAAAAAGTAATATCTTATGAAATAGAATTTTAACCATATTGAAAACATGTTCGGAAACATTAACAGAAAAAATATCTGTGTATATTTAGCATAAATATGATTAACAATATAAGGATTAAGAAAACAGGAACATATATACAACAATTAGATCGTAAAGCATAACAAATATCTTGACTAAGATATATTTTGAATAAAAAATATTATGTGCCATAATATTACGAAATGTAATACTCCATTCTATTAAAAAGTAATTACATTTAATGTTTCGAAAACAAAAAAAAAAGAATAATATTTTGTTTAAAAGATTAAAGTAATCTTAGAGAAGCAAAAATAGGGATAATAGCAAGCATGAATGGTTTTTATGGATTATAACACTTAGTTTTGTATAAACTTTCTATTGCTTTATCGACTATGTTTATCTCCAATACATTGCTTATCATTTTAATTGATTATTAATTGAATAGAATTTATTTGTTATGAAGCAGAAGTTATTTTAGTGATAAATAAATTTTATTCATTTCTTCGAGGAAGACACTTAGCAGAGAGGTTAGTCTCATATGTTGGGGTGCTGGCTTGAACATATTTGAAAGCTGGAGGTGCTGAAGAAAAAAAAAGGGGGGCTGGGTGTTTAGACTTCTGACTTCTGGTTGGAAGGGAGAAATCAGGTTACTCGAACATTTACCTGGGAATTTGAAATTTTTATAAATAGGGATTTAGCCTCTACACCCCCTTCCACTTTTTCCAATTGTTTGTCAGTTCAGTTCGCCTTAGGATGTCGCGCTTGTATGATGATTATTTTCTTGGCTTATCTACCCAAGATTTTAACAACGAACTAACAGATTTTAACTCAGATTATTTTAATTATATGTTGAACGGACTAGATGCTTTGGCAAAAATTTAATTCGATTTTTTGGACGACATCGAAGAAAGCGGATCTACTCTACAGCCGTTGCTCTTGTCAACGCCTTCAACATTAAGAACAGTAGCAGTGACATCTATGCTGACGAATCCTATAGTAACACCTTCATCATCGTGAGCAGTTGCAGTGACGTCAAAGTTAGCGAATTTTACAGTAACACCTTCAACGTCGAGACCAAGTATATTGAAAGCTGCACTAACGAGACCAACAGTGACGCCTTCGACGTCGAAGAAAGCGGATCTACTCTACAGCCGGTGCTCTTGTCAACGCCTTCAACATTAAGAACAGTAGCAGTGACATCTATGCTGACGAATCCTATAGTAACACCTTCATCATCGAGAGCAGTTGCAGTGACGTCAAAGTTAGCGAATTTTACAACCTCTAGATTTATCATCAGTTATCAAGTCAGATGAGGCATGTATTCAAAAACCAGCAATATGTTTAGATTGTTGCACTAGATTTAACTTCAAATAACGTGCGGGAAGATATGTCAAAAAACCAGTTATATCAAGAGTTGTAAGAGTTTTAGAGTTCAATTTTGTGTTTTTACCTGAGTCAAGTTTACCATCTCCTGAATTATTATTATTATCACCTGAATGACCGCAGCATAAATTAATTTCCCCACCTCCTCCTCTTTTCATACCTTCACCGCAGGAAATAATTTATACTCCTATAACATCACTAATATCACCACCACCACCTGTTGTTCTGGTAAAGAAATGCAAATTGAGCTTGTCTCTTGACTCTAAACGGACATTTTAATTTAAAAATTCTAACTTACAGTGATGCTTTCTAATGCAATATAATTTAATAATTTTTTCAGTTTTACAATTGTAAGGATGTTTAGATGTCATATGGTGACACGATTTTAAGAAAATGCCATTCAAGTTGTAAACGATTCACTAAGATGTTTAATGATTGACTAAAAGTTTAACGATTTCAAAAAAATTATATTCTCTTTGTTAAAAGTTTGAACGATTTGCTAAAAGTTTATCAAATTTCTTTCAAATTCTAAAGAATTGTTTAAAAAGTTGTAATGATTTTAAGAAAATTCCATTCGCTTTGTTAAAAGTTTAATGAATTTCATTCAAATTCTAAAGACTTGTTTAAAAAGTTGGAGCGATTGAAATAAAATAGCATTCACTTAGTTAAAAGTTTAACGAATTTCATTCAATTTATTACAAGTTTTACCATTTAAACAAATTTCATTCAGTTGTTAAAAGTTTTAACGATTTGCTAAGTAAATAATGATTTTAATGATTTCTGACGTAAAATGTTGAAAAGTTTTAATAAACTTTATGATTTCAATCATGAAATGTTGGAGAGTTTTTCAGTCGTAACAGGAATGGTGATTTTTTGCAGTTTTATGATGTAAGATGGTGTTTTGGTTAAACAGCTTGTATGGCTTACACACGTAATAGTAAATATGTTGTTAAACGTTTGTAAATTAATTGTATTATTTGTGATGTATCATGAAGTAGCGATATTTTTTTATAAAAGCTTGTAAGATTCTCAGTAGTAACATGTTTAAAATTTACGATATTAACATGTTTGGTGCGAATATGTAAAGAATTTGTTTTACGTATGTTAAATAAGGTATGTTATATGAATATTAAAAAAAAAAAATCATTTTGAATAAAATCTTTATCTGTTAAAACTGTGACTTGTTATTTATTAATTAGAAAAGTTTCCTCGTGTCATTATATCTTTTTATGTGAATGATTGTATATGTCATGGGTACTTGTATATGACTGCATATTAAATGAAAAAATGTTCTTGGGATGACTAGGTGATGATAAGATTTTTGAGGTTTGGAACTTGGAAATATTTTTAAGTAAGTTTATTTGTTTGCTCACTTTCACGAAAAAAAATATACAAGTTGTTTGCTTACAATTTGATGATGGAGGAAATATTATACATTAAAAAAATAACATTTAAATTTAAGAAATATAATAAAACAACCACACTTTGAAGAGGGGAATTACAAAAATTTTTGAGATAAACAAACACTTCTGGATGAATGAATTTGAAAGGAGAGGTAACAGACTATTATCTCGAGAAAACTTTGCCGGAACGGAACGGAATGGAACGGAACGGAACGCTGGTCAACTTGAAGAACCCTAGGGAATTTAACAAAACCGAGCGTCACACAAATTCCTTTTCAGGGAAGGGGGGGGGGGGGCATAGAAATACCTCTTGGAGACACACCAAAATGTTTCCCGCTGCCCTATAACTCTACAGCAAGCAGTGGCAGAATTCAACTAACTTTGAAATAACTATATCTTACTCACATAAAACCGATTACAACTGCTGCAGCTGGAAAATCAGTTGAAATGTCACGACATTTAACAGATTTCAGCTTGCTAGCAGTCATTTCAAGCTGAATACGTGCTATTTCAGTAATATCACATCGATATTTATTTTATAGGGACAACAGTTAGTAAATAACTTCGAGTATATACACATTTTATGGTAGATAGAAGAGTCGAAATTACTTCAAACTAGGAAAAACTACCCGTGAAATACGTGTTAATATTTTCGAAACAAATGGAATATGTATGTTTTCTCTGCTAGATGAATAAATATTTAAAAACATTTTGTCTTGACGTGAGTTTGTTTCATGTAAGTTTTCAATGGTTGAAAAAAAAAATTTAACTTGAGTATTGCTTACATCTGATAATGATGTTCTAAGTTTAACTTCTGTAAGTGGAGAGATTCGTGGTTTTCATTGCTTAAAATGTTTTTAGCAAATTATAAATATGTCATATTTGTGTTGGTATGAAAATTAATCATTGATTAGTTTAAACTTAAATAAGTTTGCTGGAAACGAGAAAAAAAGTTTTCTGTAAAACGGTGTAAAGTTTTAAAATGTCTTGTATTTTTACAGAATTAAACTTAAAAAATTTTGCTTAAAATGTTTCATGTTTTAATTGAATTTATTTCGTGTTAAATATGATTGGAACATATTTCTTAGTGATAAGGAAAATAAAGTTTCATTGGCGGGACTTGTGAAATTTTTTATTTCGCTGGGTATACGCCAGGCTACTGCGTTTCAAAAAATAGGAGGAAGCTTCAGTTTTCGAGCGAGTATAGCAGTTTGTTGAGAAGAGGGGAGAGGGAGTAGTCAGCTAGCCTAGGTCAGTTCAAAATCTGCTTCTGCCTCGAGGGATGGAGCCTTCCCGAACGTTTTGCACAAAATACTGTCTTTGGCCTTGAAGCAAACCTCCGTTCCTCGGCGAGGCAGTTCTCATGTCAGAGAATGTGAGCTCTGGCGGGGAGGGGTGAAGGGAGAGGAACCGAGGCTGGGTGGACGGGCCAGTTACAGTCATCTTCTGGGCACGGGTGGGGGTGAGGGGGAGGGATTCAGTGAGGAGCGATGTGAGCAGTTCTCGCAGTCTACCGCCATGTTAGTTTCACGACAACACTTGTCCAGGATACAGGTGTACATCTGCTCTCTCAACTTCACCAGGTGCGGCGGGCCTCATGACGCGACCAGAGGGTAGCGAGGTCCCCGATTTGGGGTGTCGGCCAGCGGGTTTCATAGAGTGAATGCCACGCGATTCTCGTTTTAATAAAAAATTGTGATTTATCGGGAATAAAATAATTGTCGTGTAAAGTACGTTTCTGTGTTTAGTCGATGAAACGTGGAATGATTTTCAACTGTCGTTTCGGTAACTAGTGCCGTAAATTTCACAGACTTCACGAAAAAAAATTGTAGTACGTCCATTATTTAAAAAATATATATAGCACGTTTCTATAAAGTGTTGCACGATTATGCTTTGCGGGATTAAATCCTTCTTCACATCATCCTAGTTTCCCTACACTTCGACGGAAATAATTTGTGTTAAAAAGTGAATTATTCTTACAATAGTGAAACTTTGGTTAAAAAATTATAGTTTCGTTGTCTGTTGTAGGACGAATAGTGTATTTGGTTGCCTGTCAGCCGCCGACCGCACTCTACGTATATATAGCCAGGCTCTAGATGTAAGCTCGCTTCATTCATTCACCAGTCTCCGAGGATGATGAATGTGTTTTGGGAGAGCTCCTTGTGCGATTTCTTTACGTGTTTAGTCATTTTAATGTACTTGTGTTCGTTAGCCGTTTAATATTTTCACTAAAATTTCAGAGTTTTTCACCTCAGTCTATAATCAAACGTAGGTTATGTTTGTTATCAACACAGCTTATAAGTTGATGCAAGTCCTATATCCAAGTCAGTTCTGCAACGACCTCCCGAGCAAATGGACGTATATTAAACGTTTTCTTTTTTACGGGTGTTAATAAATTAATTTATTTTTACGTGTGGATTCCATTTCAGAAGTTCCTCACCAATCTCACAGGCAGACAGACGTGTTTTAAAATAATGTCAGGGTATGTACAAGAGTATGTAGTGTTACATTTTTTATATATCTTGTTATTAGGGAGACTGCCGTTTAATATATAGGGACATTTTTTGATTCGTTAGTTAATTTCGTACTGGAGACTCATGTAATGTGATCGTTTAGCACTTTTCGAGACCAAATGTTACTCACGTAGTTGTGTTCGTTTGAAATTTGAGGTTCCATGTGTGTAATTTATTCATAGGCAGAACTCGCTGAAATTATTTCTCTCGTGTGTAACATTTAATTGCATTCGGAAACAGTCGTCGTCTATTTAATCGTTTGTCATCATTAACACGTAAATCCCATCTTTCAAAGTCGCCTATCTACCAACACTGTCTACGAGAGACAAATTTTCACTTTTGCTACTCTTGCACAAAACTCACCATATATATATATATATATATATATATATATATCATATATATATACATATATATATATATATATATATATATATATATGTCATCATTAACACGTAAATCCCATCTTTCAAAGTCGCCTATCTACCAACACTGTCTACGAGAGACAAATTTTCACTTTTGCTACTCTTGCACAAAACTCACCATATATATATATATATATATATATATATATATATATATGGTGAGTTTTGTGCAAGAGTAGCAAAAGTGAAAATTTGTCTCTCGTAGACAGTGTTGGTAGATAGGCGACTTTGAAAGATGGGATTTACGTGTTAATGATGACAAACGATTAAATAGACGACGACTGTTTCCGAATGCAATTAAATGTTACACACGAGAGAAATAATTTCAGCGAGTTCTGCCTATGAATAAATATATATATATATATATATACATATATATATATATATATACACACACACACACACACACACTTATTTATTTATGTATACACCCCGTCCCCAATACGCCACACCTCATCCGAGTGCCAGTCGTCGTGCAGACATTATCTAACAGAGTTGCTCCCAACCCCAAAAAAGAAAGAAAGAAAACAATAAAGTACAACTATGCACTTATCACACAACAATTTTTGATTGATTAATTCAATTCAATTAATTGGATCAATAAATCAAAGATTCCTGACATTTTATCCGATGAAAATACAAAAAAATATATTAAAAATTGATAGGATTAAGATCGGACTAAGCATTAATCCAAAAAAAATTCATCGGATTAAAATCGGATCAAAATTTTCTGATCGAATTAAGGGTTAACCCTTTTGATATCAAATCGACAATCCGATTATCAAAGGTTGCAATCCTTTGTATCTAGAACCATCCACCCCATATTACTCATAGTGTTCTATACTTACGAAATCATATAACCATTTTAAACTGAACTTTGTATACTAGCTGTATCACTGCAAGGATCAAATGAGTTAATAAAGAAACTAATTTACCGTCATTTTAGAAGATAACACCACAACAATAATTAAAATTTCCTACTCTTAGGAAGCAATTAACTGATATCCACCAAATTCACGTGACAAGTAATAATTCTGTAGTCCATCTAAATGTACAGTACACAAAGGAATTGTTATATATTTTCAAAATCACAGCCATGAAAAAATTTTAGTTTAGTATGCCACGTCTCCCAAAGTAAAAATTTTAGTTTAGTATGCCACGTCTCCCAAACAATTTCAGCAGTATCTGAGACAAACATCGAATGTGCTTGTACGTAGCGTTTTTGACTATCATTAATGAAGATAGCAAAACTCGAAAAAATGGACATTTATGGCCTATGTCGAGGACCAACGGATATAAAATTTTGCACACAAGTAGTGAGTGTTCTAGTAGGCCACATAAACTTACATGCTTTATGTTTATCTGGCAAAATTTACAATAAGACTACCACATAAATTATTGGAATTAGTTTGTCATACATATTAAGCCTAAACTTTTTTTATCCAAATCAAGTTAAACTTTGTGGGCCGAATGTATCCATTATATGTATAAATGGGGTTATGGATATCCTCTTTTGCACTAATTTTCATAATTTAGAGAGTGTCAGCTGAGAAAGTAACATTTAGGACAAATCTCGGGAACCTGCAATCTTACTAACTAGGTACTACAAAGTTTTTCAAACAAGTAGCTGTAACGCCAGGTAAAATACCTCATTAATAATGCATTTTACAGACTGCCTAATTGAAATGCTAATGTTATTTTGTTAGATATATGGAAATTTAATTTATTATGTTGTATAGTGTTTTGATGTGTTCGCATATTATTTTCTGGCCGTAATTATTTTTCTGTACTATCAAATTTAATAAATTTTCTGACTGTTTCTTATTTCAATCGTTTTCATTTATTTATTTTATGTGGTCAAGTAGCTAGAAGGCTGTGGGCCGTTGCCAGGGGCAACATGAGTTTGTTGATTTGAGACGAAGTAGCCTCCTTGTGATTGGTCAGTTCTTTGCATCACTCTCAAAGCCTGTTTCTTGTATTACGGCTAAGGTGTGTCTTATGTGTGGTGCTAGGCGAAGTGTAACCCATGTTACGTCCTCGTAGGGCTTAATTTGAATATTTCTAAGGAAAGTTCGTGAGTGCTACGGTTATTATGGTCAGACCATGTAGAATAATATTCCGGACTGTTGCATCAAGAGCAGAAGGGGGTCTGCATAAGATATTTATCCAGTTAATTGTAAATTCAAGTTAGCCTTCCGCGTATCCCGCGTTTGGTAATAAAAACACTTTGACATATCGTTGTACCAGGGCACGTGAGCCTAAACTAGGGAAGAATTACAGTAAGCTGCCTAGAAGAGCCCCAGAGTTTTCTACTGCTATTCTCTACTGAGACCTGCAACATAATTTGTGAGTTAAGGATTTTTATTGAGGAATACTTAATGAACTTTGTGTAATGATGGAGGACGATTAATGTTTGCTACGTCCATACACCCACGCCATCTTGTTGTTTGACGCCTAAAACATATTATTTTATTGACACCTACAATCAGCCCCTGTTAACGCAAATACAAATCTTTGTCCCGTTTTGGAATTACAAATAATGCCCTATCCAGCCACTAGGTAGCGTTACTGCTCTACAGTATTTTAATTAATTCTAATAAAATTACTTACAGACATTTATTAGTATCCTCTTTTGCCAAGAAAAAAAAAACAAAATTGCATAATATATTAATTTGAATACTAAAATAGTGTTAAATGTTGCAAAATAACCTTTAAATATTGTGTTGGTAGCATTACTTGACATGGTTTCGCATGGTTTCTTATGTTGGCGTTGTTGATGTTTTTCTATTATTATGCTGTTAGTTAAATTAATTTTACTGTGTATTTCTTGAGCAGAGTGTGAGAATCGTTTTTACTTATGCAGCGGAAAGTTGCTGTGGAAAGGTGTGATGAACATCTTAATATCTCCTGCTCTTTGCAGGACAGTCGGTGGCTGTTTTCGATTTCAGTGCCATGTGCCCCTTTCTCCAAAATCTGCATCTATACCAATGTTAACACGTACTTACTGAAATGGCTGCACTAATTTTCTTCATACTTTATGTTTGTTCACTGCCGTTTAGCATTATGGGATGTAAAGGAACGTGACAGAACATATAAACAACTTAGTACCTAGTATTATACGGCTACTTCCGAATACTCCTGAAATGCATACAGGTACTGTCCTCGGAAGTGAAATCACTATGTATATTTTAGCGCTGTCCATTGCAGTTCGCATTTCCAAGTTATCACAAACACCATTGAATTGTGTTTTTTTTTAATGTGTATATATCAAACTCATGGTAAGGTACGTATCGAGGGACGAGGAAAGAATACCAGTTTCTGTGTAATGCCTCTTTACATACGATAAATAAATGCAACATATCTCATAACAGTTGCCCCGATTCGTTTACAATCTGACTGTAATTTTTTTTCATATTTGTTTTACTGTTAAAATAGTTCATATTGCTCTTTTTTTAAATTAATTTTCTTTGATAATGTAGTTAGTTAACTGATGTATATGAGCTCTGAATGTATGTACACAACAGAAGTCACGTAAATCTGAGGTGTTTGTATAGTTTTAATTTCAGTAATATTAGGTCTAAAATCAAGATCTTTGCATTCGAGTACTTCAGTTAAATCATAGGGATTGGGGAAACCTAATAAGGTAAATGTTAAGCATACTTAGTATAATATAATGACAGTATTACACTATGTAATATTAAATTATGCTGTATTGTGCTACATTTTGATGGCCCGTCACTGTGTTGATCTATATATTTTTTTACTGATACTGGGTTGGCTCATGTTCTGTGAACACACCACAGATAACATTTATACTGTGATTAAAGGGAGCATTATTTAATTAATTTCCAGTATTTTCACATTACCAAATATTGAAATAAATCCTATATGTAGGGGGATAAGGGCTTTAACAAGCATACCCTTGAACCTTTGGTTGTCCATTCCCCCTTACCTCCCCCCCCCCCCCCACCCCAAGGAGCTGGAAGGAGTTGCGGTGACCGGTGATGGGTGGGGAGATCGACAGCCAAAGAGGTCCAAGGTTGTACGTGTTGAGCTCTTATACCTGTACCCGTGGTTATATACAGGCCTATATGTACATATATATAGGCGCAGGCTTGAAAATTTATTGAAATACAAAAAAAAAATTATTTTATAAAATTACTCAGTTATTAGTTTGGTAATTCTGAAGAATAGGGGCTTTTCTAAAAGAAAGAAAAAAACTTGGAAAGTGGTATAATTCCACTCGACTAATTACACAGAACACAAATTTACTAGGGACATCAAGAAATAACCAATACAAACCCCAAAATGATAGCGGAGAGGGTTATGAAGATCAGAGGAATGGTGGGGTAAAACGAGTGAAAAATATGTATACAATCATAATATTTATTCACGAAAATATGTGAAATTGCAAAAATACTTAACTAAACGATACCTAAATTGATAACATTTCCAATACAAGCTACAAATACGATAGTGGGCAGGGCAATGAAGATCAGGGAAATGGATGGATAAAACTAATAAAAAAATATGGACATTTACATGATACAATTTTACCCCGCAATTTTCCTCCAGTTCATGCCTCTCCCCACTATCGTATTTATAACTTTTATTGGTAACATTGTCAATTTAGGTGTTATTCGATTAGGTCTGTGTGCAAATTAACGCATTTACATCACTAAATATTACGATTACGTATGTATTATACACTCGTTTGACCATTCAATTAGCACAACCACGTGCAATACTACACACTTTTTCACAATATGACTTTACATCTAACAGTGAAAATGTATTACATTACTCACCCAATCAATTCGTCGTAAATGTTTAACCACGACACAATGTGTATCCAATTGCACGACTCCCATTAGACACTCAAAATACAGCACGAGTATTATATTTTAACGTTTCCAATAAATCTTACATCACAAAAAACACTCGTATTTCCGCAAAATTATTTTATTTCACTCGTCAATCAGACTGAAACGCAATACAACATGCCAAACAACACTTACACATTAAAACCTCCTGTACAGTCTACCATCAAAACTCTATAATGCCGGACAGAACCACAATGCACTTGTAACGTTTACCAATTTCAACGCACATTTGTTTCCGGTCTCTTGTCCATTAATGGTCAGCCCGTATCGTAAAGTTGCATGGCGTTATGCGGCAGCTGTTTCCAAGCACAGTCTCTTAGCGCCATTCCGTATATCTACCATTTGTTTATTTATTCTACGACTAATATGTTACATACTAATATCCCCTAGTGGATAAAGACAAGGTAAGCCTTGAGTAATTCACTAGAATTACGCAATGTTCTCGCACTTCTTGTTACCTCTGTTATATACCTGTATAACCTTAGCACTGCGGCATAAATATACCCTGTAAATTACATTTCATAAATTAAAGCTTTGTTTCAGATGGTATTCTCACATTTAATACAATTTTGCAGCCCAATATAATTACATTCAGGGTAAATTATACGTGTTTTATTGTATAAACACAGCAATCTTGATAACTCTCCTCACTGTCACAAATTTAATTTTTCTTACTGCAAACTACGTGGAGCCCCTAAAAAAAATTCATATTAATTATGATTAGTAAAAATCGTATCTATCATATCCAAATGTTATTTTCCTGATTTTCAAAAAAGCCTTTATTCTTCAAAATTATCCCGTGGTAAAAATATATAAATAGGAAAGTGATGCTTGCATGAGGTGTGATTAAAAAAGTATCGTAACAAGAGCTCTCCTAGACTAACTGTTCTCCACAGACAGGTATACTGATACACATTACTTTTTAACATACCCACAATGCTTGTCCAAATATTTTGTTCCAGCAGTACACCAAGGCATTGATGTCACCATAGAAGAAGTCTGCGTTCAGTTTCAGAAGCCATGTCATGACGGCTTGCTGAATTTCCATATCGGTTGTGAATCTCCTACTAAAGAGGTGCTTCTTCAATGGTTAGAAGAGATGGAAATCACTTGATGCCAGGTTGGTTTTATAAGGAGGATGGTCCAGTACCTGCCACCAGAGGTGCCGTAACAATTCAAGCATGTCCGTGACTGAGCGTGCTAGGGCATTGTTGTGCAGCAATGCGACGACGCTTGTTGCGAAAAGTCCAGGTCGTTATCTGTGAATTGCCACCAGCAACTGTCCCAGTATGTGACAACTGTAGTGTGTCATCTGCTTCCAGCAGAGATGGAGAGAGTATTTTTCCACAACAAGCACTGCAAAAATTGCTGATTGCGGCAGTATGACTGAATAATATGAAATGTGTAATTCTTCATCAGCACTTTGCCTGCTGAATGTGACTTTAAACAATGTCCTGTACCTGTACCTGTAAAATCAAAGTATGCCATGCTTCTCACAAGTATGAATTCTATATATGTACAGACAAATTCTTTTTGTAGAATTTTGTACCTCAGATTAGTGTAATTAAATATGTATGTAATTATATATGTAATTATACATGTAATTACATTTTGTATAAATATTTTTTCCTATAATAATGTGTTTATTTACTTAAAATTAAATATATGCATTTGCCCTTCGTTATACAGAATGTTCACCCAGGGGAACTCTGGGAATTTAATGTGATAGGGAAATGTCAGGGAATTCTTACTTGGGTCGGGGAAAATGAAAATAATTGCTACTCTGCAAAAATTGTTAGTTGTGTGAATACAGATAATATACATTTTAAGATTTCAATGCTCAAGTTTCTGAACTGGCAATAATACATTTTTGCCAACTGACATAGGGCCTATATGTACAAAATAAAAGTATTTGTATATTTGAAACGGGTATTCGCGTGAAGTCAGTAGCATGTATCGTGAAAAATATTGATAGACTGAATTAGATGGCTCTTCTTGCTTGGTCTGTTGCAGTGTAATTTAATTCAACTTCACTGGTGACATATTTGCTCCATAAATGGGGGGGGGGGGTGGCGTTGGTTTTAGTATTCCCGAAAAATAGGTCACGGAAAATGGTAAGAAACAGCCTGGAATACAAGTAAAAGTTGGGGGTTAAAAATGAAATTTCAGTGGACAGTCTGTAATAGATTTCCCCTTGAGCATCTACATATAATAGATCTTCTCCTATTTCTGTGGTGTATGCACAAAATGTAAATATTCCTGTAAAGCCACACACACAACAAGTAGTGATGTAGCAATGCATACAGGGAAATCCATCATGTGGCGAAATTTAAATTTGTTGTGCTTCTTATGTATACTAAGAGGGTAGTATCCCTTCCATCTTGGATTTATTTTGGCTTCAATGTAGCTTAATTTTCAGATAAAATATTGGAAGATGAGGGCTGTCAGGGCATGTGGAATATCTTATCAGACATATTTTTGTCTACAATAATTTGCCCATGTTATTTTTGTTGCATGTGTAACCATAGCAGTTTAACTTGCTATATATTATTTTTCAATCTCACAGAAAATATAGACTGAATTCAGTCCATTCTGGTTTCAAGAATTATTCTGCATTTTATAATAAGGTTTGAATTTTAATATTAAATTTTATCATCAAGAAAGAAATACAAATAAACACTACACTATTACCACCAAGTTATGTAAGCTACATACAGAAGCCGTGCAATTCCAGTATGTGACCAGAGGTTTGCCTCTGAATTATTGACCCAAACTTAAGCCAGCATGAGAAGATTTCGCAAAACAAGAGACGATTGTGTGAACTGCATTAAGTTCCGGAGGCCACACACACAAAACAAAGCGGGCACATCCGCCGAAGCCGAAATAATACCCACTTGCAAATAATAAACTTGGAGTACATTGGTTTTCCAGACAAGTGCTCGAAATTAGGAATGTCATGAAACGACGATCCCGGAACACTCCATCCATTGAATGTTTGCTGATGAGTTATGTTTTGGTGTACAAAATGTGTGCAAGTTAGACCAACTTTTCATGACTGTATCGCAGACAGCTCAAAACTGTAGGGGATTCTACCATGTAAATTGCAGGAAGTGTTTTAATAGTAAAGAATATGGGGCCATGGATGATTACAATTTGTCTTAAAACCATAATGGCCTAGATGGCCACATAACCAACCAAGCACCTCATCCATGATGCAGTGACGCCACAGCTCTTCCAGCCTCAGTGCAAGCCTATAGGCTGTTGACAGTTTAATGAGCACTTTTGAAAACCCTGCTTGAGATCTACTTTTATGCTCTTTGTGTAGTCTTCCACCTTATGTAAAATTAACATTGCCGTAGGCCTCATCACTTTATTCATGCGTCGGTCAAGTGACACTGTGAAATTATTAGAAAAGTAAACATTTAATAAATCTGCTAATTTTTTCACACTGATACATAAAAAAAAAAACGGAAAGCGAATACATAATTTAAATTATTACAAATGGTTACCTAACACTTTTTATTCGACGTGAAGACATGGAACTACTTTCTATCTATCGTAACCAACTTTACCGGGCGCACGTCACTCAATGCACCAGTTGAAGTATACACAGCCATGGGCAGTGAATTTTTTCCAAGGTTGGTTTAAAAAGTGCTTACTTTCTAGTGAACAGCCTTTATATATTTTCACTCTTGAGTATTAACAGTGTGAGTGAGTAAAGAGATTTGGGTGGCTGTCTTAACAGCGGAAGGTCTCGAGAGCCGATGTGGGTGATTGAGGTGAGTATAGAGTGGCGCCGGAATGGAAGGGCGAGGGAAACTGGAGATCCGCGAGAAAACCTGCCGACCAATGATATCGTCTGGAACGATTCCCAATCGCCAAAATCCGGTGACCCGGCCGGGAATTGAGCCCGGTTCGCCAAGGTGCGACGTCAGCGGTCTAACCGCTCAGTCACTGTCCGTATTAAAAGTTTGCGTAGAGATGAGAAAAACAAAATAATTCTGGTTACCATAATCAAGGATGCTTGCTTAAGCTGGTTTGCCGAGATTACGTTTTGCTCAACACCAGTAACTTCCCACTGTCTTCAAACTGTTGGCCCATATGTTTTAGCCTAAAAAGTAGCATAAAGATCATGTATTAATTTTTAGGAGGAATCTGCGTTTTCTCTTGGGACAGAATTACCGCTATAATAATTCAGTCAGTGTTAGTGCAAAGGTGTGGGGAGCAGATGTTATGCCTCGTCAAAAAGGAGGGGAAATAAAATGTAGAGAGAGGGGATATATATATATATATATATATAGAGAGAGAGAGAGAGAGAGAGAGAGAGAGAGAGAGAGAGAGAGAGAGAGAGAGAGATGATATATATATCCTCTCACACACACACATCTGCCCCCTCTCCCCCCAAAAGTGTTCGGCTCTCTCTATCTCTATATCTCTATCTGTATCTCTCTTTTTTTGTGTGCGTCAGTTCGCGGGCGGAAATTGCAGGGGCGGGGGGAGGGTGGCGTGCATGTGGAACGCGTGTTTTCTTTTTCTTTTTTTAGGAAAAAAAAGACGTTAAACAACGTGTACCAAGTGAAGTAACGACGAATAAACGGATGAAACTAATACAAAATACTTTCTGAAATGTGTTTCGTCTTTCAAAATGTCATTTTTAGAAGTAATATGAACACACAGCTTTTCATTCAGTTTTTACGTTTTCATTTAGATTCCATGTAATCGTCACAGCACTCTGCTTGAAGGTTTAAATTGCATTTAATGTAGTGAAGAGAGCGCACTCATATACACTACTAGTTTTAACAATCCTAACGGTACCAATCAAATCAAACACGAAAAGTATGAACATACAACTTCAAACTAAACGAATTAACAGCAAAAATTTACGACACGTCAAATTTGGCGTGGTAGCTCTGGGTGCTTCCATAGCTTATGAGTAAGGTGGCCAACTTGTAGTCGAGGGGTCGTGGGTTCGCGCCCCCGCCCCTCCGCGGCAGATATTCAGCTCGCTTGTCGCACTGGGAATTTGTCTGCAAGTCGGTCTAACTTGACCTCGTCAACGTTACGTAAACACAACTACAATATCGAGGGCCAAAAAAGACGATGGCAACGGTCTAGGGTCGAGAGGTGCTCGTGTTCAATCAAACTTGCGGAACTTCCTTACTTATTTAAATTACGGAAAATTGCACAATATAAATAGTCCATTATCGTAAATATGTTTATTTTACTTAATTATTTGCCTACATTCAATAAAAACAATATTTGATTCGCCACTGCAGTAGGCCGTCACTTACTCAATCACTGAAACAATCAGTGGTTTTCCACTGATTCTCAGTGGAGCCATTTTCACTGATTAAAGCAGTTGAATTTCACTGCGAATCTGTGGTTTCCTACTCATTCGAAGTTAGATGTACAACATGCATGTATGAAAGTATACATCTATTTATATATGTCTGCATGCATGTTGAGTTCAAAGGTGGTAGGATTCATTGTAGCCTGAAACTCTAAACAACGGGGGAAAAAAATTAGATAATTGCGTCAGCTGCTCACCAACATCACGTAAATACGAATAGGACATTCTTAACAGCTGTTCTCCCGAAACAATATAATTTTTTCCCATCATCAACTCCGAATGAACTTTAGTGGAAAGAAGATGGAATATAAAATGCCAAGAAACCTCTCTAAAACATAACGACAAGAACATTTTTCTTGTAAGGGGTGAAAATTATCAACTCGTGATAACGAAAAAATTAAAACTCTTCAGGCAAACTTTCATTCAGGTATAACGCGCACGCGTGTGATCTCGACGCTTGTATCTGCATCCGCGAAAATTTGAAGGATTTAGAGGTGTTATCTTCCAAAGGAAAAAAAAAAACGAGGCGGGGCATCGACGGAATGTATCGGTGTGAGAAAGTGGACGTACCCCGAGAAAACCCGCCTACCAAAGGCAACTTCCTGCACGTCTCCCACATGGGAAGTCGGGGCGTGATCCCGCCTGGAGTCGACCCATGATCTCCTTGGCGTGTGGCCCGTGCACTAGACGGGCGCAGATCCCTCCCCGCTGCCCGCGCGATGACGTCACGAGGTAGGGGCCTGCGGCAAGGTTGGCAGCTTTGTGGCGTCATGTGTTGGCAGCCTTGAGACAACAAATGCCCTAGAGGCGTCAACTCTGCCCAGCACTCTAAGGAATGCTACGAAACACGTGATTTATCAACTACAGCAGCTAGATCGTAAAAACCTATGTAGTACGATATCGCGCGTGGTGTTCTTGCCCGAAGGCGAGGTCGTGGGTGACACATGGTAGGATACCGACAGCGGAAGCAGGCCGCTTAAAGTCTTAAGTCAGACAACCGAGAGAATGCCCTTAACGAAATGAGAAGGAGAGACGACAGAATAAAATAATGGGAGAAAGCGGGAGAACCTCACAAATCTCACCGGCTACCGACAATATCCGCCAAGTTTCCCACTCTCGACAGTTCAGAAGCTGTACTGCACGTCTTCATGGTGGGGTGACATAGCTAATCGCTCAGCTACCGAGGCCCCATGTTTAGATACCAATTTTTTTGAAATTTATATTCGATATCTTGATTGTAATCCGGTACATGCACGATTCGTGAGCTTCTTTAGTGACAGTAAGAGATTATTACCTTGCATGCCTTCGTCACGTTTAAAACTGATCCAGAAATCACGTGATACACCCAGTCAAATTCCATGCCAGCTCCACCAGACTTGCAAGAATAGAAGAATCGCTTCGCTAATACCAGTTCCTCGCTATAGTAGCAACTACTGTGCATCATCTGGAGCAGAGGTTTTCAACGCGCGGCCCACAAGGCACTTGTAATACACCCAGTCATTTCTTCCGGTCCTCAGACGATTTTTCAACGAGTATTATTTCTGCACGATGTCCGTTCTGGACTGTAAAGATATGTTAACAAAGCTATGGGCTTCTTTGACTGTGAACGTCGATTTGATCTGCCTGCAGTGTCATCTTCTTACATAACATAAACCTCCCTCCCTCCCCAATTACATTATCAACTCGCTACCAACTGAGGGAGGAACGTAATTTTTTTTTTTATATATTTTTTTAAAAGTATCTTATGGAAGGAAGACATCTGACTCACCTCTGTGGCTGTCTTATCAACAAGACTAAGCACAGTACAGTGGTACAGTGATACAGTGTTGTTGGAATGAAGTATGACAGAGGTAAACGTAAAACTAGCATTAAACGTTCCTTCAACATACCTCATGTTGCTGATGCGCAACACAATCTGTGACGAAGTGACCTTTTGATATTAGAAACGTCAACTATAGAAAACGTTTTTGAGACGAGGTGTAACTGAAAACATAAGTGAGTGAAGAGATTTGGACGAGTCTTAACATCGAGGTCTTGAGAGCCGATGAGGGTGATTGAGGTGAGCATGACGCTGTGCCGGAATGAAAGGGCGGGTGAAACTAGAGATCCCCGAGAAAACCCGCCGACCAGCGGCATCATCCGGCACGATTCCCACATGCAAAAATCCGGAGTGACCCCCGGAGTGACCCGGTTGATAATTGAACCCGGTTCGTCTTGGTGGGAGACGAGCAGGCTAACCGCTCAGCCACCGCAGCCCCTGGTCAATGAGTTGTTTCTGTGCTAGAATTTTCGTCGTGGCTCCATTGTACAATGGCTGCGGATACAAGCATAAAACTGAACATTACTGCCGTAGAAAGTGTGTTTAACGAAAACTGGACACAGTTGTCCTTTTTTGTAACTATTAAGGAGACTACGGCTTATTTGGATTGTCAGGAGTCGGTTTCGTATTGAAGGAATGCAATTTGAAAACGTGACTATGACTCAATGCATGCAACGAAACTGGATGCATTTTAAGGGCAGTTGCGATCAGATATACTAGCCGGAAAAAAAAAAAAAAAAAAAAAAAGCAATGTTAACCGTTATCATTCACGAATAAAATACTACAAGTGAATTAAGTGAAAAATTGGGTTACATTATAGCTAAAGAAAACAGTTTTACAGGCGGAGAGTTTATTAAGGAATGTATGGAGACTGCATATGACGTTGTTTGTCCGTGACAGAAGTATTTACTTTCGAAATACAGATTTTCGGGAGTTACTTTGGCAGAAGAATAACTGAAGAATTATAGGATAACATTTAAAATATCACTTAATTAATTAACACACCTCTCAGTTTCTGTTTTATTTGTTATAGACAGACGAGAGTGCAGACATCGCAGACACTGCCCAGTTGGCTATTTTCATCAGAAAAATTGACTGCGACTTCGTTATCACAGATTAAGGTGCTGCTCTGTCTCCTATGAGTAGCATAACAAAAGGAAGAAACATTTTAGATGCAGTCTCTTTAACTCTGAAGTGTTAACGATATGCATCTGAACAATATTTCCGAGGTTGATAATAACACTGCTCTTGTAATGGTAGGGGAAATGAATGTGGTATGGTTCTAATTCGAAAAGAAGCTGGTTCTGCTACCAGTCAAAATAACGAACTCATGAAAATCAGTATTGAATCATACAACAAGAGAAATTCAGTGCGAAAAATATGTGCTTCAAATAAGTAATGAAAGATGTAACAGAAATAATGAACTTCGTCAGATCCCAGAAATTGAACCGCATGGAATTTCATATATTTTTTTAAGAGTATGGACGCAGGGTATGCTGATGTATTCTACTATACAGAGGTTCACTGGCTCAGTTAGGTAAGGTTCTAACAAGAATTTTTTATTTGAAATGTGAAATTTGGATAAGCATGTGTTCTATTTCAACGTTCCTGAACGGATGGCTGACTTCGGATACCTTGCTGATATTTCTATGCATCTCAACGATCTGAGATTATGGCTGCAAGGTAACGAAAAACTTAGTACGTCCAACTTCTTTAACCAAATAAAGACATTTGTAAATGAAAACTTGCTCAACATATTTTCCACTCGGTTTAATGTTGAGTTTGAGGACGTCCCCATCAATACGCAAGTGGAGCTTATTGAGCTACAGTACAAAACAAATTTGAATGAAAAAATTTTGAACGCGGATCTTTTAACATTTTATTCTAAACATACTGAACAACGACCGTTTTCGAACCTCTAAACTCATGCTCTGCTCACACAATTATTCTTTGTTAGCGCCTACACTTACAAACAGTTTTTTTCCAGGTTGAAAATTGTAAAGTCTATATCAAGGAATCTGTTAGAAAGTTCCCTTAGAGTTGATTAATCAGATATTGAAGTAGATATTGCTTAATTAGGAAAAATAATAATTTGTCTCAATAAAGTAATTTTTCTTGTGTGTGTGTGTGTGTGTACTGTAATTTTTGTATAATGTTTTAACAGAACCGTGTAAATTTTAATGCCATTTTATTTTATAGCGTAATTTCTTAAATGTTAAAAACTTAATTTAAAAATTTGAAAAAGGGTGATAAAATAATTATTAGTTTAAAACACGTTTTATTTATAATTCGCATACTTTCTTTTCATCTATTTTGTCGTCATAGAAACTGAGATACAAGTATTTATGAGAGAAGAAACTTCATTATTATATTGTGATGATACGCAAAGTGTATGATCTACAATGCGGTCCTCAAAACTTAAACTAGGAATCTTGAAGACAATTGATCTTGAGTGTCTACATAACTTTAAAGTCTAACCTGTAAGTCATTAAACCGGCGAATTTGTCCCGTGATTGTTGTTTGAACACTACACATATATCATTAACAATAAAACAGAATAAGCTTTACGCTAAATATACAGGATTAAGTGTTGTCAGCATAAATGCTCAGCGGAAAAATTAGGACCTCAAAGCCACCAAATAGTTAATTGATTGCATGGTTTTTTTCTACAAAGTAATACTGTATGTACACTGTAAAAAACACGCACAACCTTTTGGTAATATTACATTATCTGTGTGTAATTTGTAAAAACAAGTACAGTGCTTGTAAATTTAAAGCAATGTACAACTTTGTTCATAACATAGTACATTTATATTATAAAAAAACACACATTTATTGGTATATTAACAATAAGAGGGGTGTAAATTTACAAATTTGAAAGTACGTGTAAAAATCCACGAACGTGAAGTACTAAAACCCAAATCTGTGTATTTTTACTACTACACCAATGTTTTATTGAATCATGTACATTGGTGTAAAAGTACACATTGTTCTATTTCATTCAAAAGGTAGTACAATCTTACTGTAAAAACACAAATGTACTGGTATATTGACATTTAATTGACATTTAAAAGGGCGTAGAATTACTCATGCAAAAGTATGTTTAAAAATACACTAATGCAAGGCACTAAAACCCTAAGCTTGTGTGTTTTTACAACCACGTTAATGTTGTATTAAAACACGTTCATCAGTGTAAAAGTACATATTCTTCTATTTCACTCACTAGATAGTACAATCTTACTGAAAAAAAAAAAACACAAATATACTGGTGTATTGGCATTAAAAAGGGCATAAAATTACAAATGCTAAAGTATGTGTAAAAATACACTAATGCAAGTCACTAAAATCCCAAGCCTGTGTGTTTTTACAACCACACCAATGTTGTATTAAAACACGTTCATCAGTATAACAGTACATATTCTTCTATTTCACTCAATAGGTAGTACAATCTTACTGTAAAAAAATACAAATGTACCGGTACATTGACATTAAAAAGGGCATGAAATTACAAATGCGAAAGTATGTGTAAAAGTACACTAATTCATGGTACTAAAACCCGAATTCTCTGTGTTTTTACAACCATGCCAATGTTGTATAAACTCGCACATCAGTGTAAACATGTTTTCCAATTTCACTCAAAATGTAGTACCAAAAAAAAAAAAAAAAAAAAAAAAAAAAAACAAGTAAAATTACACATTCGAAAGCATATGAGCGAATATTTACATATGCAAATCTACGGTAACTTTACATTTTTATGTGTAATTTCCTAAAAGGAGTACACTATTTGTAATTTTACACTAATGTTCCTGTTAATTTAAATATATCTACAAGTATTTGCTAAATACATGCGATCTAGCCGTCGTCCCACGTCACCACCCACCCACCCACATCTTCTTCCGATCCCTTCGCCTCATCCACCGCCTCCCCCTCCCCGTCACCCGCGACCAGGTCCTCGCCACCGCCCGCGTCGCGCACTTCCACACCATCCTCGCCACCCACACCGACCGCTTCAAGCGTTCCTGCGCCCGCCACCTCACCAACCCCCTCAGCGTCAACTCGCCAACCCGCTACCCCCCACCCCGTCGACCGCTCCATTCGACGCAGCACTTGCACCCCGCTGCCGAGGAAGAAGAGGACGCCGAGGACCATGGACCACCGCCGGACACCTGACGACGGCCAAGGCCAAGGCTGACGTAGCACTGCCCCATCACCCCCGTCACTTTCTTCGCCCCACTTGACGTCCCATCACTTTTTCTCCCCCATTTGACTGTCACACATTTTCGCCCCGATTTCAAATGAAAATCATCTCCCCCTCATGCGTGCCCAATCTCCAAGGTAAGCACGCCCCCCATCAACTTGGTAAAATTTTTCCTCCCCAGCAGCCGCCCCCTCACACTTTTCGCCCCCTCATTCTCATTCAAGCCCATATGTACCTCCCGGTCGGAGGGGCTTCTCCCACACGAACACTCCAGGGCTCACAACAACACATTACACGAAAAAAAAAAAAAATGTAATTACAATTGCAGTGAATCTGCGATTATATTTTTTTGTTAGTGAGAAAATACGCATACACAGTGGTGAAATAACACTTGTGATGTGTGTGTAAATTTACAGCATGTGGCAGGAAGTATACCATACTAAGTAAAAATTACAA